>CM048846.1:23156500-23679000 GCA_026545225.1 Cornus controversa | reverse complement strand
GAGCATGCCCATTGTGGAATCCGACACAATCCAATAAACACAAAAAATAACAAAAAGCATGGGCCACACATCCCTAGCGACGAGGCAATGCAAAAGGAGATGGTTCACTGACTCCTGATCCCTTTTGCACATACAGTACCAATTCACTACAATGTGACGCCTCCTCCGTAAATTGTAAATTGTCAAAATCTTACCCAATGCTGCAGTCCACAAAAATAAAAATAAAAAATAAATAAAAATTCCAATATGAACTTATCTTTTGATCTCCAAATCCCCTTCCAAGGGAAGGTTGACCCCCAAGCATCCTGGAGTCTTTGATAAAAGATCTCATCTCAAAGCCCCCATGTTAGGATCCTACCTAGATCCACACATCATACCCCTTGCCATCCACCTTTAGTTGATATAGTAGAGCAAATAATGCTTCTATGTCCTCTATCTCCCAGTCCTAACTCCTGAAGATACTGCTCAAACTACACATCCAATGTCACCATTTGCAACCAAAATTCGCTTATCCACCACAATCCTGAAAAATCAATCTCAAAAAGGTGCACGCAAGTGGTCTACTGCCAGACCAAGTATCCATCCAAAACCATGCATGCCTCCCACTCCTCACCTTGAATGAACATACTTTGAAAACTTATTCCAACCCTTCCAAATGAATTTTCAAACTCCCAGGAGAATTCACCTCCTTCGAACTCCAACCACTTTTATTCTCCCAACTTTACTCTCTACAAGCCTCCTCTACAATCTCCATTTTTCTCCAACCCAAACTGCCAAAGCCATTTACCCTTGAATGCTTTATTGAACAAACCAAACCTCCTTATACCCAGGCCCTCCAACTGGATAGGGTTGCACATCTTTTTCCAATTCACCAAATGAAACTTAAACTCATCGCCTGTTCTGCCCCAAATAAAATTCTTTTGTAACTTCTCAATCCTCTTCACTACAACAGAGGGAATATAAAACAATGAAAGGAAGTAAGTTGGAATGCCTGAGAGAGTACTCTTAACTACAGTTATGTGACTTCCTTTTGAGAGAGATTGTTTCTTCCGGCCTGCAAGTCACTTCTCAAACCGCTTCACAACTGGATCCCATGTTGACACCACCCTTGATGAAGCTTCCAAAGGCAATTCCAAATATGTCACCCAAAGGCCCCACCACCACAACCACAATATTGGCGAAAGCAACAATCTCTCTCACCTCCCCCCACCGACACTATCTCGCTCTTTCCGGTATTGATCTTCAATCCATAGACTGCTTGAAAGCAAACTAGCACACACCTCAAGTACCTCAATTGCTCCTCCACCACCTCACAAAAAACAATGGTATCGTCGACAAAGAGAAGGTGAGTTACCTCCAACTGGTTAAGAAGACCTCCACGCACCTTGAAACCTCTAATGTACCCCATCTCCTCAGCCTTCCTCATCAATCTGCTAAAAGCCTTTGTCATTATGATAAGCAAAAATGGAGATAAGGGATCACTCTACCTCAGCCCTCGAGAGCTACTAAAGAACCCTGTAGGGACCCATTCACCAAATTACTTCACCTTGGATATACAAAACAAAATCCACCTCCATTTCTCACCAAAGCCCATCCTTTCCAAATTATACACCAAGAAACTTCAATTGACATTGTCATTTGCCTTCTTATTACAACAAACAACCATAAACCAAGCATCAATCACGAAACACAATGGAAAATGAAACAAGCACCACACACAAAACACAAGAATTTACATGGTTCAGCAATGTGTTTACATCCACGGTGAAGATCCGGCGAAAGTTTTCACAATACGAAAATAAGAAGATTACAAGTTTCAACCCCAAACCCTAGCTCTCACTCTCTCACTCCCTTGCTGCGATTACAGTGTTTTCTCTCTTAATCCCACTCCAAACCCTTAGATGTTCTTATATATCGAGCTACAGGAGAGTCCTAAATAGGGTCCAAAACCCGCAAACGAAAAATGAGCCCACGTTACAATTTCTTCAAGCGAGCCCACTTCCATGTCGAATTTCCTGACTAGAAAAGCCCTTAACATCTCCCTCCTCTTCCACATGCCCTCGTCCTCCACTTTAAAGCATAAACCTCTCGTCTCCGGTGCCGGTAAAACAACAGTCTCCCCTCTAGAGAACAATCGCGGTAGCTGAGTGACCTCGACGAAAGACCTCATCTATTCGCCAACATATCTCTCATCATAGTTCAACTACGAAATTAGATTTGGATGCTCCCACCTCCATGTTGTGTTCTTCCTTCTCAACATTTTCCACTCAATTTCTATAGAATGGAATAAATTTTGGGCCTGATCTTCATTCTCATCGTAAGTTAGCCCCAAATTCTTACTCAACTCTCCTATATTCTCCATTGCCCAATCCTCAATTCTCTTCTCCACACTCTGTCTCATTAAGTTTTCTTCCCACCTCCATGACTCATGATTTCCAACGGCTCAGACAGCACCACCTCAGCATTTTGGGTATCATACCTCACCATTAGTGCTTTGTTTTCTTCAAAAGGAAGAGTTACTGATGAGTTCTCCATTCACAATTCAGTAGGGGTGCTATACCCATTATCAGAGGAAGAATCCCTATCCCTTGTCAATGTCACTGCCCCTTCCCCCAACTTCCTCAGGGCCCCCATTTGCCATTAATGCTGCAGTGGAGTCCATCGCCAATCGCATGTGAACTCCTTTCCTTACATATAAAGTTATCACCTAATCCTCCTTTCGGTCACCCTTTACAATGGCTTTTTCCGGGCCTTTGCCCACTGCTGCACACTGCCCATCATCCCACCTAATTCATCAGCTGCATTTCTGCCATTATGTAGGCCCTCCTCTCTCATCTGGAGCACATTTGCCTGCTGCTGGGGATGTCTACTCTATTTTGCGTCTTCCTCCATATTCCCCAGAATCCCTGAAGTTGTAGAGTAGAGAATTTAGCTCTAATGTTGGCATACTAACCTTTGGATTAGGCTGGCTATGTGGATTGGGCCTCCTAGCTTTAGGCCCACTTGATCGTGCTCCACAAAGCACTTTCCATTTTTAGCCAAGGTCCATTGTTTTCTTTGCGTCGCCTTGTGAATTATTTTGGTTTGAGCTTTGTTATTTTGGTTGGGCCTACCGATCTTTTAAATGGGTTTGTAACTGGGTCAGCATGCTACTGCCCATTTTTCCCATTATTTAAGCCCAAACCTTCAAGACCCAGTCCGTTGAATTTAAACCACGACCATCAAGTCTCTGTTCCACATACCCCTCCTTGCTCTCCACCCTTTTAGCATGTGCCCCCCACTTCTTCCCCTACCTCTCAACACCCACACCCTCTGCGACTCATTCCACGAACTTCCAACCTCTGCAACACATTCACGTCATCTGTTCCACATTTACCCCTTCATCGCCACCGCTCCCCTGGATCAATGAACTCTCATCTTTGCCGGCGAGGGAGTCCAATCTTGGAACAAGCTCTGACAATTTTTCTTCCACCAGTGCCACTCGATAGCATAACCTGTCATCCTCCATCAGTATATGAGTTGATCTTCGTCCTTTACAGTAAATACAACTTTCCCAGCATCTGTACCACTTTCTTAAAACCCCCCCACCCACACATCACTGATCGTCTCAAACTGTGGCTGGCACCAAACATGCAGTGGCAGCCCATACAACAAAATCAACCGCTCCTTCCTCTTCCTCAATATACCAGAGCAGCCAGAGATGCTTGGAGGGCCAATCCCCTTTGTTTATGGTGGGGTTTGTGGCGTGAGAGAAATATGAGGTCCTTTGATGGGGAGGAGACGCCTATTTGGTCTCTTAAATTCATCATACTTGGTTCTTTATTCTTTTGGGTAAATGGGCAAAATATTAAATCTGTGGGAGATTTTGTTGATAGCTTTATCTTTCTGAAACTATGATTGAGCTTGGTAAATTGGCTAGACATTCAAAGGCTACGATTAAGAAAACCCTGCTTTGAATTGCTCTCTGACCTCATGGACCACCAATCCTTGCCTTATGATCTGAGGCGTCCCATGGAATTGAGCCCTGGGCTTGTTGGTTCACCTGCGCTATGAGCTTCTTGAGGTATGAAATTATAGCTGTCTGTTGTTTGCTTTTTGTGTATTCTCTTGGGAGCGCTTCCCTCTTGAGTGCCTTTTAATGAAATCTTACAAACAAAAAAAAAACCAGATCACCCCGCTCGGAATGGCGATACATCCATCCATCCTTAGTATTGCCTCCCCCAAACCCCTTTTCCCCTCCATCAAACCATAATCGCCTCCTGGTGCTGTGGTAGTCGGAACAGTAGCAAGGAATCTGGCAGAGAAGACACTCCGACATGATACGCAACCTTCCACACCCTCGACACCAATGCTCCGATCTATCCCAAGGATCCCACCTCTTTGTAGAACTTTAACCCAAGACATGATTGAAGCATCTCTCGTCTCTTCCATATACTTCTATCATCAATCTTGAAGCTGTGGCCTCTCGCCGACAACGAGACTCTAACCTCCCCCGTCAATGGAAGGGCGAGGATGTGTGCAAAATACTTTCCAAGCCCAAACCTTAGTCTTGCCACCACCTTCACAGTACACATACTATTCTCTTTAAAACCTTACTTTAATGAAATCTTACTCGTAAAAAAACAACTTTACTTTAGCACTTATATATCCTTGTGTTTGTTTCATTAATCGAAACATTATCATCAACAAATAGCATAAACTGTGGTTTCATTCCAAAAAAATTTGTCAGTCCTCTTTGTTTATGGTATCTTGTTGTTATGCACTGTTGTTACTCTCTCTCTTCATCTTCTTCTTTTTTTTTTTTTTTAATGATTGCTGCAGGAATACTTTGATGGGCATTGCGAAGCACTATGAAACTGGGGAAAGTCTCCCTGAAGATACATATCTGAAGCTCCTTGCAGCTCGCACCTATTATGCGGGCTCCCTTTGTCTTCGTCAGGTTGGTACATCATTTTGGTTTTGTTTTCCTGTTTATTTATGCATTTTAGTTTTGGCATAGCATTTCTCAATCACTAATATGGTTTTAATATTGAGGTTCTGCATTTTTTGTACGAGTATTATATTGCCTATCCCCTTGTCAAGGAAAATGATCTAGCGAGGTGTCTGGAAACAAAATTCCATCAGATAGGTTTTGTGATTTCAACTGAAGTAGATAATCTGAACTTATCTTTTTACATTGCCAAATGGGAGAAGGGACTTATTTAGAATTTTATATACTAACATCTCAATTCTATTATCATATAAAAAAAAGAAAAGAAAAGAAAAGAAAAAGAAAAAGAAGAAGAAGATGCAATAGCACTTACTAATGGAAAATATCACAACAGTTTGCAAATTCCAAAATGGTGGAAAAGTCCAACACACTGGCTTAACCTTAACGTAATCAACTCTTCTGATACAATATACTTTGAGATTGTCAATGTGGTCAGAATCCAATATAGACTGATGTTTGGCCAGTTGCGTTGTCTTGGGCCCAAAATATAGCAAAGAAGCATGGATCAAGCCGAAAATTTTGCATGATTATTGGTTCTGGACTTATGCAATTGCTTTATTTGTTTCGCATTCCAACTTTAAGAAAACATTTGGAATTATGAGGTATGCCCATATTGGGCTTGTTAGAGAGTTCGGGTTATTGGGCTTCTTGTATTAAGGGTGTTTTTGTCTTCTTACTATTTTTCTCTATTATTGAAGAGAATATAAGGGTTTTGTATTAGGTCTGAGAGAGATACAATAATATACTAAGACTTCTCTTCTCCTTCTTTTCTTCTTCTTCTCCTCTCATAAACCCCAACTCAAATTAGATTAACTTCAACTTGGTATCAGAGCAAGATCAAGACCTAAAACTCATTCCTATTCACTTGGCCAACGTCATAGAGGAGTAACGTCAGCATACAGGTGTTGACGTCATGCTGACATCATCATTTATAGGTCAAGAACCATACAATCTGGTTCGTCTGATTTTTCTAAGAATTATGGTGGTGTTTATTTTGTGATTTGAAGCAGATTGATGGGTGTTTTCAATTTTCGGAATTTTTTCGATCTGCGATTTGGGGGTTTTTCAGTAGTTTTTGTTGGTTTGAATCCCTCCCAAGGGTGTCGTCTAGACCTGGTAAGGGCTCGTGTGGTGGTTGTTTGTTGATTTAAAGCATTTTGAAGTGTTTTTGGCCCCAAAATGAGGTTCGGCTGAGCGTGGAGTGCTCCTCTGTTGCGTGTGCTGCTGTGTCTTGCTCTTAATATCTACTGCAGATGCTGTGGGGACTTGGGCATGTCCAGGTTTGATGAATACTTGCCTCTAAAGATCAAATCTGACTCCCTTCTTCTCTTGTAACAAAATTCTGGTTCAACTTTGGATTTTTGGACTGTTTTTTTTTGTGTAAATTGTTCTCCGTGAGTTGGTTATTGAATTTCAAACATAATCATGGCTGATGATCAACCACCACCTGTCAAGACTGATGATATGCCTCGGTCGATTACCTTTGAAAAATTGAATGGTCTTAATTACGTTGCTTGGGGTCATGCTGTGCAAGTTTTTCTTCGTGGGCGAAAGAAAATTAAGTATTTAACGTAAGAACTTCCTGCAGACACGAAGAAACATGAGGATTGGATTTGTGAGTATTCCATTGTTATGGGATGGTTGTGGCATAGTATGGAATCCAATATTGCCTCTACTATTGCCTTTTGTGATTCCTCTAAGAAGATTTGGGAGTCTCTTGCCGAATCGTTTTCGCAATAGAGTAATGTTTCTCGGGTGTATGAGTTGAATGAGAAGATTTTTGCTTCTAGGCAGTTCGGAAAATCATTGTCTGAGCATTACAGCATGCTTAAGAATTTGTGGGATTAATTATTGCAGTATCGTCCGTTTACTACTGATTTAGAACAATAGAAGCGTCATTGGGAAGAGTTTATGATTGCTTCATTGTTGTATGGTTTGGACTCTGATCTTCGTGGCTTTAAAGATCAGATTCTTGCTAGCGAGAAATTGCCCACTGCTGCTAATGCATTCTCGCTTATTGAGGTCGTCCTTAGGGCAACATTCCATTGTGCCTCCTTCTGAGTCGTCTGCCTTAGTCTCTAGTGGCGGTGGTCGTGGTAATTCTCGTGGTGGCTTTCGTGGTGGTTGTGGTAATTCTAGTCGTGACTTTCGTGGTGGTTTCCTTGGTGGCGGTCGTTCTAGTGGACGTGGTGACCGGAAGTGTGATCATTGTGGTGGTACCAATCATACTGAACTTTATTGTTGGATGAAATCTGGGAAGCCAGATTATGTGCATCAGGCCATTGAGAGTATTTCACAGCCACTGCAACCTAGTACAACTCGTGGACATGTAGCTTCTGATTCTGGTTCTCGAGATGCACTCACTACTCAACTTAGCGAGTTGATTCAGAAACTACAAACTGCTCTTCCATCCACCTCCACTGCCCTTCCATCTACTGCTACCTTAGCCAATTCAGGTAATATTACATGTGTGGCTCAATCCTCTCCTTCTTGGGTCATTGATTCTGGAGCTAGCTCGCATATGTCTGGTAACTCATCTCTTTTCTCTGCTTTAAAACCTATTAACCATCACATTGTTCTAGCTGATGGTTCTTCTAGGCCTGTTCTTGGGAAAGGTTTTCTTCATCCTACTAATTCATTGTCTTTGTCGTCCAGTCTATATGTTCCTAATTTTCCTTTAATTTGCTTTCTGTGAGTCAATTGACTAAAGTCTTACACTGTTCTATAACATTTTCTCCTATTGCTTGTGTATTTCGGGACCTCCGAACGAAGAAGATGATTGGTTCGGGGCATGAGAAATACGGACTGTATTATTTGGATTTTGATGAACCTTCTTCGGTCGTGTCATCGGCTTTGAGTGCTACAGTCTCTCCTCTTCAGTGGCATTTTCGTTTGGGTCATCCATCCTTGGCAAAACTGCGATTAACTATTCCCGGATTGAGTCGTGTGTCTGTTTTAGAATGTGAGGCTTGTTAGTTGGGCAAGCATCACATAGTTCTTTTCCGAGTCGTAGTCATAGTCGTCAGACTGAATCTTTTGATGTAGTCCATACGGACATCTGGGGTCGTTCTAGAACTGTTAGTTTGAATGGATTTCTTTATTTTGTTATCTTTGTTGATGATTACTCTCGAATGACATGGTTATTTTTGATGAAAGAACGGTCTGAGTTATCTCGTATTGTTACAAAATTTTATAATGAAATTTTTACTCAGTTTGGTAAGCGCATTAAAATTTTTCGCTCTGATAATGCCTTGGAATATACACAAATCATGGATTCTTTTTGTGTTGATCGTGGTATTATTTATCAGACTAGTTGTGCCCATACTTCTCAACAGAATGGTGTTGCTGAACGAAAGCATTGCCATTTGTTGGATGTTGCCCGTACCTTGTTATTTAATATGATAGTACCCAAACAGTTTTGGGCTGATGCGGTTCTTACTGCTTGTTATCTCATCAACCGTATGCCATCTGCTGTTGTGGGTAATCAGACTCCTTTTTCTCTTCTATATCCTAGTACCTCTCCCTTTCAGCTCACTCCTCGTGTTTTTGGTTGTGTCGCTTTTGCTAATGTTTTGGATCCTGGTTCTGACAAATTGTGTCCTCGTGCTCGTAAATGTGTTTTTCTTGGATACTCCCATACTCAAAAGGGATATCGATGTTATAGTCCCGAGTCTCGTCGATACTATGTGAGTGCTGATGTTACTTTTTTTGAATCTACTATGTTTTTTTCATCTTCTGGTCAACGTTTGTCTCTTGATCTTATCTCTGCTCATCAGGGGGAGCTTTCCCCATCCTCCCCACATTTGCCGCTACCCTTAACCTCCTCATCTGATTCCTCCTTGCCGTCTAATCCTCCACTGCAGGTTTATCAGCGATCTCGATCTCGGCCCGTTGTTTCTTTTGGTCCGGACACCACATCTTCTTCACTAGAGGTTCCTGATCCTCCCTCACTCACTTCTTCTACTGATGATTTGCCCATTGCTCTACGTCGCGGTAAGCGTACTTGTACTCAGCATCCTATTACTAACTTTGTGTTCAATGATCGTATTTCTTCCTCTTTGCACACTTTTGCTTTTACCTTGTCCTCTATTTCTGTTCCCTCCTCTTATCAGCATGCTATCTCTGTGCCTTGGAAACAAGCTATGGATGAGGAAATGAGTGCCCTTCACAAGAATCAGACTTGGGAGCTTACTGGTCTTCCTTCAGGAAAACAAACTGTTGGGTGTCGATGGGTCTATACTGTTAAATATCTTCCTGATGGTTCTGTAGAGCGCCTTAAGGCACGGTTGGTTGCCAAAGGGTATACACAGATGTATGGCATGGATTACTTAGAGACTTTCTCTCCTGTTGCTCTCCTTAATTCCGTCCGAGTTCTTCTTTCTGTCGCAGTTTGTTGGTCTTGGCCTTTATATCAGCTCGATATCAAGAATGCATTTCTTCATGGCGATCTCCAGGAGGAAGTTTACATGGCCCAACCGCCTGGTTATGTTGTTGCTGGTTCTGAGCACCTTGTTTGTAGACTGCGTAAGGCTCTTTACGGTCTAAAGCAGTCTCCATGTGCTTGGTTTGATAGATTCAGTGTTGTGGTTATTGCTTTTGGTTTTCAGCCTTCCACTTCTGACCATTCTGTCTTTATTCGTCGCTCTTCTGCGCCATTATTGTGTTAATTGTTTATGTTGATGATATTATCATCTTTGGTAGGGACTCTATCGGTATTACAGCCTTGAAACGACATTTGGATCAACAGTTCCATACCAAAGATTTGGGTGCCTTACGCTATTTTTTTGGTATTGAAGTTGCCCGTTCTGCTCAAGGTCTCTCTCTCTCTTAACGTAAATATGTACTTGACCTTTTATCTGAGACTGGTATGTTAGGTGCTTGACCTAGTGATACTCTTATGGACTCTACTGTGAAACTGGATGGTGAACAGGGGGAATTATTTACTGATGTTGAACGCTATCGTCGTTTGGTTGGGAAGTTGATTTATCTCACTATTACTCGTCCTGATATCACCTATGTTGTTAGTGTGGTTAGTCAGTTTATGCATGCTCCTCGTCATCCCCACTTCGAGGCTCTTTATCGTATTTTGCGGTATCTAAAAGGTGCTCCTGGGAATGGTTTGTTGTATAAACCCTCTTCCTCCATCAACGTGACAGGCTTTAGTGATGCTGATTGGGCAGGTAGTCGCTCTGATAGGCGTTCTACATCTGGTTATTGCACGTTTGTTGGTGGTAATCTTGTTACTTAGCGCAGTAAAAAGCAAGCTGTTGTTGCTCGTTCTAGTGCTGAGGCTGAGCATCGTGTTATGGCTCACACTGCTTCTGAGATGTTGTGGGTTCGCTCTCTTCTTCAGGAGATGGGTGTTGTGGTTCCTGCTCCTATGCCTATGCACTGTGATAACCAAGCCGCCATTTTTATTGCTAGTAATCCTGTTTTTCACGAGCGCACCAAGCATATCGAGGTTGATTGTCATTTTATCCGTGATTTGTTGATGCAAAAGCACATTGTTATCCCCTATATTTGTTCCGACGATCAGCTGGGGGATATTTTTACGAAGCCATTAGCTCGTGGTGCCTTTCAGAGATTGTGTGTCAAGCTGGGCATGTTCAATCTGTATGCTCCAGCTTGAGGGGGAGTGTTAGAGAGTTCGGGTTATTGGGCTTCTTATATTAAGGGTGTTTTTGTCTTCTTACTATTTTTCTCTATTATTGAAGAGAATATAAGGGTTTTGTATTAGGTCTGAGAGAGATACAATAGTATACTAAGACTTCTCTTCTCCTTCTTTTCTTCTTCTTCTTCTTCTTCTTCTCCTCTCATAAACCCTAACTCAAATTAGATCAACTTCAACTGGGCTTAACACTTTCCTTTTAGTAACAATTTCTCATATCAAGTTTAAATCTGGTTATCTTATATGGAGTAGAGTGTTGGGTATTAAAAAAGAACATGAACAACATTAGGAACCAATAACACCGAATTTAATAGAAGGGTCTTTGAGATGCTAATTGACCCAATACTTGCCACAGTGGATGGAGAACCATCTGCTATTCTCACTTTGTATTTTTTAGAACACGGGTTGCACTTTTGGAATAAGGAAGCATCCCCAGTCATGTGATCAGATGCTCCAGAGTCAATAATTCATGAAGTTAGATTCTCGGTTTTGGCTCCAAGAGCACTTAGGAATGTATCTTTTTGTGCTACTGAACCTGTGCTGATGATTGGTGTTGTCGGGCTTGACTGAAGTTGGCTAAACATCTTCTGCAGCATCTCAATCTGTTCTTTGCTGAAGGGTGCAGCTTCGGTTGTTGGTTAGTCATTTGTAGTGGCTGCAAGACCACGACCTTCTTTGTCCTGAGATGGTCTATTTGGTTTCCAGTCGGCTGCCTTTCTATGAATTTTCCAGCATGTCTCTTTGGTATGTCCAAGCTTGCGACAGTGATCACACCAAGGCCTACCTTTGCGGGTTCGATTATCATTGGTGGGATTCATTCCACGAGTTGCAAGAGCCGAACTTTCTGGAATATTTGCAGCGCTTGGAGTTCTTTGATTTCCCATCATGATCTTCTTCCTGCTTTCTTCTCAACGCACCTCTGAGAAAGCTTCCCAGATTGAGGGCAAAGGCCTCATCCCGAATACTCTCCTCCTGACTTCATAAGGTTTTTGTTTAAATCATGTAAAAATGTTGAGACTCTCTCCTTCTCGACTATTTTCCTGTATTTGGCTGTATTTCCGGGGCAATCCCAGTCAAGTTCTTCAAATACATCCAATTGTTGCCAAAAATGGGTTAAGTGTTATAGTATTGTGTGACGGAGAGATCCCCTTGTCGCAAATCATGGAGGCTGCTTTTAATCTCCAGCAGTTCTGCCATATTGTCGTTGTCAGAGTACTTCTCCTTCGCTGCATCCCAGACTTCTTTTGCGGTTCCATAGAACATGAAATTCTCCCAATTTCATTGTCCATGGTATTAATCAACCACGATATTACCATGTTATTTTCAGATCTCCAGGTTCGGAATTTTAGGTCTTCCTTCCGTGGGGGTACAGCAGTGCCTATGAGGTAGTCGTCTTTTCCTTTCCCTAATACGAATATCATCACCAATTGTGCCCATTGAAGGTAATTTTGTCTGCTAAGTTTGTGTCCAATTATTGGAAACGTGAGACTTTCTGATCCGCCATGGTCGTTGTGAGAAATCTGTTCAGGGCTGGAAGAGGCGTCGGAGGTGTTGCTCTTATCAGTGGCCATTCCATATTTAACCATCATCAGAATTCTTGGAGGTTCAGGGGCTGCTCTGATACCATATAGAATAATATGAGAGAAAATTCTTCTCACATCATTCTTTTAGGATAGACTAGAATACAAGAATAAATAGGAGAGGATACCAACACAATTAGGAAACTCAACTCCTTGATTTGAGGAAGTAAAAACAGAAACTGACTAAGTCATAACTCATGCAGATTTGGATACTAATTATTCTCCTTTCTTTATTTGAAAACTAACAAAATCTGTTAAATAAGGAAATTCAATCCGAGATTTCCTCTGATTGCACATCCGAAATTCCACTGGCAGTACATATATTTATAATAGAGAAATCCTAATCCTAACAATACAAGGAAACCTAAAAACAAAAGTAAACTTGTAGAAATCCTAACTGGACAAGGAAACCTAAAAATAAAGGAAAATTAGAAGCACAAGGAAATTGCTAAAAATAAAACTTTCTCCAAATATTGTAAAAAAATTAAATAAGAAACCTAATAATTAAAAAGTACTAAATATTAAATTTCAGTCAATTCCGAGTTCGTTTAGTCTATGAACAAATCACGAAATAATCTGCTCTCTTCCTATAAGACGAAAAAACTTGATATTCGAGTCCTAAATGAATGTTTTTAGCCATAAAATGACATGGGCCACTAGCAAAAGCTAGTGAGTTTTGCTTACTAGGTTGTTTCTAATCAAATATGGGTCTCGTGGAGTGAAAACGACGCAAACAAAAATTCTGTCCTACATCAGTCCCCTCCACTTCAAAAGAACTCATCCTCGAGTTTTGTTGCAGATACTCATCATATACGAGTATAAATAGAATTTCATACCATTGAGGACTTGATTTGAATCTTTTTGTGTTAAAAACTACTTTCACCCTATCTTGAATATGCAATTTGGAAACTTTTTCATCCCAACCATCAACCGATCTTTGCTGTTGGTGTTGAAAAGTAACCTTACTTACCCACCTACCAAGTCCATGTGAAAGCTCATTATGCACAAATTGGTCAAACAATATATAATCTTCACCATACTGTTTGTGATATTCTACTGTCCAATCTTCACGTGTAGGTAATAGAACTACCTTGCCTTGATTGATAATCCCGCCATAACTCACCTTTGATATACACTGAAGGAGCTTTGAATTATGAAATTTAGGATCTCCATCTTGAGGTAATGTGTGGGCCAGGGTAGAAGTATGATCCATAACAACTAGGTTTGGAATATGTGCATCTTTCTTTATATCTTTATGATTAAACTGAGGTGGTTGGTACTCAAATTTTGAAAAGCAACCATTAACACCATGTTGTTCAGATGGCTGGACCCAAGACTGAGTGTCACCACGTTCTTCTTTAGCCACTTCGAAGTCTTTGTCACCCTTCTCTTCATCGTGGTGTTCTAATGTATCTTCTTTCACTTTGAAATGTTGCACAAGCTTCCTTACAAAATTAAGATCCTCCTCGACAGAGATAACATCTTCCTTTCGGGACTTCTCAATGCTACAATCTCTCTCATTAAAAATTTCGAGTGGATCAAATAATTCAACCACTAGATCACCATCATCTTCTTTTGTCGTGCTAAACGCCTTTTCTTTATCTATTGGCTTGTGTAAAGGAATTGATATTTCCAAATTCTCAACTTCATCTTCAACTTTAAGAATATGGATAACTTCATTATCTTGCTTGGTAGCATCATTGTCATCTTCAACTAGTAAAGGTGAAGCAACAAAATTTTGCTCACAATCAATCTAGTAAAGGTGAAGCAACAAAATTTTGCTCACAATCAATCTCTGACAATCACTGGTTACTTCTACAAAATTATCACTACTCTCTTTCGTTGACTCAATGACAAATGAAACCTCTCTGCTGCAATTCTGATACTTGTTATACATCATCTGCTCATAATTTGGTGGTAGAAACTTAGTTTTTATCAACCTTTTCATCTTATACCACGATCGCACACGTTGTTTTCCTTGCCTCATCTGATTAGTTTATGTCTAATCCCTCTAAGCTGAAACACATCTTTTAAACTTGAACGCTACAAACTGAATTTGCTTGTTTTCGGGTACATCAAAATACTCAAAAAATTCTTTAACTTCTTCAAGCCAATCCAAGACTTCCTCAATAATAAAGCTTTCACGAAAAGTGAGTAAATCAAGTTTTCTTTGGAACTCACAATTGTTTGGAAATCTACAGATTCTGTCGCGTCTACCTCGATCATGTCGATTCGTCGCAACTCCTCTGAATCCAAACTCCTCATCAGAATAATCCGCATAGGCTAGAGGCCTACGTGGATGTACAGGAACATAACTCATGTGCGGTTGGCTGCGAGGAACAACTCAACACGATCCCAAACTGGACCACGAACCTGGTTGCCACCAATTCCAAAACCAGCAATTTGTCTACACCGTTGATTAAATCGTCGTTCTTGAGTATGCATAGCTGCCCAAGGGGCCTTCACTTTGTGATCTTCATCGACAAACGGGGTGCTACCAAAACCACCCATTGCCATCAGACTAGGGTAAATCAAGGCTCTTATACCAATTGACAGAGCGGAAGCTACGAACGTTCTCGAATGAACATGATAACAACTTTAAATCCACAAAGTTAAGAGAAAATTGCAAAGCAGTTGATATATTATTGATAAATTGATTGATTGATTTCTGCCCTATGGTAGTACATATATTTATAATAGAGAAATTATAAGCCTAACATCACAAGGAAACCTAAAAGCAAAAGAAAACTTGTAGAAATCCTAATCCTAACAGGACAAGAAAACCTAAAAACAAAGAAAAACTAACAGGAAACTGCGAAAAATAAAACTTTTTTCAAATATTCTGAAAAAATTAAATAATAAACCAAATAATTAAAAAGTACTAAATATTAAATTTCAGCCAAATTCCGTGTTCGTTTAGTCCACGAACAAAATTTATGAAATATTCAGCTCTCTTCCTATAGGACGAAAAAACATGATTTTCGAGTCCTAAACGAATGTTTGCAGCCATAAAACGACTTATTGGGTCGTTTCTGATCAAATATGGGTCTCGTGAAAACGATGCAAATGAAAATTCTGTCCTAAGCCAGATACTGTCTGAAAACACACTAAAACACCCTGAAGAAATCTCAAATGAGCCTCATCTGCCTCACAAAAAATGATTGTGTCGTCTGCGAACAAGAGATGAGAGATCTCCAACTGAGAGCAAGATTATTTGCCTACTCTGAAACCTCTAATGAACCCCCTCTCTACAGCTCGACCCATCAATTTGCTGAAGGCCTCTATCACAATAATAGAAAGAAAAGGAGATAAATGATCCCCTTGCTTCAGGCCTCGAGAGCTACTGAAAAAATTGGAGGGCACCTCGTTAACCAACATAGAAAATCTCATGGAAGAGATAAATTGCTGAATCCACTCAAGCATGTAAAGAAGAAATCCCCCATGCACATGATCATAAGCCTTCTCAATGTCTAACTTGCACATCACACCCAACTCTCCACTAAATCTGGAATCCACACTCTCACTGGCTATCAAGACTGAATCCAATATCTGCCGCCCGCCCACAAACGCATTTTGAGATCAAACCATCCATCACTTCCTTCAACCTTGAGGCTGGAATTTTAGCTATTAGCTTGTATATGCTACCCACCAAGCTAATAGGCCTACAATCCAATATTTTGGACATTATGCTGTTAGATACAGATAGGATTTGTGCTTGTAGTCTCATGGTGGCTATGGGCTGTAGATAATAAGAAAAGAAAGGTGTTTGACATAATTTTTGGATGAATCTATTTGCAAGTATTAAGCTTACAAAAACAAAAGTCGATGTTAATATTTTTTAAGGTCTATGGAGTTGATAAGAACAAGGTGATCGGAATGGTTTCTAGATTTTGGTGGCTGTGGTTGAGAGTCAAAGTGATTGAATACTTTATTAACCACCTCCTCTTTTTCATCATACGTCCTTCTCAACTTCCTCTTCTATTTTAATTTTAATTTTTTTCACGTGTAATTAGAATGATGGAGATGCAGAATACTGGTAATTTTTTCTTAGTATTTAGTTGGAGATTGCTTTCTGTGTTGGTTTTCCAAAGGCAATTACTTTATGAAATATGATTGAGTTCAAGGGTAATGCTGGTTCTGATTAAACAGTTGCTTAATGGATGGGAGATCATTAATAAGAAATGTGATTTTGATGGAGATCCTGAGGGGTTTCACACCTACGTCAAGCATAGGCATAGGGGCATTTTGTTAGGATTATTTTAGTATTTTCATTTTTAGTGTTTATTGGATATTTTTATTTATTTCTTTTTAGGCTTGCCTATAAAAGGCTTCACGTAACAGAACTCATTAGTTTTGGGTTGTTAATTATTACTGTGAGTTTCAGAATTCTGTCTTCTTCTTTTCCATTATTCTTGCTTTTCTCAACCCTTCAGTATACCCCGTCTATCTTTTTGTCTATCTTCTCGTCTCCTTCTAGCCTCAATCTACCCTGTCTATCTTTTTGTCTGTCTTCCCATCCTCTTCTTTCTTTCTAATCTCTATCAACTTGGTTTCAGAGTACTTTGGTCCTGAATCGACTTCGTATGAGCATTTTGGTCCTACATCAATTTGGCATCAGAGAACACTATCAGTCCTGCATCAGATTTTATGAGAAAAGAGAAACATAGGGGAGTAGGATGAGAGATCCTTCCTCATATATAAAATTTTTTAAAAAAATTTAAAATAGAAAAACGGTGCAAAAGAGGCAAGGAACATGATGATTACAAGAAAGAACTCGGGGTGGCAATTTTACTTGCCCCGTTGGGTTTTGGTCCGGCCCCTAAAAATAATAAAACCCAAGCCAGGTTTATATATTTTATATTTACATAAGATACCAATCCTAATGCAGCTCAACGTTGCACCCCCTCTTCTTTGCCTCCCTCGCTCACAATCTCACCATTGTCCCCCCCCCCCCCCCCCCCCCCTCCCTCTCTCTTCTAAGCATAACGCCAAAAACATCACCCTTGTCTCTTCTTCTTCTACTTTTCTCTCCCTCTCTTAATTTTTCTTTTGCTATCTATAAGTTTTGTTTAAAACAGATCTATGTGATGATAAGACTAGCTTTTTGAGAAGTGACTGCTAGCAGTTCACAAAGACTTAGTATCATGGCCAAAGACTTTCCAATCGGAAGCCTTCTCATCTTGCAAACCTCAGCCGCAGAGCCTTGCATTTCAAACTTCTGAAGCCTTCTGATGGCGATCGTCCGATTAGATAAGGGACCTTCTCGTATAGATCTATGTGTGTATATACATATTTACAGATCTCTCTCTCTCTCTCTCTCTATACATGTATGTATGTAGCGTTGGGGGGGGGGGGGTTTGGAGGCCTGGGAACGGGCTATTAGCTTTACTGTCGAAACAAGGATTGGATTAGGGGTATAAACCCGTCACCGCTATGGAACAAGCAATTTATAATTGGAGTAGAGTAGGGTTTGGGCAACCTACCCTGTTGCTATCCCTATAAAGGAACCCATCACTCCTTTTGAACGATGAATATAAACTCTTAATGACCCAAATGTGGTCACTCTTCTCTAGGCCAAAATGTCCATTCTTTATTGACCGATCTAGGATTCCATGTGTGAAGGGAAGTATATAAATCTTAGATCTTCCTTAACAAATGGGCATAGCAACAAGGAATAAAGTTTCACTTTTTCACCCATCGTACATCACAAATAAGGTCACCTTTGATCACAGAATCATGAACGCCGTAATTATAGTCAAGCAATAGATTGTACAAACCGCATAGTTTGCCTCTGTGAAGCCTTCTCAAAATTATCTTGTGTGACAATCATCTGGTTTATATCACATTGTCACATGTATCATCATCATCCTCATCATCCTTGCCTTAATCCCATATGAATGGGGTTGGCCACATGAATTCTCTCTCTCTCCATTTTTTTCTATTGCATGCCATTTCTTCTATCATGGTTAACTTTTTAAAGTCATTTTTTATAACCTCCTCCCATGATATTTTTGGTTGCCCTCTCCGTCTCTCATCTATTATCACTACTCTTCCTTGTTTTACCTGTGCATTACTAGGGCTTCGATGTTTATGTCAAAACCACCGAAGTCTACTCTCTCTAATTTTCTCTCCAATGGGTGCTACACCTAATTTCTCTCTTACACTCTCATTAGTTACCTTATCCTTTCTAGTCACTCCACTGATCCACCTTAACATTCTCATTTCCACTAGATGAAGGCGTTGTTTTTGCTCCTTTTTTAGGGACCAACCCTTTGCCCCATACAATATAGTTGGTCTAATAACAGTCCGATAAAATTTTTCTTTTAACCAATGTGTTATTGTAGCTTGCCTCCATTTTGTCCACCTGCCCCAATTCTACTAATTATATCGCTATCTATCTCTCCATCATTTTGTATTATCGATCCTCGATACCAAAATTGGTTATTTTGAGTAACCGTTTGGTTTTGAAGTGCTATCATTATATTATCAGTGTCCTAATCTTTGTTAAATTTACACTCGATAACTCGGTTTTAGTCCTACTAATTCTGAATCCTTTCAATTTCAAAGCATTCCTCCACATTTCTAGTTTGATTGCTAAGTAATCCTTAGAAGTATCCAATAGCACGATATCATCGGCAAACATCATGCACCATGGAATCTCATTTTAGAAGTCTTTTGTTATTTCATCGAAGATTATTGCAAATAGACATGGGCTTAGTACTGAACCTTGGCGCAATCCTACGTTTATGGTGAACTCACTAGTGTCACCACCTATGGTACGAACCTTAGTTTTTGTATTCCCGTACATATTTTGGATACTTTTTATGATTTATAAGGGGATTTTCTTTCTTTGTAGAGCCCACCAAATTATATTTCTTAGGACCTATTGTATGCATGGTTGTCAGAATCGTGATTTGAATTGTACGATCCAAAATGACAAAAACGAGCCGAATCGTACAAAAATTGTTCATTCCATAGAATCTATAGAGATTCAAAATTTTCTTTTATTTATTTATTTTCCGAAATAGGATTATAAATATATTTGTATATGTTTTTAATGTGATTTACATATGCAGGGACTTGTTTAAAGATCCGGAGAGTTTTTTAAGCCATTTGGCTCAATTTGAAATTTTTGGGTCAGTGGGGCCCGGGAAACCCGAGGTTTTTTCCGGAAAATTTTATTTTTTGTTTTAGACCAAATAGAATGTTAGAAGAGATGTAGAATTAATTTTGAGGCCATAATCGCTTTCGGATTCGAAACGGAGGTCGGGAAGTACATTAAGTGAACGAGGGTTTTTTTTGTCATTTTATGCCCTAGGGCTTATAAATATCATATTTCAGATATTTCCAACCATTTATATCTTTACAAACAGCTGGAAATCTCCAATCTCTCTCTCTTTTCATTTTTCTTCCTTCTCTCTAAGTTTTGGAGGCTTTAGGGTGAGATTTGAAAGATGCCGGTGAAGGGAAGTTTGTTCTACATGGCGAGGGCGTCGTTTTGAACCAAACAAAGATAGGTTTTGGTGATTTTTGAGTTAATGAATTTGAGGGGTGTTAGAGATTTAATCTCTTAAGGTACAGGGTGTGTGTTGTGTCTTTTAATTCAAGCTTGATTTCATATTATATGCATAAAATGTTGGGTTTTCATATTATTGTTGAAAATATGAGAAGTTATGTTGCTGTTTTTTTCTTTTCTTTGATGAAAATGACTAAAATTGTGCTGTAGAATGCCTAGAATGCATGCCTTGTGATTATAGGCTATATGTGATAAATGTTTGGCATATATGAGGTTATGTGGGATTTCTAGTGATGTGGTGTTATGTGTTAAGCTTCGGGCTTAATATGAATTGTTTTGAAATAAATGGATTTTGTATATGTCATTATCGATTCATTGCATGACATGCTAGAAATTGAAGACATGAAATGGGTGCTTTTGCATCGAGGACTTACATATGTATATGCTAAACCTGACATGTTTGGGGTGTATAGAATGACATCTCGGAAAGGACTCATGTATAAAGTAGATGAGGAATAGATCCTTCGGGGTTGAAAGACCTCAAACTTGTGCAAGAGGGTTGGTTACCGGTGGGTTAGTAGCCCAAAAATAACTATGGACATAGGGTATGGGGCTTCGGCACATATCCGGTTTGGGTGTATGAGTGTGAGCACAATTCTGAGAGCAATGTGATGAGCCGTTGATTTTACTCACCCCCCTACATTAACAATTTCAGGAAATGGCACGGAGGTTGCTGAGGGTAACCAACCATGAGTTGGATTTAGAGTTTAGAAGAACTCCTTTTGGTTATTTTGTGTTGTGCACGTCTAAGATGTGGACATGGTGCATTTAGACATGTATAAGGAGACTTTTATTTTAAGATATTGTATATAGGCATCTGTGCCTTGAGTGTTGGTTTTGGACAAGAACAACTATATATAAAGGGAGTATTTGTTTACTTGATGAGTATTCCATGTGTTAGTTGAGATATATGTATGTTAAGTTTGTGTTGTGATGTATGTTAGGATGTGAGGTTTCACTTATTCACCCTTGAATTTTTGTACCGTTCTGGATATGGAAATTCGAGGCGTGACAGAATCAGCCTAAAATATAAAAAATCGTAGGTTGCATCGTGGGATTGTACGATTTTGTATGATCCTACCGATCTTACCTTATTTCCTTTTCGCCTTCTTTTTTGATGGGCTTTTGGGCTCGTTCGATTATAATTATTTGTTTTGACTCTTTTAAGTCTTTTAAGCATGTTGGCCTATATAATAGAAAGCCCAATAAGTGCCTTAAGGGTTTTAAAGAGAGGAAAAAAAAAAAAGACTGAAGCTTATACTCGAAGCCCGAGAGCTCTCGTTTGTCACTCTCTGAAGCGGCCTCTGGCGAAGACGATGTTAAAGATGCAGAATAAAGTCAAAGACGACCTCTATTTCCTCCATCACTGAAGCAAACTCCAACGACCTTTGTTTCTAAATCAAAGACGCAGACTAAAGTAAACTCCTTGGTAGTTCATTCACTCTCTCTGCTCTCGGGCGAAGACGACTTCACTCTGAAGCAAACTCCAACGACCTTGTCAACGAACTCCATCAGTTCTGGCAAGCTCTAGGTCTCCAACAAACTCCGACGAGCTCCACCAATGAGTTTATTTCCACTTTCAATGACCTCTGTTTCTAAATCAAGCTCTAGTAGTCTACCTCTACAGCACTACCCTTCAAAGGTGTGTTTCAACTTCCAAAATATCCAATTTTTTTGATCTTTTAGTCTGTATTTAATCTTTTACTTTTGAGTCTTAGGTACAACATTGTCTTTTTCTCTATAATTTATTCCTTTATTTTTAAATCTTTTACTTAGACAATACTACAATAGACCATGGTTTAATTTAATGCTTTGTTTGTGATTCAAACATTTTCTGCATGTTATTTGCTTAAAGTCCCCTATAAGAGCATCTTTATTCACCCTCTCAGTATATAAAATCATTGTAACAGTGCACAATTATTACATTTTCGTGGAGCTAGCTCAATCTTTTCTTTCCAAATTTATTGCAAAATTGGCAGCCACTTCTTAATTGTTTTAGATGAAAACTGAAGTTCCTCAATTTCCCTGTATGTAAAAAGAATTATACACCCGACTTTGCAACCATATTAATGATGGGACCATAAATATCTAGTTTTGTTTGTGTTTTCCGCTTATTCTTGCTATATTTTAGAGATATTATTGTATAAAAAGTTATTTTGATTTGTTTTTCTGTTAGTTTTGTAGAATCTTACGATTCTTGATTCAATTCTACAATCCCGATCCTATGGAACCCTTATCGATCCTACGTAGGATGCCGATCCTGACAACCTTGATCACATGCTTTTTCTAGGTCCATAAAAACCATATGTAAGTCTTGTTGTTTACTCTTAGATGTTTCAACTAATTGCCTAAGTAGGTATATAGCTTCCATTGTTGATCTTCCTGGCATGAATCCCAATTGGTTATCGGATACCATGGACTCCTTTCTTAGTCTTTGTTCCTATCACCCTTTCCCATACTTTCATTGTATGGCTCATTAATTTAATTCTCCAATTGGTTATCGGATACCATGGACTCCTTCCTTAGTCCTTGTTCCTATCACCCTTTCCCATACTTTCATTGTATGGCTCATTAATTTAATTCCTCTATAGTTGCCGCAATTTTGTTATCCCCTTCATTTTTGTAAAGTGGTACTATTGTACTCTCTCCATTCATTTAGCATCATACCTTGTTTTAATATATTGTTAAACAACTTTGTGAGCCACTCAACTCCTATCTTACCTAATGTCCGCCATGTCTCTATGGGAATATTCTCCGGCCCTACCGCTTTATTTCTCCCCATCCTCTAAATTGTGTCCTCGACCTCCTTGTTGGTGATTTTATCTATCATTCCCATGTTAACGTTGTTTACTTCTACTTTTTCCCTAGGGTACTCCTCATTTAGAAGATTTTGAAAAGAATTCTTCCATCTATTTAATATGTCACTTTCTTTTACCAATATTGGGTTGTCTATATCCTTAATACATCTAATTTGATTTAGATCCTTAGTGGATTTATCCCTATTCTTCATCAATATTGTGTTGTCTATGGTCACAAATTTAAAATTCACAGTGGATGTTACAAGGGATAATCTCTCTTTGAGGAGAGCTAAAATCTCTTCTTAAATGGTATAGCATATGAAGCATGGATACTTCTATAAGAGGGACATACTAGTATCGTTTCCCTAGCAGATACCGACATTCCTCGAATATTCGCGGATACATGTCCAATACTTCCTAAATGTATTAATATTGTAAAAATGAAATCTTTAATTTTGACGCATCTTATATTTATCAAATACTTTGGCCATGTATTTGATACTTTTCAAATACTTCGTGACACATGTTTAATAAGTTTTGGATATTAACGTGTAACTTTTTCAAGTATTCTATTATAGTTTAATTGTCAGAGAAAGTTTAGTATTCTTTCAAAAAAATAAGTATTGAGAGATAATTAGAATATATCATGGCTAACTTAGTTAACATTTATGTCCATGTAATATTATGCACAATGTTTTTTATAATTGTTTTACGGAAATGTTATTGATACTATACATATCATGGCAAACAATTATTACTTTAAGTTTATACTTGAATACTTGATACATATAAATTTAAATTTAGATATCTACATTTCTTTAATATATATACGTATATATTGTTGTGTCCTTGCCATATATGTATTCTACTTTGTAAGAATTTGTCGTATTGCCATATTTGTATCATATCGTGTCATGTTTATATCTTGTATCCGTGTCCATATTGGATCTTTCTATGAATGGAAAAGCGGTGCTTCAGATCGGGAGTAACCACTAGTGATAGGGCAAAATCGGGGGGAAGGACAAAGGAAAGAGCGATGCCTACATTAAATCAATTAATTCGTCAGGGTAGAGAAGAAAAATGGCGCACAAACCGTACTCGAGCTTCGGATCAATGTCCCCAGAAGCAAGGAGTACGCCCGCGTGTTCCAACGAGAACACCGAAAAAACCTAATTCAGCTCCACGTAAGATAGCCAAAGTTCGGTTGAGCAATCGACATGATATATTTGCTCACATTCCGGGCGAAGGTCATAATTCGCAGGAACATTCTATGTTGTTAATAAGAGGAGGTAGAGTGAAAGATTCGCCAGGTGTGGAATCCCATTGTATTCGAGGAGTCAAGGATTTGCTGGGAATTCCGGATCGAAGAAGAGGCAGATCAAAATATGGTGCGGAAAACCCAAATCGATATGAATGGAAGATGCCTTTGGAACTTATTTTTCTCGGTCAGTCGAGGGAACAACCACAACGTAATTATAGGGCCTAAGCTTAACAGCAACGAGCAGAGTGGAGAGAGGTCTCCTGAGCCCGAACTAACTGTAACCATTTCCTGCTCTTTTCAATGCCCAATTGCTTTAGTCGACTCCCACCTGCCGGTCTCTTCTACAGTGCTCATCACGTCCTGGATCCCGCTTGCCATAGCTTGATCTGCTCTTCCGGCTTGAAAGCAATAAACTCCGGAGCAAAGAAGCAACAGTGTAGTACGAACCGCAAGCCTTTGGTGTAATGAACCGCAAGCCCTTCAGAAAGAAAGACATAATAGAAAAGAAAGGCTTGGTTGCGGGAACCGCAAGGTTCTCGGGAAACGACGTTCCCTTTGTAAAGTAGGCCTTTTGATAACTAATGATAACTAATTAGAGTTGACATGAAATGGATCACGGAAGAAGACATATCCGATGAATGAATGATTCAATCCCTTCCCACTCACACGGGTTCTTCTATTGAAGAGGTTCCCCTTCTTCTATGTGAGGTGGGGCGTACGTAAGAGCAGAACCTAGATAGAATGCGGAGCGCCGGCCCCGGCCGCCGATACAGTTACCATGCTTACCAGCTCTTACCATTGCCGCCTATAGATATAGATGGGGGGAGTCTTGGTGGGGGGCTTCTCTTCTCCTAGGCTACCTGCACATGTTATTCGCGAAGAAAAGTCAGCAAGCGGTTCTTCGCTTAGTAGAGCTACCAGCCGCCGGATGATGACCCCTTCTTGTTCTCGCCCAGCCACTTCTTTTGATTTGATTATTATTTAGAATCCTAGACTAAAGAAGAAGCTCCTGAATCAGCGCAGGGCCAAATCAGCAGCAGGAGAACTGTACTACCTGCTGCCGGTTACTTTCTCAGGGCTCCACAGGAGAAGAAAGAAGGTCCGGGTCCAATTTCTAATGAAGCGAAGGTCCCCCTTACTCCCTATTCTCTCTTAAAGCTTTATAAAGCTCAGCGAGAAATGGTTAAGAACTATTGACTGTAAACCATAGCAGTTACAGTCACTCAATGGAGATGTTCGCCTTTGGAATGAAGATAGATGAGCAGGCACTTGAGAAAAAGAGAAAACATGGAACCGGTCACTATACTGGGGGGGGCGAGACATGACCGCGACTTAAGATTCAAGTACCATTGAAAAGACTAAAGGAACGGGGGAATGACTACCTGTAATAAAGCACAGGCTAATATGAGCCGACCAGAAGAAGCAAGGCTTAGATTACCAGATCGTAGTCGACCAGAATGAACTCCATCTTTCCGGGTCTAGGCTTTGTAGGTTTGTATCTAGCCGCTTTTAAGTCGAGCACTTGATTGATTTCTTTTCTGTTCGTTCCTTCTCTTCTTTGTATGAGCCCTCTCGAAGTGGCTCACTTGAAAGAGACCCAAGGCTTGGTCGGATCAACAATGAAACTGTTTTAGGGCAGTGAAGGCAGAGAATGTTCTCTTTCTTGGTAAGCTTGGGAGGCTTAGATAAGAGAATGTAGCTTTTTGCGTGCGATTTTTTCTTGGTATAACCTGTTTCAAGTATTGTGGGAAAAAAAGAACTGTACAATTTTTAAAAATATCAAAACGGAAGGGAGGTGGTTGTTGCAACACCTAATTCAAGAATGGATTGCGGCAAAATTTCTTTGGGTTGGAGGAGGTCCTTGTAATTGTCAAAGGCCTAAAAAAGATGAGCAATTTTTTTAGATGTCAGGTAAGGTCCTTGTATTTTGTCAAATGGCTTTGGAAAGGTTAGGCTAATTTAGTGAGAGAGCCTACTTCATATATGTCAACTGTGAGGACATAGACTCAGATAGTCGAATGGTGCAGACTCTTCGTTAAAGAAAGGATGCGGCCAAGTCATTCTTCCCAGCATCCTGATCGACGGGCTGGACATTTTGATTTATATCTTGACATTTGCATGCTTAATACTCATCAATCGCAAACTTTTTAGGTGGACTCCATAGTAACATGTTGATTTGCGCACACTACCATGCCCATTCTATGTCAAGTATCAACTTCCAGTTGTAATGATATTGTTGAGAGTTTGAGACATGGCTGGAAAGATAAGAATTTGTTTCTATATATCTTTTAATAGTTCTGGTGATTCTGATGAGCTTTGATGATGACAGTTTTTTATTATAAATACTTTTTTTCCCTCTAAAATTGGAAAAAGAGAACCCCTTAATTCCTGTCGGGTTCTACTTCAATCTGAATGTTGCACTACTTTTTTTAGCAAAACATAATAAGTTGTCTGGCTGTCTGTATCATGCCATGTTTTGGTGAATAAATAATGGCTTTCAAGTTTCAAGGGTGGAAAGAAATTAATTATTTAACAGTCTTTGAGTACATGGCAGGAACTATAGTATATTTTAATTTTTTATGTTTTGTAGTTAAGATTCTCAAGTCTCGATCTGGAGTTGCACACCAAGTATGTTCCTGGTGGATCCGAATCGATCTATGCTGCTGATCAGAGAGTAACTAAAAGAACACAAGTGCTCCCCCCTCTGCCAGAGGATAGGTTTCTTTGCAGTTTCAGCCATATATTTGCAGGTTTGTTCTCCCTTATAGTTTTAAACATTGTCTTCATTGGCAATATATGTTATTCTTTGGGTGCAAGCTTTGCATATAATGTTTCTTTCTTCACTTTTTCCTTTTTTTAATTTACTTGTTTAATTGTTTGTGTGGGTGGGGGACGATTTTCAGGTGGATATGAAGCTGGATACTACAGTTACAAGGTAGCTATTTGTTTCTCATTCGTTTTTCTTTTTATTTTATTGTAATATTCTGTTGTCTTTTTGTTTGCATTTTCAATTGGATTGTGGTTTTAGTGTTTTCTTATTTTAGCTATTGTTTATAGTTTCTACCTTCTCCTTTCCATGTTTGCTATTTCTGATGCTGTGTTGATTTTAGTTATAGCTTGCTTACTGAAGTAGAAATCTAATACATTGTGACATTTTTGTCACTATGGAATGGATCTTGCTGTTCCTTTTATTAAATGATCTTTTTCTTGATAGTAAGTATTCAAATTTTGCAGTGGGCAGCGGTGTTGTCTGCAGATGCTTTCTCAGCATTTGAGGATGCCGGATTAAATGATGAGAAGGTACGAGGGAAAAGGTTGTTCGAAAGTATTAGACCAACCTATTTATGATTATATCCCTTTAGTTTAGCCTTTCATTGATTATATCATTAATTTAGGTTGATGCATTGTATCCCTAATTTTAGGTTGATTTATGATTGTATCCCTTTAGTTTTGCCTTTGATTGATTATATCACTGATTTAAGTTGATTCATTGTATCCCAAATTTTAGGTTAATTGATTATAATCATTGTATTATATATTGACCTCCAAGAGAGATGAATAACATACAATACATAAATTTTTATTCTTTCATGGTAACAGAGCAGAGATCCTCTCTCTTCTCTTAGAGCTAGTTTGGTATGCAGGAATGAAATGGAATGGGAATGGAATGAAGCTGAGAATGGAATGAGAATAGAATGGAATGACCATTCTCATTCCAATGTTTGGCTGTGGATAGAGAATGATGTAGGAATGAAATGTTAATACCTTTCAACATGTTATACTTTTTCATAAAACATAATCAATTTTAGAAATGAAACATTTGGCCAACTTTAATTTAATTATCATGTAAAAAAAATATATAATTACCCATTCAATTAAAACTTTCTAAATCAAGATATAATCCATCTTTTTGTTCTAGTAAAGAGATTAATATAATCTTTTATACGAAAAAAAAATTAATACTTTATTAAAAATTGAAAGTGATAAAACAAGAACCTTCCTTTTCTTTCACAACTTAAAATATATATGGGCATGTGACATGTATATATATATATAGGCGTGTGGCAAGTATATAACATACATATTATATATATAGAGAGAGAAATTAATGCTAATTACTTATTATATATATATTAAGGCTAATTACCTAATATATATATATATATATTATGGAGTGAGTTGTAAAAGAAGGAGAGAAAAGAGAGAGAGGATGATTTTAATAAGAAGTGGGAATAGAATGACCATTCCATAGCTCAAGAAGGGGAATGGTTTTGTTAGAATGAGCATTCCAAGGGAATGATTAGGAATGGCCATTCCATTTCTAATGTAGCACAACAAACAAGAGAAAGGGAATCAAATGTGGAATGACCATTCCATTCCACCTCCATTCCTGCGTACCAAACTAGCCCTTAGGGTTTTCTATTTACTTCCTTTTCTCTAAACCTTCAATTGATCAAAGTCTCATAGACCGATCTTCTTTCTTCTCAATCTTCCTCTTGCTTCTTATGTCTTATAGTAACTGATGGCTTCCTCTGTTGCTGCTTCTTCCACTTATTCTATGCCCAATATCAGTCAGCTTGTGATTGTGAAACTCAACGACGACAATTATCTTCTTTGGCATCATCAGATTAAGGCATTTTTAGTTGGACATAATTTGTTTCGCTTTGTTGATGGCTCTCATCCTTGTCCTGAAGTCACCTCCCCCGAGTATGATCTATGGTTTCGCACAGACCAGACTCTTGGCAGTATTCTCTCAGCAACCTTATCTGAATCTGTGCTTGCTTCTGTTGTTGGTTATGACACATCTGCTTCCATTTGGTCATTAATCACTTAATACTTCAAATAGAAGTCCATTGCCAATTCTTTCGAATATTTTTACGAGGCCAAATCTATTTCTGAAAAACTTGCTGCTATTAGTGAACCCGTCTTTAATCCTAACTTGGTGAATGTTGATCTACGCGGCCTTGGTGACGAGTATGACATGCTTGTCATAGCTCTTGAGAGTTTAGATTCTTTGCCTACTTTCAGTGCACTTCGCTCTCGTCTTCTGCTTCAGGAGTCTCAGCAACATCTGTCTTCTACACCTAAACCGGTTGCCATGCTTGCCTCACAATCCTCTAACCGACCTTCTCACAATTCTGGTTATCGCAACAACAACCAGAATATAAGTCGCAAGCACAACAATAACAATTGGTCACCCGCTCCTTGCGTTTTGGGCTCTATTCCTAACATTAGTTTCATGTCACCTATGTCACAAAACTAGTCATTTTGCGCCCACATGTCTAATGTTGCCTCGATTTGTGCACCCAACAGTTCCTAATTCTCTGCATAATGCCTTTGCTGGCTTACAAATTGTTGGTTAGCCTACTTATCCTGGCCCAAGCTACAATCCACCACCGTTCTATGATTCTGCTTGGTACCCAGACACAAGTGCTTTCATCCACATGATCTTTAATCCGGGTCTTTTGCAACAACGCCAACTTTACAATGGCACAGATTCAATTCTTCTTGATAATGGTGATCAGATGTCCATCACCCACACGGGTAACATGTCACTCTCTCTTGTCTCCAACTCATATAGGATGAATAGTGTTTATGTCATACCTTCCATGCGCAAAAATTTGTTATCCATTGCTCAATTGTGTCGTGAATCGTGATAATCATGTTCTATGTGCCTTTGATTCCCATCATTTCTACATCTTTAATCACTCTAATGGTTGTCTTCTATTTTAGGGCCTATATAAGGATGGTCTCTACAATTTACCTTCACTTTCGTTGCATCTTCACGCATTATCTGCTTCTCTTGAGTCATCTTCCTTATGGCATAATTGACTAGGTCATCCATCTAGTTTTCTTGCCTTCTCCGGACTCACCACTGCCAAGTTTGCCTCTACCTGTGCCACAGCCATCTTTGGCACCCTTGCATACTTATCAGCTTCGACAGCCTCACTCTTCCACTTCTGCCATTCCCACTACACCACCCTCTCCTAAGGTTCCCGCGCCTACATTGGATGGCTATTCTTCAAATCCTGGCTCTCCGATTGTACGCCATCCCATGGTTACTCGACAGAAGGCTGGCACACATTGCCCTTTAATACGTACAAATGGCACTATTTGTTATCTGCTGCCCCGGGCTTTTCTAGCCCAAGTTTCTCTTTCTCCAGAAGAATCAACTTGTTTTTCTCAGGCCATTTAGTTTCCTGAGTGGCGCCAAGCCATGACCACTGAGTCCAATTCTCTTCTCAAGAATCAGACATGGGTTCTCGTTCATCCTGACTCTCAACAACATGTGGTTGGTTGTAAGTGGGTATTCAAGCTCAAGTGGAAATCTGATGGTTCTATTGAGCGGTACAAGGCTCAATTAGTTGCTAAGGATTTCCATTAGCAACCATGTATTGATTTTGACGAGACCTTTAGCCCCATGGTCAACCCTACAACTGCTCGGACTATTCTCGCTCTAGCTGTATCCTTTGGATGGATTTTTCGCCAACTAGATGTGAAGAATGCTTTTCTTCATTGTTTTCTGGATACTACAGTTTTTATGCGCCAACCTCCAGGATTTATTGATCCAGCTCGCCCCAATCATGTATGTCGTCTTCACAAAGCCATTTATGACCTTAAGCAGGCTTCTCGTGCTTGTTTCCAACATCTTAGTGGTTTTCTACTGCGGTTTGGTTTTCTTTAGAGTCGAGTTGATCGTTCTCTATTTAACTTTCACCGATCTTCGGATATTATGATTCTTTTACTATATGTAGATGACATTATTCTGATAAGCAACCAACCATCTCTTCTCTCCTCCTTTGTTGCTACCCTTGGTAAGGAGTTTGAGCTCACTGATTTTGGGACTTGAAGCCACTTCTATTGCTACTGGTCTTCATCTCTCTCAGTCCAAGTATACTATTGATGTTCTCCGCCGTCACTCTATGACTGTCTGCCACTGAGTACTGACAAATTGTTGGCTCCCTTCAGTATCTCACCTTCAATCATCTAGACATTGCTTATGTCGTTCATCATGTTGCTCAGTTTATGAGTGCTCCTCGATCTCCACACCTAATTGCTGCTAAATGCATTCTTCGATATTTGAAGGGTTCGTTGGAATTTGGTTTATATTTTCGTCGGTCTTCGAGTCCACTCTTACTCCGATGCTGACTGGGATGGTTGCCCTGACACTCGTCGCTCTACTATTGATTTTTGTGTGTTTCTAGGCTTAAATCTTATCTCTTGGAGTGCTAAGAAACAACAAACAGTTTCTCACTCATCTGCTAAAGCTGAGTATCGCTCTCTTGCTCATGTTTGTGTTGATACGTCTTGGATTTCTCAGCTTCTCCACGAGTTACAGTTCCCTCTCTCTGGACCTACTACCTTGTTTTGTGATAACCTCAGCACAACTTATATGGCGTCTAATCCGATCTTCCATGCTCATACCAAACACATTGAGCTCGACTATCACTTTATACGGGAGCGTATTCTTGCTTGTACTCATCGTGTTCAGTTTGTTTCTTCTACCGATCAGCATGCCGATGTTCTCACCAAGGGCCTATCTACATCTCGATATCAGCTGTTACGGTCAAATCTCGTCTCTCCTCGATCGTCGAATTTGCAAGGGAGTGTTAGACCAACCTAAAATCACTCCCGTGATTTGTGATTGTATCCCTTTAGTTTAACTTTTCATTGATTATATCACTAATTTAGGTTGATTCATTGTCTCCCTAATTTTAGGTTGATTTATGATTGTATCCCTTTAGTTTAGCCTTTGATTGATTATATCACTGATTTAGGTTGATTCATTGAATCCCTAATTTTAGGTTAATCAATTATAATCATTGTATTATATATTGAGCCCCAAGAGAGATGAATAACATACAATACATAAATTTCTGTTCTTTCATAAAGAATTGCATTTTTGTACTGCCTGGATTTTTCAAACATTGTTTTCTTTCTTATTCATTTTATAGCTGTTCTAAATGATTTGTCTTCATCCTACGTTTATCTTTTTCTTTCCTATTTAAATTTATAATTTATGATAATAAAGTGAACTTTCCAAAAGAGATTATGGATCTGGTTCATCTGAAGAGACTGGTGCGTCATTTAGATACCTCTTGAATGATTTAACATGAGTTGTTGCATTAGACCTCACCAATTGACCCTATATGGGGTTTTTAGTTGTTCAGTGGATATAAGTTTCCATTGTCTTTTAATGTTGTTGTTTTTGGTTGTTCAGTGCACATAGATCACTCCATGGTTTTTTATTGTTGTTGTTATTGTCACATGTGTGCTTCTTTGACTTGATGTCGAAAAGGAATTTGTGTTTTATGTTGCTTCATTGAGTTGAATAATAGATTTTGAACAAGTCTTTTTAATTATTATGATTACTTGTTCAATTTTATTGCTTTTAAAGGTAGTACATAGTTGTGCATTCATGCTTTGTCTGCAGAAAATAATCATTGAAATGTTGTCATAAAGGAAAATTCAAAATTTTAATTAGTTGGAAGGAACATATTGGATGGATGTATTTCAATTTGCATCCCCATGTAGTTCATGCTCCCCTGTACTTCATAAACCACAAAATTTTGATTGATCTCCAAATTCTTGTTCTCAAAACACCAATAAAATTTCTATTATTAGGCTAGTTCTACTGTTTTAGGAAGAAAGCACATCTTTAATCAAGCCATCACAAGAAAACATTTTTTATGCTATTTACCAGGAAAATAAAACATTTCTTATGCCGATTTGTTGCAGTGGCACACATCTTGTAACAGAAACCACCTCCTTTGAATTTTCTTTTCTTTAATTAGAGGGGTTCAGATCAGCATTTTTCATGTTCTGATAGACTATGGTTGTTTGTTCTGTTCTTTTTAGTGCGTGTTTAAATTCAGTTGTTGTACTCAGCACACAAGGAGTGTTTTTCAACCTACTTTGGGGACATTGATGTGAATATTATATCACATTTAAGTTTGTCTAACTTTCTTATGTGATGACATGTTATCTATCATGCAAGTCCAATATTATGATGAAATATGAGTTTCGAGAACTTGGTGTAGATGTACAAAGTTAGTTTGTTGCTTGAATAAAACTCAAGCATCAGCCTTACCCAAATTTTGCACATATAAATGCTTGCTATCACTAGTTGTGATTATTTGGACCCATCAAACAGTGTCATGCCTGCAATGATCTTGACATGTTGCCTACATTTATAGGAGGGAATACTCATGCAGAGAACTCATTTTTGTGTTTGTGGCAAATTAGTGTTTTGCTGTACTTTAATCCTTTAAGATCAAATAAGGCAGCTTCCTTTTGTTTTCTTGGTAGTGTGCATACTGGTTGGATATGATTTCTATTAGTTTGTTTCTAATAGTGCAGATACTTCAAAGTTAGGTCATGGATTACTCAAAAAATTTGAGGCGAACAATGAAATATCTAACTCTCACATCATCACTTGCACTTGGTGAAGCAAATACACTGTCTAGGTAGAACAAAGGGCAAAAACGGAGGCAGATATGGCGACTTTAACCCAAGACCTCCCAGAACCAAAAGCTTTGATACTATTTTAGATTACCAGCTACTTTGAAAACATAAACCTGTTAAAGAATAAGCCCAGAAATACATATCGAGCTCTCATGAACAATATATGCATTTTATTTTATGCTCTAGTGAGCAACTTTGAATCACTTGATCCCTCTCTCTCTCTCTCTCTCTCTCTCTCTCTCTCTCTCTCTCGTACTTGTTTCTCAATCTTTCAATACCTTTGAAACAAAATATGCATATTTCAGAAATAATTTGCCAAGGGCATCTAATATTTTTGTCTTACAACAGGCCGTTAAAGAAAAAGGACACAAGTTCCGAGAAACGATACTTGCTCTTGGAGGTGGAAAAGCACCACTCGAGGTTAGACAAGAAAAACTTTCGTCTTTTCTCATAAATTTCTATTATATTTTCTCGGTCGGATAAGCTTTAAATGCCCCTAGTTTCTTCGCAGGTGTAGCTTTCCACATTAGTTTTCTCTCCAACACATACTTGTTTCATTTATAATATTTTCTTTCTAGAACTTTATTGACCTATTGTTCTGAACATGTTGAAATGCTATATCCAGGTTTTTGTGGAATTCCGTGGGCGTGAACCTTCTCCGGAGGCACTGCTCAGACACAATGGGCTATTACCACCCACAGCCTCTGCATAAGTTCTTATGGTGACTTTCTATTTTGTTGGTTTACAGGATTTTAAGGGACATGAAAGTGTCCATCCTAGCTAAAATAGTTCATAGTTTACTACATCTAGACTAAACTACAATTCTAACTGCCTATGCCTATTATGAGGGATGTTTCACAATTAGTGTACAAAAATGAACTTTTTGCCAAGGCCATTTGTTTTTGAAGTGGTCAACTCCTTTATCAAGTGCTTGAATAAAAGAACAGATGTGCCTTTATCCCTCTTAACAACAGAAGATTTTTTTTTTGAGTAATACTCCATGCTTAGTTAGTTGTTCAAAGCACTCAACAGAATATATGTCAGGATAACTATGAAGCTACTTTACCATCTTAATCATTCATCAGATGATGGTTTTTCTTCCTTTTTTTGTTAAAATCTTTTGTTGAGTTATTTCCTTGCTTTTTAAACAACCATGAGTCTCACTTGAACATGAGTCTTGCTTGAACTCACAATTAGAGATTGTACTTCAAAAATGGTACCGGAGAGTTCAAACGGTGAGATCCTGTTTGGTTGTTCTTTTAAGAAGGGAGAACTGAAGTGCAATATAAAATTGGTCTTTTTTTAACTTTGTTTTCAGAAATTTTTTGAAAATTGTTCGTGTAAGCTAAATAATGATTTTTTTTTTAGGAAAGGAAAGTGTCTTGATAAATTAGACTGTATAGCATTCACTAACTGCAAATTTAATTAGCTAGTTTTGATAAGCGGAACTCATGTAGATTGGCAAGTTATTGCAATGAAAGATCTTTAGAATATAATTATGCTATGTTCGGTTGCATGCAAGAAAAGTATCTCGGGTTACCAGCTACTATTGGTCTTTCCAAGAGAAGCGCTTTCCAGTATATCGAAGAGAAAATTATGGGTAAGCTGAAAACTTGGAAAAATGTCTTCTTTCACAAGGAGGAAACGAAATCCTCATCAAGGCAGTTTTGGGGGCTATACCGACCCACACAATGCAGTGCTTTCGTATTACCTCTACTATGTGTCGTAGGTTGACGAAGTTGATTAGTGACTTTTGGTGGGGAAATGGTGATAGAAGGCGGGTGCACTGGCAAAAATGGGAGAAAGTTTGTTGCTCAAAAGATGAGGGTGGCTTGGGTTTTCCGGATTTGGAGGCAGTAAATTTTGCATTGTTGGCCAAGGAAGCTTGGAAGTGGAGAAAAAAGGTTTGTGTTACCGGATTTTAAAGGGAAATACTTTCTTAGGTGTTCGTTTTTGGAAGCTCCTTGCAGGAAAAATGCCTCTTGGGCGTGGTCAAGTATAGCTTCTGCCCAGGAAGTATAGCGACACGGTTGTTAATGGCGTGTGGGTTCCGGTAGTGCCATCAAGATATGGGATCACAAATGGGTACCAGGAATAAAGGGGTTGCTCTTACCATCTTGTGCTGTTCATGACTCAATTAAATGGGTTTCAGATTTAATTGACCCTGTCACTCGTTGGAAAATAGAACTAGTGCATTATTTGTTTGAACCTCATGTTGGTCAGAGTATTTGATGTATTCAGTTAGGAAGGAATCATATGGAGGACAGGATTGTTTGGGATCCGACAAAAAATGGTGTTTTCACAATTCGATCAGCATATATACTCAAGGGAAAATTAGACATTTTTTGTGATCGTGTGTCTCAGGAGTCGTCCCGGTGGCTGCTAATCTCCGATACAGAGGTATGGATTTGAAGGAGTGTTGTGGCATATGCGAGGATCGGAGCGAGACTCTAGAGCATGTTCTATGGATTTGAATGAGTGTTGTGGCATATGTGGGGATCGGAGCGATATGCTAGAGCATGTTCTGTTTGAATGCTCATTTGCTGTTTTGGTATGGAAACTTTCACCGGTTTGTTTGGAAGGAGATGTACTGAAGAAAGGGTCTTTGGAGCGATGGTGGTTTGAGATGGTTGATTTATTCGGCAGCACGGAGGATGGTGATCGGAAAATTGGACTCTTGGCTTACTTGTGGTGGTTCCTTTGGAAAGCTAGAAATGACGCGGTTTTCAATAACTGCCTACGGGAGCCAAGAAGAGTGGTGGACTTGGCGGTTGTGCGTGCTATGGAGTATCAGCAAGGGTGTTTGTGCAATGACCTGGGAGTATCTTTAGATGCTGTTGCAGCGGGCTGTAGGTGGGTTGCTCCGCCTGGGGATGCACCCAAATGTAACCTCGACACCATCTTTTATGGCAGTGGTTGGTGCGATGGTAGTCCGAGATAGAAATGGGGTGGTTCTCCGGGCAGCAACGACACACTTCCATCATGTTGGAGAGGTGGCAGTGGCTGAAGCTTTTGACACTTAGATGGGCTGTCTCTCTTACAAGGATGGACTTATAGAGTGGCTATTTTTGAATCTAATGCGAAGTTAGTTGAAGCGGTGAATGATGTTTACCAAGAGAATACGGCTATTCCGGGAATTCCGTATAAATAAAACTTTCACCAACGGTAAATGTTTATTTCACATTATTTTAGAAGATAATAGTAAATATTGAGTTACTATTGTTAGAATTTCACCGTACACAGAATTTTCGTGATATTTAATAATTTTCCGTTTACTAGACTCGGGTGCTAAATGCGGTTTGGCTCAAAATCACTCGTGGGATTTGTGGTTTTCTCCTACATCTTCAAACAATGCAGCTCATTCTTTAGCTAGTTTGGTTATTACCAATGACCTTGTGGATGATAATATTGAGGACCTCCGTTGGACTGTTATTTTGTAATTATGGTTAATTGAATTAAAGAACATATTTTTAAAGTATTAAAATATTTTTATTAATGTTTTTTTATATATATTTCCTGCTTTTAAATCTTTTTAATAATCTATATACTTATTATAATCATTTCCTATATAATTTTTAAAATTTTGTAATTATGGTTAATTGAATTAAAGAACATATTTTTCTTTTATATACTTATCAAAAAAAAAAATTTCAAATAGTTTTATTTGTTTGTTGATGGCACCAATGGTATATTGATTAATGAAAAAGTAGGACATTTATTACAGGAAATTATTTAATTTTTGTGATTGATTTTTATCAATCAGTAGAGCGACTCTGCAAAAACACTCGCTTGAGCGATTGCCCCTAGCACTTTACTATATATAAATGCACCTTATATCTTAACATCTACTATCAACATAACCAATATATCTTATTTTATTGTATTTTCTTCTTATATATATATATATATATATATATATATGTTGTATTGTATAAAAGTTTTTTATTCTTATTGACTTATAATTTTGTATTTATTATATTATATTTTTATATTATATATAATTATATTTATTATATAGCTCTTATTTTATTATATTTTCTTCTTATATATATTTTTATATATATATTTATTATTATTATATATATCTTTATATTTATATATATATATTATTTATTTTATTTTATAAAATATTTTTATTCTTATTGACTTCAAATTTTGTATTTATTGTATTTTATTTATATCTTTTATTTATTGTATTTTATAAAAAAAATCAAAACTGAAAACTTGAACTGAAAAATGAAATCTGAAACTCAAAGTTTTGTTACAAAGCTTTCAAATTATGCCTAAAGATTGTTAAAATTTGATATCACTTTTATTTTTTCAGAAATGAAAACTACATTACCAAACGCGATTTCTACTATGACTTCCAAAAAAATGAAAATGAAAGTTGAAATCTGGAATCAGAAGTGTTACCAAACATGATGTTAGTTTACTTCACCAACAAGTATACATATTAACTAAGGACAAAAAAGTAATTTGGCTTTTTCGTTAAATGCTAGTTGACGATTTGTTCTTAAGTGTGTGTTTCTTATAGTTTAGGAAACTAATTTGTAGTTCAGGAGACTTTAATACACTTAACCATTCTTTTTATTTCATAAGAGTAAATATGGGGACAAAAATTAGAACTCTCATGAGTACTCGACCGAATTGGAATTTGATAAAAATCTACTTTTTCCTGCCCCATTTATTATATGTTGTTACATATATACTCCCTAATATATTAACCTAAACTAACCCACTTATCCAAATCGGCACATTTGAGTCATGAGATGTCCATTTCTCGTCACCATGAGTCTTCTTCATAAACCATTTCATATGATCTCCATTCCCAAACTAATATTTGAGGTTATATTTGATAAATCCCGCCCTACTCCGTCTCTTCTCGAGTTTGGGGCAGGTACGAAGAGATTTTAAGTAAACGAAATATGTACGGGTTTAGACAAACGCATCCCATACCGGCCGTTGCTATTCCAACTTTCAACCACTTGCCCTTTTAATTTTGATCACTTAAAGGAACAATTTAATATAATTTGAGGTCTTAGGTGAAAAATATAAGAATGACCATTTAACATGTAATATATTAATATCAAATATTAGTTAATAATATTTATATAAAAATCATTCTTATTAAAATTATTATATTTAATTGGACCGTTTTTTACTAATACATCTCTTAATTTTGTTAATGATATTTTTTCGATGCATAATATTTGTGGGAAGAATATGATTTTTGAATAAGATCTTTATTTATTTTTTACTTGTTTCTTTTTCTTCTATTTTTTTTCTCATGTTCTTCGTAAAGAATTTTCTTATCACATATTTGATTATCATTATGAATCTAACTCGCAAATATATATTTTTTTTATTATTGCATTATCTTCTAATTCTTTTAGACGACTTGGTTGTTCATTTGTTGAATTTTCATCTACATTTCTTGTTGTTTTATTATTAATTATAACAAAAAAAACCTTGTAATGAGAAAAGAGGAGTAAACATGAGAAACAAGGAAAAAAGATAAAAGTTAACAAGAGAAGATGAAAAATTTTATAATTTCTAATTTTTTAGAATTATCCGTCAAGTATATATTCAACAATTCTTAAAAAAAAAAAACCTGAAATGAAGAGTGGCTGAGAAAAAAGAGGAAGGTGTTGAGATAAGAATAAAAATTAAAAATATTAGACTGAATTAAATTATTTGGATCTATTATTAAATTTTTATCATTTGTTGTGGCCTAACAATATAAGAAAACAAAAAATTTAGAAAGTCTTATTAAAAAAATAAAATAATTTTGAGGTCTTCTACTAGGTCGAGCCCGCTCTGAATACTTACTACCAACGAAATTCAAATGCCACAACCAATACATTTTTTTTCTTCTTTTTTTCTTGTTTTCTTGGGTGAGCCACAATTAAAATTCACTTCTACTCTTACCAACATGTGCAACATTTTGTTCAACAATATGATATTCACCTCACTTTTTGTAAGCTTACATCCTACTAGTTTTATTTAGAGAAGGAAATGTGACAATTGTGTACTACAAATACTTTCACAATTATTTGAAAAAAACGATTTTATCTTCCATTTCTAGAGATAATTTTGTCATTAGGAAAATTGAAATGCCAATATTAAATCTCCTTTAATTGTCCAATTAATAACATATTCATCCCATGATGAGCATTAGATTTAAAAATTAGTGTCTTTCAAATAAATTGGAATGCAAGATTTGATTCTCATCATCTTGGATAACACTTAATAAGTAGAATATCCAAATTTTGATGAATCTCAATGGAAAGGGATCACAAGTTATTAGCACTCCAAATTTTTTTGAGGAACTCCACTTTCTTGGATATTTAAATTTAAAAAATGGATTGCCAATTTTTTTTTTTTCTCTTTGTAAAAATATTTTTTTTTTGGTGTCAAACTTTCAATAACCTATTGATGGTCAAAGAGATCAGGCTGTTATGTACCACAACCCTAACTTCTTTTTTAACCATTAATTTATAAATAATATTGATTTTCTTTTTTAATTTTAAAGTAAAAAAATGACCTTTACAGCACTCTATAAAACTTCATGTGCAACCAGCTATGTTTTTTATCAAATCTGTCTCTAATTATAGATTAGCATAACACTAATGTTATGTTGGGTTACATGAAATTGAAAAAAATTAGTTTCCAATTCCTTTTTCCAATTCTATTTTTTTTTTCCTGATAAAGAAGATATATATCATTAATTAAACTGAAGAATTACAATCATTCAGGACCTCCAACATAACAGTCTAAGGAAAGTCCTCGATGAAGAGTGCTAGGGACAATCGCTCAATGAGGAGTTCTTGCATAGTGGCTCCATTTTCTATAATAAATGTCTTACTTTTTCATCAATCAATATACCCTTTTAACTCTAAAGTATTTACATTGGTGTCATCAACAAACAAATAAAACTATTTATAAAAGAAAAATATGATAAGTATATAGAAGAAAAATATGTTCTTTAGTTCAATTAGCCATAATTACAAATTTTTAAAAATTATATAGGAAATGATTATAATAAGTATATAGATTATTAATAAGATTTAAAAGCAGGAAAATATAAAAAAAAATGTTAATTACTTTAAAAATATGTTTTTTAATTCAATTAACCATAATTACAAAATTTTAAAAATTATATAGGAAATGATTATAATAAGTATATAGATTATTAAAAATATTTAAAAGCAGGAAAATATAAAAAAAATATTAATAAAAGTATTTTAATACTTTAAAAAATATGTTCTTTAATTCAATTAACATAATTACAAAATTTTAAAAATTATATGGGAAATGATTATAATAAGTGTTACCCAATAATTGTCCCTAGAGGGGGGGTGAATTCTAGGAACAATAGGCAAACGATGAAACTTTTTCGATTTAGCTCATTTTGACGAAAGTAAGCTATTTTCGACTTTTGTCAAACACTTGATAAACTTATATATTCAACAAGTGGGAATAAGAATGCTCGATCTATTATGCACTTAAATGATCTAGTGGATTCAACAAAAGAAGTGTTCATATAAGTGCAACTTATCATACTTGAAGTGTGTGGAAATGTTAATTGCGCATTTTATCAAATACATGATATGCAAATTGATTGGCAAAAAAATAATCAAATAAATACTCAATCAATTGACAAAATAATCAATTCCACAACTCAACCAATTTACTCCAAGCATACATCCCATCCTCCTTATATGAAGCATTTAAACAACATTCATTAAATAAACAATTATAAAATAAATGCTAGCAAAATAAAGGAGTAAACCTATCAAAAGGGTACTTGAGCAATTACCGATGGATATGATGTAAAGAGTAAAACTTAAATAGGCAATTACTCAAGCACTTGGAGTGCTACTCATTCATTCATAAAAGGGTTCATTGGATAAGGAATGAAATAAGCTAAGTGGATATATGTCTATCAATGCTAAAATGGAATTGAAGCTTATAGAGACATTATATCAAACACATGGTGTGCAACTTAATTGGAGATGAATAATCAAATAAGTACTCAATCAATCAACATACTCCAAGGCATTCATCCCATCCTCCTTATATGAATTAAAGTTTATGAACTCATAGCATTTATATAAAAATCATAATGAAATTAAGTATATAAAATGCTATTTAAGTAAAGGAGTTAAGGGTTAGAGAAATGCAAACCAAGCAACACCACGATATTTACATGGTTCGGCAACTCCGGCCTACGTCCATGCTTCAAGAGCTCATCTTGAGGTATCCACTACAGAGCCTTCCTTAAAGGTAGAAAGCAAACCATACAATTGCCAAGTGAATTACTTGAGTTTCCTTGCTCAATGAAAACCTCACCAAAACTTCTTTGCCAAGTGCATGACTTGGGCTTCCTTTCTTTTTTGATAGTTAAGAGATAACCATTGCTCACTCTAAAGGGTGGAGAGCGCTACCCAATCCTTCTCCTTTTAAGGTAGAGAATGAACCTTTCTCATTTTGGGGCTTAGAGAAATTTTTTTACAAAACTTCTTCAAGCTACCCATGACAAGAGAACCTCTTGGTCTTCTTCTCTGAAGAATAAAAAATTTGTGTACAATGAGTGTATCTCAAATAGACAAGATATACAAATTTAAAGCCCTCTCAAATCTAGAGTTACAATTGATGAATCAATAAGAAAGCTCAACTCTAGAATGATGAATAAAATACCACAAATGAATTGATCTTTGGAAGAATATGGTCAAGTGTGGTGACTCTTTCTATAGAATATGAATTCTAAGCTTAATGATAGATTCAACCAACAATGGATGATCAATTATGGGTGTAGTGGTCTCTCACATATGAAAAATACACATACAAGGTGTATTTATAGTCCCTTTAAGAGATATGGCCGTTTTAAAGCTGTTGGGAGTTGTTGGAAGCATTAGATGCACCAAACTAGCCATTAATTCAATTCCAGCATATTTGAAGCGACTCAAAGTGAGTTTGAGGCACCTCATAAACTTTGAGGTGGCTTAAAGTACAATTTAAGGTGGCTCAAAATGCAGTTTGAGGCGCCTCAAAAATTTTGAGGTGGCTCAAAATGAGTTTGAGGTGGCTCAAATTGAGTTTGAGGCGTCTCAAAAAGCCTTCTCAAATACTCTATTTCTTTCTGTAACTTTAAGGTGGCTCAAACTCAAGTTTGAGATACCTCAAAGTCCTCTAACCTTTAAAGAATCAGATTTCAAAGCAAAGGTTAGGACTTTTGAGCATGTATGGTCTTAGGATGTCAATATGTAAAGATCACGACCTTTTTCATGAATTTTAGTGACAAAGAAATGATATGAATGTGAATGCATGCTCCTATCATATAATTGAGTTCCTCAAAAAATATAAAACGTTTATACCAACTCAAGTCAAAAAATCCCTTATGAATCAATTTGATCCAAGTCTTATTACTCTAATTCATAGAGACTATTCCAAATGATATGAGTGAAATACATGATCCTAGTTATGACTTAATAATTGAGTTCTTCCAAAGCTTATGAAAACTTGAACTAACTCAATCTTAGTAAAGGCCTCATGATGTTATAAATGAAGTTCATGGCCTATTGCTTATGCTCTAAAAACTTATGAATGATATGCATTGATCTTAGAGCTTTCAAGTGAGAACATCAAAGTAACTTTACAAAGATTACCTATACACTCACCAAGACTAAACTACCAAATCTTTAATATCTTCATTGATCTTGATGTGTATTGGGTGAAATCTTCTTTCTTTAATATTATTGCCTTCATCCTTTTCTCATGTCCTTGATATGAGTTTTTAAACATAGGTGGGCATAATCAATGTGAGCTTTGGATACCTTTTCAAGGTGTCATTGATTCTTTTGTCTTACTTTGAGTCTTGTTAGAATGTAACATGTTTAAGCATAAACTCAAGTAGACATTAAATCCTAACACTCACAATATTTTGTTATCATCAAAATAACTGAGATAACCTTGGTTGGAAACTTTGGTTCAACAATAAGTATATATAGATTATTAAAAATATTTAAAAGCAGGACAATATAAAAAAATATTAATAAAAATATTTTAATACTTTATGTTTATAATTTTATTTGTTTGTTGATGACACCAATGTAAATACTTTAGAACTAGAATGGTATATTGATTGATGAAAAAGTAAGATATTTATTACAGAAATTATTTATTTTTTGGGATTGATTTCCACCAATCCGTGTAGCGATTGTGCAAGGGCAGTAGCTTAAGCGACTATTCCTAGCACTCCTTTTATATATATAATAGGTCTAACAGTCATAAGGGTGTTTTTGGCATTCTAAATTTGAGGTAGGTCACATGTGTCAACTGATGTTAGATTTTGGACGAAATTTAAGGTTTATTACATAGAGAGAGAAAATAGTTCAAGGTGGAATGACCATTCTATTTCAAAATGAGAGAAAGAGAATCAAAGGTAGAATGACCATTATATTCCACCTCCATTCCTACGTACCAAATTAGCCCTAAGTTTCTAAATGATACTCCATGAAAGTTTTTTTTTGAGAGAGAAGATGGTTCAAGGGAGGTTTAATGCAACCCTAAAAAAAATTATCCTACCTGTGCCATTAGGGATGGAAGGGGCAAAATTGTCATCAAGAATTTAAAGAAAAGAAATAAAAACATTTCTACCAACCCCCGCAATAAACCCAAACAAACATGCATACTCCATTCCATTTCCATATAATTTCAATTCGACGGTGACGAACAGAACACCACCGCTGCCTCTTCTCTCTCTCTCTCTCTCTCTAAAGATAATGGCTCGAGCTGGGGGAATAATGAGCGCAGTGGATGTTGGGATAGCAGTGCAAGCAGATTGGGAGAATCGAGAGTTCATCTCAAACATATCCCTCAACGTCCGTCGCCTGTTCGACTTCCTCGTCCAATTTGGTAAACTAACCCTCTTTTCACTTGTAGTTTCTCTCTCTTCTTGCTCAAATCTCATAAAGTATGTATCTAACTATATGTCTGTGTATATATATGTGTGTCTCATCTTGTATTTGGAATGTGATGCTTATAAATCCATGGTACAATGTTTAATTGGCCAATTTGTATGCCTTTCCTCGTCCAATTTGGTAAACTAACCCTTTTTTCACTTGTAGTTTCTCTCTCTTCTTGCTTAAATCTCACAAAGTATGTAACTATATGTCTGTTTATACTTTATATATCTGTGTGTGTGTGTCATCTTGTATTTGGAATGTGATGCTTATAAATCCATGGTACAATGTTTAATTGGCCAATTTGTATGCCTTTGATTTCTTTGTATCCTTTATGAACCGAGATTTGCTTTGAATATGCTTAAATTGTGTAGTTTGAAGATATATGGTGTGATTTGGTCCTCTTAGGATAAATTAGAATGAAATTAACTTATCTGTTTCATTGCTTCAGTGATTCTTTCGATCCTTCTATTATGATACCTTCTGCTGGGAAGTCATCTCCTTGAATTATATATGTTATTATCTAATCTTCATCTACAGGAAAATAATGCTAAACTTCAAGTTCTTGACTCGAACTCTTTTGGCGAACTTGACACATTTTTGCTTAAAAGTTGATGCTTTGGAAGCACTTATCCCATTTTTTAGATTAGAAGAACAAAAAACAAAGCAAGTTGTCACTCTCAAAATGCAATGAAGTTGATTTTGAAATGTTTTGTGGATGATCCTTGAATTCTTTTAAAGAAGAATACATTGGAAAGTATTATCCTGTAATGCAACAATATAACACTTTTGAGTTTCAAGGGCGAACTTGCCAAATCAAACTCAGGATTCCTAGAGGACAGTGTAAGCTCAATCTTAATCCTTTCGTGGCTGAGTTCAAAAGAATGTCAACCTTAGCTCCGCTTGATACTCTGCTCATTCCAAGTCTCTTGGATCTCATTCAGCCCATCCTATTGCATTAAACTTCGAATTTTGTTCTTAAGTTTGATGTCTCCAAAGATGGTAGCCCTCAATCAATTTACACTTAAAATTATGATCTAAGGACTGGGCTTCTGGTTGCCATGATACAATTTGCAGATCCACCCCCCATTTGAACCCACCCTGGTTGCATGCATGACTTTCTCTTTGAGCATGAGAAATTTGTTTGCCAATTTTTTTTTGTATGGGTTTAAAAGCATATGTGCTCCTGGAGTGTATTGGCATGCTTTGAATTCAATATGTAGAATTATGATCCTCGTCAACTTACTTTTGAATAGGTTCTTTAAATAAGGTTGCGTTTAATAGGATTTACAGTATAATGACTTATAATTAAATTGTCATTTATTTTTCATCTTTCAGAGGCTACAACAAAGAGCAAATTAGCATCATTGAATGAGAAGCTTGATACATTAGAGCGTCGACTAGAACTGCTTGAAGTCCAAGTTAGTACTGCAACAACCAACCCGTCTCTATTTACTACCTGATGTTTACTGGATTGTGTCCTTGTTGAGAAAATTATCTCAACTGTAAACACCTCTTATCTGGATTTTGAAGAGATTGATTGACTTTGGAATCCAGTTTGAAATTCATATAACCATTTGTTTCATGCTTGGTTTTTTTTTTTTTTTTAAACTTTTTTATAAAGTACATCTCCAAGTTCTTGTGTAACCGATATTTTCATATAATATAATTGAGAAATATATGCTTTGGGTCTTCCAGCTAGCTTTTGACATTGTCATATGCAGATTTGTCTTTGCTAAGCAGTTGAATGGAATACTGGTGCTCCTTAATGTAAGAAAATCTCAGTAGATTTACTAATGTTTTGGGATTGTTTATGCAAATCTTTACATTCTGCACAATATTCTACATAATCCAGTTTGTCCACTGATCCAATTCTATTAATTAGATCATTATTTATCTCTCCATCTTTTTGTATAATCGATTCTAAAAAAAAAAGTTAAAAGATGATTAAAATTCCACTAGCCTGTATGTGAGTAAAAGATTAAAAGTTTCAATGGTCTTATTCTATGTGGACTGAATATATATATCTATATATATCTATATATATATATATATATGCATATTCACGAGCCCTTAAGGGAGCTTATTCACAAACGTTTTTACTGACAAATGAGCCGAGTAAAGAGGTGTTTGAGCTCGGCTAGTTTAAAATACGAGCCAAAAAATTTGTTTGAATTCAGTTCGTTTATTAAATAAATGATCACAAACCGAGCCCATGTCAACCCAAGCCCGAACTGCTCACTAACATCTCGGTTCATTTACAACCCTACTACTATTGTGCCCGAACTCACTTCCTCACGCTTGTCACATAATATTTTATAAAATTTCAACAGTCAAACTGTTTAATTGATGGTCCAATATTATTCATTGTCATGAATATAGCATTTAACAACTTTGGCCTTGGCTTCTTAATTAGGCACTGGGGTTTTGCTAGACCTCTCTTCAGTTTGGACTGGATTAATCATTCCACACAACATTCACTCTAGAGTTGTACTAGAATGTTGATACTTTTGTAGCAAGTTATTTTTTATGCTTAATTTTCTGTCGAACTTCGCCGTTGAATGAAGAGGACTTGGGCATAATGCGCTGAGTGTTACTTGACACAGTTGGCACAAGTTAAGGGCATCTGGGGTAACTAGTATAAGCTGACAGTTTAATCCGCAGATTAACTATATATTCTTTTGAAGCTGCATCCAAGCAGAAGAGCCAGAAAGGTAATGATCAGGTAAGTAGTTTGCTTTAACGTCAAAGTAACTATAAATCACCTGGCTATAAAGCTGTATACAGGGTCATTAACACTTTACATGAATCAATAGACCCTATGAGCTTAAGGATTCTTTTGCTGAAGCGGCTGATGAATTATATAATTCATTTGTCTCTTATGAATAGATAATTTCATATCATGCTCATATTATATCATAAAACTTCATTAATAAATGCAGATTTAATGTAGATCGCCTGTGTGCAGAAGGCACATATCATTGTTTTGAACGGAGGTTGGCATATTCAAAGCATTTAACCTTGTTGATTGTCGGTATTGGCTAAAACATAGCTTCAATTTTCCCTTTGTTCTTATTATTATTACTACTATTATTATTATCATTTGTAGTTTATGTTAAAATAAAAAGTTCATGGCAAAAGCTAAGAAATTTGAGACTGCGAATTGATAAGTACAAGAATGAAAATCACTAAGCATCTGATAAAATCAAATGGCATTTAGGCCACTGACCTCAGATGTTGATCCTTGGAATTGTAATTCACCATGTGAACATTGTGATTATATAGTAGACTTCTGATAATATATGAACTTCTATATATGCACACATAAATACACACACAAATGCTAATTGATGAACCTTCAAAATGAAGGTGTTTATAACATCACTCGATGGTAGTGCATTGATGATGGCCTGCTCAAAGTAATGATTCTTTGTTTTTTACCTGTAAAACTTGCAGCCTCCTCTCAGAGAACAGAGTGTGGTGCAGAAGCTTAGATGTGATGTTTTGGCTCTTAAACAAACCATAGGCTATAGCAGTTAGAGATTTCATTGTCCACATAACAATAAGCTATGCTTGTTTCTTCTTGCTATTGAAATCAACTCCAACTGAAAAATCATGTTCAGAGAGCTGCTACTTTCAACAGAAAACCATTTCATGGATGAATGTATTCATAGGATGTCTTCTTGTACATCAGTATAGCTGACTGTACAATTTCCTCAACATTTTCCGATACATTATGAATTCTATACTTAAGTGTCATTGTTTGGTGCAATGGTAAAGGATCAGATTGAAAAGGATGGGAATAAGTTTGAGTCTTAGAGGAACCTCTCAAGTCTTCTTCTCAGTATTCCATATAGGCAGGACATATACTAAGATAAAGCACTTATTATGTATTTTCCAAATAAAGCCTATTGAACAAAGTTGGGATGAAAACATAAAAATAAGCATTTACAAGTTTTTGTTTTCCTCGAGGACTTTAAGAATCAAAAAGCATACATCAACTGGTTTCAGTTGATTGAATTACAGTAATCATGTCAAAATTCACCAGTTGATTTTGTCTGTCAATACTAGTTAATATTTGTTCGTACAACAGTTCATGGATGTGTCATCATATTATCATATAAGAATGAAGAAAGAACAAATATAACGAAGTTCATTTTGAACTAACAATTATGTTTAAGGAACAAATTCAAGATCACTCCTCTCCCATTATGATCTCTATGACCTCTGATTTTTTGAAGCAAAGCGTAGAATTAGGTAAAAGAAAATCCTATATAGAACAGCCCAACCTAACATTATATAAACCTTTTGCCACTTCTTAGATTCCTCAATTTCAATATGCAACTGATTCAGGATGTCGTTCCCAGTCACATCCTCTCCGACTTGGTTCTTCCCAAAACTGATATCCGTCTGATACTGATTCATCAAAAGCCCTTCATACGGATATGTCATAGTCGAAATCCAGTTCATCCACTTCCAATACGGTGGAATGTCGTGGCTGTTCAAGAAGTAGCCGCAGAACAAGAAGAAGAGAGCAGTGAAAGCAATGACTGCTGCATAACCCAGTATATAGTTTGGCACAATTGAGCTCACAAAGACAACAAATGAGTTGGTAGAAAGAAGAGACATATAGAGAACAATCAGGAAATAGATGAATGGTCCACGGAGTTTTAAGGCAAACCAAACTATGACAGCATAGACTGAGGCCTGGAGAGCCAGAAATGGGAGGTAAGTGATGAGACCGGCAACGGTGTACGAAGAGGCTCTATAGGCATTGTGGGAAGTCTCGCGGACAAAGATGAAGCGTTCTTGGATGAAAGCTGGGACAGCATCATTGGAAGAAAAGAAGAAGAGGCAGACCGTGAAGATGAAGAAACTGAGGCGATCTGTAATCCCTTGTATGTCATCTCCAGGGTTCTTGAACATGGTGGCCATCATAATGCCCATGACAGTGAGGACTACAAGTCTAGAGAGGAAAAGCTCAGGGGTGCGATAAATGTTGACAAAGTTGCGGCGCATGAGAATCCAAGTCTCAGAGAAGAAGGAATTGGCAAACTTTGGACCTGCATGTTGGTTTGACATTACTGGAGTGATGTTGGGGGTCAGGTAGTCATTCTCATTGACCGTATAGTCACTGCTATGAGGTGTTGGTGTGCCTGAGAGAATTTCCTTCGAGTAGGTATAGTAGCCTGGAGATGAACTGCAAAACACCATAAATCCAAATATTCAGAGAGCATCCAAGTTAGTTCATCGGATTTAGTTAAGTTCTACCTGATGTGATTGTGTGACAAAACAAGTTTCTGATATTAAAAATCACATTGATGGTCCATTGATTAAAAGTAATAGGAGTCAAGTTTCTGTAGAGAATTTCAGTATAGCAATATAACATTACTCTCTTTAGATGGTACTGCAATCACTAACTACATGATACAATGCTTTAAAATAGAATTGTTTACCTCATTGGGGTCTCCAGGTTATGACTGGTACGCTGCCGAGTAGGTGTAAACCCAAGTGTTGGCACAATCCCACTCTGGCTGGCATTCCATGACCTTGAAGTATTCCAAGGACTTCTAACACTATGATCAAAATCTCTGTCCTGTGTACCAGTTTGCAAGTGAAGCCGCTTTCCGGACCTTCTCTTGTCCTCAGGACCTTCCAGCTGATTACGGGTATGGCGGGATGGGGTTGGCGATGGTGGGACTGTTGAAACCGATATCTCCTCATCGACTATTGGTGGGGGCTTCATACCAGTAAGAGCAAAGTCAGCTAGTGCCTCAACTCCAAGTTCAGACTGATCATACTCTTGTATCACATCAATAAGGTACTCTATTGAGTTTTCCCCCTTTGGGACTTTGCGTCCCATTCGCCCCAGATGGAGAGCCACATCCTTCGGTGATCCTTGGTACATGAGCTGACCACGAGCCAGGATAATAAGATGGTCAAGAAGCAGTTGGATTCGGGAGGAAGGTTGGTGGATCGTGAGAATCACAGTGCTGCCAGAGCGTGCAATGTCCTGCACCTTTTCGATCACACTATTAGCACTAGTTGAGTCTAGCCCTGATGTTGGCTCATCGAGGAAGAGTAAAGATGGACCATGGATGATGTCCACACCGATTGAGACTCTGCGACGCTCACCGCCAGACACTCCTCGAGTCCCTTCATCACCTATGTAAGTGTTTTGAGAATACTACAACCAAAGCAGTCATTAAGGACCAAGGATCAGTGATCACAAACAATATGGTGTTTTCTTGCCAGTCATAGGTATCAATATTCAATTCCATGCAATTTCAAATACATGTGACTTATTCAATTTCATAGGATTCTTTATGTGTCTCTCTATATATATGATTACATGTATGATCTTCAATTTGGTCTTTTTTCTTCTTTTTTTTCAGTTGTTACATTCACGAGTACCATTGTTTTTCACCCATATTCTTCTACATATTACTAAAACTCACTGAAAAGCATACTAGTAGCCAACTGAAGTATTCTTTTTATATACTGTAGCATTCTAAGCAGTCATAGGATCAATATTCAATTCCAAGCAATTTCATATACATGTGACTTATTTAATATCATAAGATTCTTTATATGTGTCTCTCTGTGCATATATGATTACATGTATGATCTTTAATTCTTTCCCCACATTTACGAGATCAAGCAATCTCAGATAGACATGTTTCATAGGCAAAAATTAGATATGTATACTTCATTCTGTGATAAGCTGAATCTTGAAAATGGTAATTTTCAAATTTGGTCTTTTTTTTTGTTCAGTTGTTACATTCATAATTATTGTTTCTCACCCATATTCTTCTATATATAACTAAAACTCACTGAAAAGCATTCTAGTAGCCAACTGAAGTATTATTCTTTTTTGAAGCAGCTTTTGAGCATACATCAAATTTAACATAGAATTATGCAGAGAACCACTTACAGACAAGCCAAGCTGCTCAATAAGCTTCTCTACGCGCTGCTTTTTGTCAGCCGTTGACAATGGTCCGAGCCTGAAATCAGCGGCAAACATCAATGTTTCATACACAGTAAGCATAGGGAAGAGCCGGTCATCCTGCATTATATATGCAGAAGTCCTTTTGATCAAGCTTGGGTTCATCTCCATCCCATCCAAGTACACCCTGCCCATGAGACTCCCACTCGCAATACGGCTTGCCACCGCATCCAAGAAGGTCGATTTCCCAGCACCACTAGGCCCCATGATGGCGGTGATGCACCCTTTTGGTGCATACCCAGTGATCTTATGCAACAAGTCCACATCCTTGCTCACCCAGTTCCCATCAATCTTCTTATTCGTTGTCACGGTGTATGTAAGGTTAGAGAACTCAAGACCCCCTGTGAAATTCATTGGCTTACCTACTTCAATCACTGTGTCGTGACGATGGCCGTTATTATGACCCATGATTTCAAGTTTGTTGAGAGAGAGAGAGAGAGAGAGAGAAAGAGTAAGAGTAAGCTATATCATGTCCCTTTGGGTCTCCCCACTTGTGAGGATGGGTTGATGGGGAGAATTAAAAGGAGAGAGATTGAGAAAAAGGAATTCAACAGCTGGTGTGGCTATCAAAGGAGGTACTTCCAAAGTTATTATAAGCCTGTCTTCATTGAATAGTCCATTTTGATTCGTTTAGATCGAAAAGAAGAAATTGCCTTCTTGTTTTCTACATCCTCCATTTTTGGCTCTAGTATATGTTGTGGTACCATCACTGCTTGCTAGCTCAAACCCATTTCTTTTGTATACATGTTTACTATATTCATGCAATATTTTTGGTGGAGAAATTGGGTCATCCGTACATGAGCAGTCATGACCCCACTAGTTCACCAAAAACAAAAACAAAAATAGTCATACGATTTAGATGGGCCTTGGCGCAATAATAAGGTTTTTCTATTGTGACCTGAGGTTATGAGTTCGAAAGAAGATATAGCATATCTGATAAACTAGACTAAACCAAATCAAGTTGTATGGTTGGGTCCGGTTCTAAAATGGAACGGTTCGGTTCCAATTTTAATTTTAAAGAATCGTTGATTACGATTCCAAAGAACCGAATCTTTAGTAATAAATTTATAGATATATATTATATATTAGATAATACACTTGTTCAATTTTGATTGGTAGATAATATAACTTACCATACATTTACAATACATTGGATTGTCATATATATATATATATATATATATATATATATATATATATATATATATGAGTTAGCCCTTCTTTTTGTACAACTTGCAACTGGACCAATATTATGAATTATCTTGATTTAGCATATTCTTTCATGTGAAACTGGACTTGCATGTTAATATTGAGCTGTGTTTAGCGTGAAGGACACAACAGGTCTTTTTCTGTCGTGATAAAAAATGTCAGTTTCAACATAGCTTTCGAGTTAAGTCATGACCATAGTGGATGTGTTTGTATAAATTTTGGAAATATCGATGCAAGCTCAAGGTTTAGGCTGTTTATAGCCTGGTTGGCCAGTAGTGTTTTGGAGACTTGAAACTCTTTGTTTGTGCCTCATCTCATGTGTTGGGATTTTGTGGGTGAAGCAAAAATTTACACGCACAACACACCAAAATATGAGTGTTGTTATGTTCAACTTTTTCCATGAATTTCCGAGTTTTTCCCAAGTTCCGTCTTCTGTCAACTTTCATCGATTTTGATTAGAACTCCATCACATGCAGTAGAAGGGCTGCTTCAAATGCATACACGGTTCAATATATCAGTTCAATATATCATATATATATATATGGTGTATATATGCACTGCACTCTATATAAATATCTACTTGCATGGTTACAAGTTTTCAGTCTTGTGTTGATTCCCACGTTCAAATGTGTGTTAAAAGTTTCTGAAATTCTGTACCATGAGAGTGAGTCTAACGAGGAGTGCAAGATTTTCCCATAACTTATAATCATAATACATTATTATCAAACAAAAAGGTCAAAATTTTGAGTAAGTAGTCATAACATTTGAAACACCAGAATTGAAATTTGTTTATAGAGTACCTCTTGTCTAGGAAGCACGGATACTTTTACGGATTACCGTGGTAGTGTTGGACACCCTAATACGTTTTGGATACGCGTATACAGTTGGAATATGTCGGATACAGTTAAAAGTATCTTGAATTTTGAATATTTTATTTTCTAATTGGATACAGATAGGATATGACAATGATACGTTTTGAACACTTCCAGAATACGACGGGTAAATTTTTAATTTTTCCTTTTCAAAAAATGAAATTCAATGCAACTTAAAATATATAATGGGTTAATTAGAAAAATAATATAAAATTAAGAAAACAAAAATAACAAATATTTAATTCGACACTTCAAATTAGTAATTTCATTTATGGCTATACGGATAAAATGATCAAACGTTATATATATATATATATATATATATATATATATATGTTTTGGAGTATCCATGTTGTGCCCGTATTATATATTTTTTTTCATAGAATTGACGTATCACCGTATCCGTATCGTGTCATACCCGTGTCCGTATATGTGCTTCCTAGCTTTTTGTTAAATTAATTTATTTAATGCTAAGAGATTTATCCCATTACTCTTTAATATATCCAAACCTCTATAAACATATTAGGGTGAAGTGCAGAAAACCCCTTACTATATACAAAATGTGCAAAGAACCCTCTATAGATTAGTGTGTGCATATAACTCCCTTGCATTTTTAAACTTTGTGCAAAAACACTCCCTCCCTCAAAATGCCTCTTTTATATGAACAAAATACCCCTGACAGCCTTTAACACCAGTGTTATGTTTGGATGTCATATTTCTTATTTTTTTTTATTTTTATGTTAATTAAAAATATATTTTAATTATTTGATTATTTTAGATGGGCTCAAAATGGATCTACTCATTTAGTTCGGCGAGAGAAAATTAAGGAAATATTCATACATTTTTTAAATAAATAAGAAATTGAAATTCGGATGAGTCCTTTTGGACATCCAATCATGACACTCGTGTAAGGGTATTTTAGACATTTTAGTTGTTAAATTAAAAAAATATTTTTATTTGCACAATTTCAAAAATGAAGGAGGGTTATCTGCACTTCAAGAGTTTTTTTTTTGGCACACATTTCATATATAGTAAGAATTTTTTATACTTTTTTTTTTTTTTATAATGAGAATTTTTTGCACTTCACCCAACATATTATCTGGCTTCCATAAAAGAAATATTTTAATGTCACAAAAATACATTATTATATATCCTTCCACATTTGCTTGTCATTATGTATATTGAAGTGAGTTAAATATGTCAATAGATATGAAAAGTATCAACTTAGATATTTGTAGTAAAATGGTATATATATATATTTGCTAACAGTTAAAGTCCACCAGCCTACAAATGAAATTAAATTATTAACTTTTGGATACATCTTTCTCTTGGGACATCAGACATGTATCAAAGTAAGGTTAGAGCATTAGATAGTAACATGGAAACATGGATTTTAAAAGTTAATTAATAATAGCAAGATGGAGACAATATATATTCAATTTCTTAAGAAGACAAGAACGTAAATTTCTAGAATGATAATCAAGAGTTTTACCATCGGTATATGTTTTGTATTCCATATCTTATATAAATGCCAATTTTCATTTTTTTCCTTTGTATGTATTGGCTTGTTTTTCACCATCTTCGGTATCTTTATCAATTAAGATGCTTTTCGCATTATAAATAAATAAATTCGATGTGCATACTAAAATTTATATGGATGACAAATCGTGTTAATTATGGGTTGTGTTGACAAACATAATATTGTGTCACCAAACACAGGCTCGTTTATTACTCATATTGGAAATGTCAACCATCTGATTGTTAATTAAGCAGTTTCGGCATGATACAACTCGTGTAGTCTGTTTCATATTAAATGTAGGGTCAAAAATTCCCTTTATATGAGAAATATGCAAATACCTAGGGGTGGTAATTTTCTCCGCTCCAACGGGTTTCCGCCCCTAATGGAGGAGATTTGGTCCGTCCTTAATAGGAGTAGGGGCGAGTATGATTTTTTTTAAAAAACCCGCTTAATACCCGCCCCGCCCTGATTATATACATACATACATACATATATATATACATACATAGTGACATAATTGTATGAAATGTACCATTTCTTTTATTATTATATTACTTATATAAATATAGTATATATATAAATATAGTATACTAGATATATGGCAGCCACTAGGTTACTTTGTTCTGTTCTATTCCTCTCTTTATCTTATGGCTAAAAGAGAACTCTCTCTATCTTGTGTACATAATAGATCTATAATAAAAAAAAAAAAAAAATCTTGTAGATCAAAACCGTTTCTATCTCCATCTACATATGTATGTATGTTTGTGTCATTTTTTTTGGTCTTATATATTGGGGTTTTGACTATAGGAGTGTTGTATCATTGTTTGAGTACATTTAGCCCAAACATCGAATTCAAAGCAAATAAAGTAAAGGATTTTAAGGATTTTGTTATTCCTCTCTTTCTCTAAATGGGGCGGTGGTGGTATGCTTACCACAAACCCGTTAGGGTTTTTAACGGGAAATGGATTTAGTATTTTCTTGATGGGGCGGGGTAGGATTTTGGCATACCCGCCTCATACCCGCCCCGTTGCCATCCCTACTGAAATATCAAACGCTCTACATTTTTTAATTTGGACAAATAAGGAAAAGTCTTCAATTTGGGAGAAATTGAACAATGAAATGATTAAAGTACCATTACTTTATGATTTTTTTATTTAAAAAAAAAGTTAAAAAGTGAAATAACAAAAATGGTAATTTTGAATTTTAAAAAAAATTCTGACATCATTGTATGCAATAAGAGGCAATTTGCTCCAAAATTTGAAATTATAAGAATTTATATGCACATACCAAATAGCAAGGGTGTTTTTTTTTCTTTTGCACTTTACCCTTAAATGTATCATGTAACTTGTTGTGATACGACACTACCAATTTAATAACTTAATTTAATATTTTTCTTAATTATTATATTACAAAAAGTTAGAATAGAATGACATTGTGTTTGGAATGTTAGAATTTGGAATTCAAATGGAATTCTTATTGTTTGGAACTAACAGAATTTAAAATGGCATTGAATTTCATAAGATTTGAAATCTCAAAATATACTGTCCTCAAATTCTAGGAAAATTGGTGGGATTTGTAAACAAATTTGTAAATTACCCAATTTGTCACTCTTTTATATGAAAAACGAGATTGCAAATCCCTATTATAAGGGTAAAATGGTGAAAGAAATATTTTCTATGATTAAAATCAAATTTGTTCCAAACACAAAAATAAATTGTCATTTCAAATCCAGTCCAGTTCTCTATTATTCTTTTCTAAATCTCATTCCCAACAAAAGATTTGGTTCCAAGCAGAGCATAATCTTTTATTTCATCTTAATAAATTACACAATTAACTTGCTGAGGTTTCATAATAGTACCATGAAAAGACAAAAATGCCCATATTGATTTAAATATATTGTTACTTATTCAATGGATTGAAATAGGTCGACTTTATTAAACGAGTTATACCGAGTTAAAATAGGTCATGAATTGAAATGGGTTGATGTAACATAATTAATTAAATAGATCAAATCGAGTTATAAATTCAAACACAACTTGTTTATTAAAGTTGATTAATAGGATTGACATGATTATGACACGAACATAATTAAGATCAACCCAAATCGCTAATTTCATATTAGATTTCGAGTCATGTTGATGGATCATGACAAATTTTGCAACCCCATAGACAGAGCAATTATTTTCTTAAAATAACTAACATTAGACTTAATCCATCACTGTCTAGATAACATATTAAACTTTCTAATTTTCATGCAAATACACAACAAATAAACACATTTATATGAAGATTTAGTAAAAAAAAAGGTATATCTTGTGCAAATTGATATATTAACTTCGTGAGTTGCATGTTACAAAAGTGGTGTGGAAGTTTGATCTCAAACGAAAGCCCTAAAAGGATGTGAATAGGTCTAGCTCACTCTTTTGATTAATTTTTGACATCTTTTATTTTATCGAATTAAATGAAAAATCAATAACACAAAACAATAAATAAAATGTAGGAAAATACATAAAATTTGAGATGATAACAGGATTTTTAACATAGAAACCTCAGTGAGAAAAAGTCACAGAGAATAGCAAAATACACCACTCTGTCTCAGTCTTAGTCTCACACCCACCACACTGCCAAGAACTAGTTCTTGAACACTTCAATCTAACTCCTGCGATTTGCGTCCAATTGTTACAAATTTTAGTCTTATTCCTTAATTCTTGAGACAAGTTGCTAGAAGAAAATGAATTCTTCACGAACACTTTGTCTCGTTCATAATGATTGAATCACCTTTCTTGCAATCATGAAGATGAAAGAAAAAACAAAATCTTATTATCCTGATTGAATAAAATGATCCATAGATAAGCTTTGTATTATCGATCAGATGAAAAACATCATTCTAAAATCACTCATGTGTAAATAGTGCGTGCTCTTGAAAAAAGAAAAACACTAAAAAAAATCAAGAAATAATGTGTGTTTCTCAATCATATGCAGAGCTGGATACTAGAGGAGTTTGAATAAACAAGAGAGTTCAAAAATAAGTTGAAAAAGTGTTGTAAAAATCATATGAGACGTCTCCAGACGTTTGGTTGAAAAATGAATTAAAATTTAATCCAAAAGCATATATTCTTAAAGGTGGTCTAGATACCGAGACTACTTGGACTAGTTAGAAAAAAACTTCAACCGTTAGAACTCTCTACAGATCAGTAGGAGAGTTTCTGAAAAATGAAAAATTAACTTAAAAACACTAATTTTCAGAATTCTAATTCAATCCAACTAGGTGTGCATTGTGTCATCACACTCATACCTGTTCTAAATGATGTTTTCATTCAAATCAATTGTAATGATGCACATGTTTTTTCAACTTTAATGATCAAGACACAAATTCAAAATAAAATTACAACTCAATCATTCCAAGTTTTGACATCAAAATTAGTCAATCTAGACTAAGTTTCTCATAAACTTTAACTCAATTTGAGCCATGAAATTTTCAATTCAAATACAGTGCACAAACTAAGGTGGGTTAATGGGTTGATTTAAGCTCAACTTGAAGTTTAAAATTTTCAATTCAAATCATAGTCCAATCTCACCTTTAATTCTAAAAAATCATCCAAGTTCAATCCGAGTTTATTTTATAAGAACTAAGGTTAGAAAAAAAAATTCTTATTACTAATATTTTAATAAAAATTTAATAGAAAAAAAATATCTATTGTGCATATATACCCTGATGTTTGAAAAGCCCTCGTGCGGCATTAAAAGCTACAAGAAATTAAGTATATATGAGGTTTGTAGGATTGAAATGAAAGTACTTTATTACCCTTATTTGAATAGAATAATAAAATGAACAATAAATGATTAATATATTGTAACAAACCCCCTTGTAATCTAAATATTGAACGTATAACCGTAAGATTACGAGTTTTGCAGATAAGTGCCCTAAAAGATACACAAAATTGACATAGAGTAATGCAAGCTCCATGATCTAGACCAGAATAGGTTTTGTTAACTTAGTTAATTAGTTGATTTTAACAATTTTTTGAACTTTAACTAAATTAATGGTAATTCAAAATTTAATCTAACTACTATAAGGAATCCATTATCCAGATGTGAGAATTATCCAGTCCACTAATTAGTGGTGAAGGATGTGTATATTTCTACAATTGAAAACATCGTTTACTTCTAAGACAGAGGAGTAGTTACAATACAAATACAACAATAATTTAAATTCAAAAATCCTCCAGACGTTCTGTTAAGATGAAGATGAATTTAAAATCAAACTTCAACATCTTTCTTGTTATAGTGATTAGGCTTAACATTTTCTATACAACATCTTTTGCACACGTGTTGTATACTTTTTTTGTTGTCACTCCCTGTCAAACTTAACGTGGGGTTAACCCAGGATGGGGCTTGCTTTTAAGTTCATCAAAGAGTACTCGGGAGATAAGTTTGGTGAAGCTATCAGTGAGTTGTCCAAAGGAGGGAACAAATCTTATTAAACTTTCTCACATAAAAAGTGATAATCAATGGTGTTGACCCAAATGTATTGACTTAAGGGTAATCTAGTAATTTTGATAATTACAAACCATTAATGGTGTTTTAGCATTAATGTCTATATTGAGTTATTATACTAGTTGATCAAATTCAAAGACAAGTCTCAAGGAATCAAATTCAATTCCAAATACTTCAAGCTCAAAAGCTCGTCAAATACATATACAAGTGTATTATAATTGAAGAACGTCAAAATAGAACTATTCAAGTTAACAAAGACTTTCAAGCTCGAAAATATAAAACAAAAAAGCAAGTCACATCTTCAAAATCTCAACCGATCAATCTATATTGAAGAAAGGGGTAGATTTGGTGAGTGCTTAGGAGTTAATGTCAAAGTATTTTGAATTTCTTTGAAGCTCAAATCTTTTAAAGATCATGCATAAAAATGTTTTCAACTCATACTTGATCTTTCATCAATCTTACAGTAGGTCTTGAACATCAATCATTTTTCTTCACGGACCTATAAATGTGTTTGAACATTTAAACCCCTCAAAAATGGCAAACTCACACACTTGTAGAGTTTCGGCCGCTTGATGGGGTCCATTAGCCAGTTGACTGAACCTGGAATTCATTTCAATGAGTTGTGCAAAACAGGAAAAGCTAGAACATTATTTCAGCCGACCGAAGCACAACTTCAACGGACTAAAACAGTGTTATCAATTGCTTGATGAGACCCATCAAACGTTTGGTAGAAACTGGAATACATTCCAGTAGGTGTGCAAAACATAGGAAGCTGAAACATTGTTTCAGCCAATCGAAACAATGTTCATCAGCCGGCCGGTACTAACAGATTTTGAATCTAATGTCTATTTTCTACATTTAATGTTTTCTCAACTACCCTAACAACCTTGTTTCAGCAGCCTCTGTCTATATAATGTCTATACACATTGAAAAGACTTTAATACATATAATATGAGCATTCAATACATTCATCTACTCTCTTACAAAAACCATTCAATAGACTTGAGCTTCAACTTGTGAATTCATATATACTCTAGTCTTGTAAGCTTACTCTTGTGTATTTATATATTGAGAGATATTCATTGAGAGTTTCATATTGTATATTTATCTTCAAGAGATACATTTGTAAACAACTTCTTTCATTCAAAATGATTGATTTGATCCGAAGGAAATCTAAAGGAGGTTGTTCCTTTAATAAGGGTTAAAATGACCCAAGGAAGACTAAGGGAAGGTGTTTCTTTTAGCAAGACGGTATTCTCTCCACCTATAAGGCGGTGTCATATTACATTCGAAAAGTCTCAAGAGGAGTCTTGAGTTGAGGAGTAGGAATTTCGAACCTCACAAAAATTACCGTATCGATTGCGTTTGAATTCTCGATCTCTATATCCTTATATTATGCTTAAATTATTTATATTGTTTATCGTCATTATATTTCATAATAGGAGTTTATTTCATTTGGTTATACATCTCTTTTAAATCCGAAAAATATACGTGGTTTGCCATAGACCCTATTCACCCCACCTCTAGAGTCAATACTTGGGTAACAATCGGTATCAGAGCCTTGGCTCTAGATTTGTCTTAATTGACTTATAGTCGATCCATGGCAAACTTAGGAAAGCGACAACATGAAGAAGTTCATTCCAATAATAGATCTCCTTGGTTTTATAGATCTAACTATAACTATTCGAAAAATAGAATGATAAACTTTCTTTAAGCCCAAGACTATCAAATTTGGCAATTCATTGTCAATGGATCTTTTGTTCCAATAAAAATCGTAGGTGAAACAAAAGTTACGAAAATTGAAAGTGAATGGGATGCGGATGACCGTAAACTCATCTCAATCAATACAAAGTCCAAAGTCAATCTCAATTGTGCTCTAAGTGCAAAAAAATATAATAGAATCTCTACATGTGTTACAGCCAAGGAAATTTGGAATAAATTGGTTGTGACCTATGAAGGAACTGAGCAAGTTCAAGAATTTAAAATTGATCTTCTCAAACATTAATATGAATTATTTTCTATGAAAGATAATGAATCAATTAGTGACATGTTTACTAGATTCTCATCTATTGTTAATGGCTTAATGCACTTTGGGAGAAATTTTTCTAACTTCAATGTTTGTAGAAAAGTTCTAAAGTCTACCATCAAAATGGGATTCTCTCTCTACTTTATTTAGAGCATCTCTACCAGAATCTTCAAATTCCATATGCCAAATTCATTTCGGGTAAGATGTGGACGTATGAAAATTTAGCATATCCATATATAAAGAACTAGACTCGATATGTCAAATTTATTAATATTTTGTCTTTTAATTAAATTACAAACAAATAAGAACATGCAAGTTTTAATGATATGTATGACCCATATATTAAAATAATAAGAACAATTTATTTGGCATATCAAAAAGTTATATGTCAAATTTAACTGATATAATTCTATGTCAAATGACGAGTAGACATTTGACTATTATGTCAAAACTTTTCGTTGAGTATGCCCGGAATTGCAGATTTGGGTGGAGAAGCACTAAGCTTCTATGGAGGTTTTCTTTCTTCATCTTATTTTTTCTTTTTAATGCCTTTGACTTAGTATATAATCACAAGAGTAGATTCATTCAATTATAAAATAATTTATTATAAAAAGAACATTTACTCCTTGTGTAATGATGAATTCGTTGTAGGCTTACAAGACCAACACCCATGGCACATAGTCACCAAGCTAGATGCAATGAAAACAAAAACTCTAGCAGAGAATTGGCATAATGCACTCAATATATATTATAAAGCATGCATATTTTTTTTCTGAACACTAGTCTCTTATATAGAGCATAAAATCCTAAAATTTTTGTAAGAGATTGAATTTGCAAAAGGAATTTTTTTTTTCGCATTACTCGATCAGTCGAGTCAAGTGTCGATCAATCAGAGTGGTCTGTACTATTTTTTAGTAGAATTTGAATTTAGAAAAGTTTTCAAAAACTCTTTTATGCATATATATTAGAAAAGAATTTTCATAATCAAACAATGAAAACATGAAATCCTAATTGATGAATACATTGACAATAGGTAACCAACTAAATTCTAACTATCGATACTCTATTTAAATATAACAAAAAATTGAAGACTAAATCTTTTGACACAAAACTCACCAACTCAAGTTCCATTGACCTAACAAAGTACCTTTTTTCTTCTTCTTTTTTTTTTTTTTACCATTAACGGGAACTTGACGACAAGTCCTTATTTGCTTTTTTTTTATATATATATAAAAATAGGGTTTTTTTTTTCGAACTTAAGTGAATTATATACAAAATATTTATATTATAAGGCCTTTTGCACATCTCGAAGAATATAGGAAAATAGAAGAAATGAGATATGTCATTAGACTTATATGATTACTTGAAATATTTTTGAAAACCGAAGGCAAAACCAATAGTTAGTTTTGCAAAATATTTTTGAAACCCAAAGGCAAAACCAATGAGATATGCCTTGTATATATATATGCTTATGAACCATTAGTTAGTTTTGCAAAAGTCCTGCCAAATTAAAATGGACTTTAATTGAGCCTTAATTAGCTTTATTTTCATTAAAATGGACTTTAATTGGGCCTTAATTGACTTACAAGCCCAATTGAGTTACATATAAAAGTTCAGATTTTACAAGACTCCAATATAATATTAAAAAGGGAAAAATATACTGACCTTCCCTATAAATAGACGAAATAATAGATACTCCTGTGTTTTCAAAAATAACACTAACCTCTCCTGTCAGAGTTGTTGAACACTCAAAATGATAAAATGACAAATATGCCCATGTACGATTTAATATTTTTTTTATCTGAAAAAGTTTTGTAATATTAAATTTCCAAACTAACCTTATCACATTAACCCACTATTCATCATCTCCATCTTTTATAACACATAGACGCATATATATATATATATATATATATATATATACATATATATTCACACAAATTCTACTCTTCTCCATCTCATAAAACACACACACATACGCATATATATATATATCACACACAAAGGTGAAACAGAGGAAACTGAAGAAAGAAGGGAAATTTTTCTTTCTTTCTTTTTTGTAGAGTGGAAGAAAGTGAAAAGAAAAATGTGTCTCCATGTTCATTGTCACATAAGTGGTGGTCATTTCCTGTTAGATTTGTGTGCTAGTCTTAGATATTTCATCTTCTAGAAAGAGCTCACATTGGTAAATTCCACATCAATCTCTTAATTTCTAATACACTTTTAATTAATGATAATATATATATATATATAATGAATGAAATTAAATTCAATATAAACAAGTTTTGAAGACTTTTGTCTATGGAGATGAGAATTTGTTCAACAACTACCCATAATTACATGAGGCTGTCAATTTATCTCCCTCTGCTTCACCAATACACCTTCATCAATTGAATCTTGTTTTGTAAAGGATATTAATGCTTCATTGAGCTATCACATTAGTTTCATGTTTATCTTCATCTTCAACCTTCCACGCCACCATGCCAGACCCACCCCCTAATGTACCACCCACCATTGTAGAGAGAGAAAAGAAGAAGATGTGACGCCGTACACTCGCCGTCTACCGATGCGATCACCGGATCGTCTGAACACCAGTTGACAAATCACCGTCCCGAGGAGAGCCACAACCATAGTCGTAGATGCAGGGGTGGAGCTAGGAATCTATGATTGGGGGGGGGGGGCAAACTATTAACATTTTTACCATAAATGAGAGGATCTAATATAATAATATGTTTAATTCAAAATTATTCTATTATCGTTAGATGCATACAAAAACATATCTAGCTAAACTTTGGACTGTTCGTTTACAAAAAAAGATTTGCCTATATCTAGTCAAATATGACATATATATGTACAAAAATAAACCAAAAAGATCACATATCTACTACAAAAGCTAAGCTCGACGATCTTTTAGAGAATAAATTCATCTATTGTCAAATCCGAACTAAAAGTCTCGACAATTTCTTTTTCAATATTGATACTCAAATAATTTGCAAGAAACTCATCTTTCATTTTGTTGCGAAGTGTTGTTTTGACAAGTTTCATAGTTGAAAATGCCCTTTTTATAGTAGCCGTGGAAACTGGAAGTGTCAAGACAAGACGAATTAATCTATCAATCAAATAGTAGATATCTGACTTCTTTGTTTCCACTAATCTTCTACATAGTTTAGAAATTGTTAACATATTTTGTAGATATGGATGGTGAGGTACATCAACAATATAGTGTTGCAATTGAAATTTCAAAAGAGTCCTCTCTTGGTCCATAAAATCTTGAAGATAAAATTTATTTGCAAGCTTGCAAATGTCATCAATTTTAAACAACTTGTAAGCATCCCTAGGATCCAAAGCTGAGCTAAGAATAACAAGTTTCATTGCTTGTTCACTAAATCTGTTATTCAACTCTTGCACTTGTGAATCAATTGTGGCATTGAATATATCAATCCGATAGTAGTACTCAAGTGTAATATTGTCTTGTTGGTGACGTGGCCGACCCCTACCTTTTGTATAAGGAGCACTTATATCAGGCACATCAATCTTATTGCATTCACAAAATGATATAACAATCCCAAGTAAGATGTTCCAACCATCTTCTCTCAATTTCAGAATGAGTTTTTTTGTAGTTAAAACCAAATGCATAACATTTAAGATGTCTTGAGTTTTTTGTTACAAAGCTTGGCAAAGGATATCAATTGTTCCCATAATTTCTTTCACCAAATGCAAAATAAACACAAACTCAAATGATGTAATAGCATCATAAGCAGCATCGGCATCCCCCCATTGGGAGTAAGTGGATCATTCTTTAATGATGCTTTGAAGAACTGAAAATATTGCACCAAACATCCTTATCAAACTACAAACAGAATCAAAATGAGAGCTCCAACGAGTATCTCTAGGTCATTGCAAGGTATCAATCTGATTAGTTCCTCTACCAGTCTCAAGTTCATCAATAGCTATCAAATGGGCAATTTCAGTCGCTTGAGCAGATTATAATTCATCATTTCGTTTGCAAGAAGCTCTAATGATACTGATAATGAAGCTCAACTTCGAAAAGAATTAATGGACAAGGATTACTTCTCTAGATGCTACAACTAATGCTAGTTGTAATTGATGAGCTAAACAATACACATAATATACATAAGGGCAATCATTAAGAAATAATGCTTGCAAGCCATTCCATGCCCGACGCATATTACTAGCACCATCATAACCTTGACCTTGGAGATTGTGAACATTAAGATTATAATGAGATAAAACCACAAAAAGCTCACTTTTTAAAGTCAATGAAGTTATATCTTTAACATGCTCAAGATCAAAGAAACGCTCTTGTAAAAAATTACCCTTATTGATGAATCTTAAAACAAGAGTCATTTGCTCTCTCTTAGATTCATCATGTGCTTCATCAACAAGAATACAAAACTTGGCATCTCCAATGTCTTCACGGATCTTCTTTCTCACTTTTATAAAAAGAATATGCAAAATCTCCTTTTTCTAGAACAAGTTTGGCAACATCATCATTATAAACTTTGGCAACATCATCATTATATGTTGCCAAAATAAACTTTCTGATTTTGCAAAATCTCCTTTTGAATTATTTAAATAAACTTTCTTATCAAACTTTCCTAATAAAGACAACAGAAAAAAAAAAAAAGATTAAGCCAAAATTGAAAAAACTTCCAATTAAACAATTAGACTTTTAATTTATAAACAAATTCAAAATTCATGTAATAATATCACAAATTAATAGTCAAGCAAAAACTAGAACATGTCATTCATATTAGCATATCAACTATCAATCTATTATTATTTTTAATTATCAATTAATAACATGATCGTATGAAGAGAATAATTCAAAAATATCACCTCTAATTCAGTAGTCTTTTACACCAAAATTTTCCAATATATAAGTGTCTCTGATCACTGATTCACATTGAACACATCATAGACTTCCAGCTACCCTAAAAAAATAAGTTTAATTTGATGAGAAATTAATCTATCAAAGAAATAACATAAGGTATTAATTTAGAACGTCGTTTAACTTAATAACCCATCAATTAATGGTTCATGACTCGTGAACATCTTTTAAAACAGTGCGATTCTAAAATTATGTAAGCACATATATAGTTTTGACTAGCACCATATTTTAAAACAGTAAAAGCATATAATTTGAAATTTAGAGTTTGGACTACAATCATTCTGTAAGTTTGTAACATAGATCAATAAGCCTCTTTTAGGTTAATTTTGATGGATTTACAGCAAGCTAATTTGTGTAGTATAAATAAAATCTATCGGTTGCATTAGTCGACTCATACAAGAATTAAGAGAAAAAAAGATTTTGAAAGCCTGGCCAAACACTTGAATATAACAGATGGGTTATACACAAGCAACTAGAACTAGAAGAGTAGAAGGAAAAGAAATTTAAAACTACTAATAATAATATTGAAATTAAATGTTAGAATCATTAATACATTTCAATTTAGAATGTCATCTAACTCAATAATGAATAACCCATCAATTAGTGATCCAATCCTGCAATCCAACAAGAGCAAAATACTTGAATATAAAAAAAAATTAAGGTTTTGAAAATTGACAATAGAATTTGAGATTTTTTTAATTAAGAAAGTGAGAGAGTCAGAGAGATAGAAATAGGAGAGTTCAGAATTTACATAAAAATGAATATCTATCTTTCAAGTTTCACCTCCATGACTCCATGAGAACAGAGAAAAGAATGGAAAGTGACAGAGCAACCAAGCATGGGCGAGGAGCTATCGCAGTTGCTTGTACTTTGGAAAGGGAAAAAGTAAAGTTTTCCTTTTTTTTGTTTTGTTTTATATAAGACTGTAAGTTGACTTGCTGATAAAAACAAAAAAGGTTGATGTATATATTATTAATATATTAGTATTACTGTAAGGTTGTTATTGTTAGTGTGTATCGGTGTATATTATATATATATATATATATATATATATATATATAATCATTAATATTACTTGACATAAACAATATACTATTAGTCTATTAATATATTAGTAGTAGACGCATTGGGTTGGGGGCCTGTTAGTGGTGTATATATATATTATATTTCATATATTATATATAGGTACTATTCTTTTTTTAAAAAAATTTTTTGGGGAGCATGCCCCCTGCATAGATGTAAATGTTTCCCAATGAATGAACCACCGCCAGAGGCCAGAGGAATGACGGTGTTAGAAAAACCATTATTCTTGTGAATTATTTTGTCCCTAAGACTCAAATTTTTGGTATTAGAAGAAACCATTGTTCTTCTAAATTTTTTGATCTTGACAACTAGAAACTTTTGCTATATTATGTATGTAGAAGTAATGAAACACGGGAAAGAAATACATGAGAAATAGACATTTTTGGGTAAAAAAAAAAAATTTAAACAGTGGATGTTTGTCTCTCAAACCTTTAGAAACCCAAAATTGCAGGTGTATATACAATGCATATTGTATATTGCGTGTATCAGTGATGGGTTTGATGGGGTCAGAGGAGGGAGGTGGTGGTGGTGTGGGATTTGAGGGTTTGAGAGAGAGTGTATTCAAGCTTGAGTAAATGGCAAAATTGTTTATAAAATTTATGTTAAAAAGAGTGTATTTTAGTCATTTTATACGTTATAAAGACATTTTGAGATTTTTAAGTAAAAAATACCATAACATCAGTAATTTTCGTACCTACAAAGCTGACATGAGAGGTCAGTATTACAAAAAGTACACTGACAAGAGAGAGCAGTGTTATTTTTTAAAACACATAAAAAATATTATTATTTTACTTATTTAGATGGAAGGTCTGTAATTTTTTTTTTATTAAAAACTATATGGTTTAAAAAGTAATAAACCGATTGTGAAAGCTCTCTTATCATCTCCGCAAAATGAAAGATGGAGATAGAGGGAGTTTTAGAAGATGACATTACTTTTTCACATATATGAAAAAGTAATGTTTTTCACACACGCATGTATGCATGTATTGTCTAGCTTTTGCAAATGCATATGCCAAAATTTGGCATATAAAATACTTTTTACTTATAAATTTTATTTTTTGTATTAGATCTCCACTTTCATTAATAAATAAAACTAAAACTAATTTGCTCTGCAATTATATAATTCTCGTTTCGTCCTATTTAAGAGGTTACATGCACAATATTTATATTTAGTTTCTTTTGCTTAGTTAAATGTATTAATAAAACTATATGTATATATATATATATATATTTTTTTTTTTTTTGTTAGTGTATTATATTATTGTTCGGTAAAATAGAAAAAAAGTTGTTAATAAATTTTTGTTAATCATTAACAAATTTTTTTCCTAATTCTACTGATTCTAATTCTAAAACTCAAATTTCACACCACGGAACACACTCGTGAATTTAGAAATTAAAAATGAATATTTGAAAGAGAGAAGAAAAATTATATATATACACACACACGTATTTTGAGCGGAGTATTTTGGTGCCCTTTGGGCCATAGTTTAAAAACAGACCCATTAATTCGCAATTACGAAGAGAGAGAAGAATGACCGTTACTATATTATCAGGGGTTTATAAATTCCTTCAGAGAAATGGCTGGTACTATATCATCAGTGTCTCTTAATTACTCCTATTTCACACGAGTACTCTTTTCGTATCCCTCAAAACCCAAATTATCAAAATCCCCTTTTCCTGTTCTCCTCAGAACATCTCAAGGAGTTGCTTCAATGTCTTACCACAAGGAACTCGCTGCTGCCAAGAAAGCAGCTTCTCTGGCCACTCGACTCTGCCAGGCACTACCTCTCTCTCTAGCATGCATTCAGTCTTCTATGTATTTTGCATGCATTCTTCACATTCTTTCTGATTTTTGACAATTAGAACTGTATAATTGTAATATTAGAAAAACTCGGAAGCTTAAATATCTAGTGGAGCAAAACCCATATTGTGAAATTGCCAATTTGAGATTTTCTTCCTTTAGGGTTTTTGGATATCTGTATTGTTGAATTTCTAGTTGCCTCTGCCAGAAAATAAGGAATGCTATATGTTTCTCCTTAGTTTAGAGATGGTTTGTTAGGACAATTCATAAAAGATCTTCAATCAAGTGAAGGATTAAAAGTGTGATTGGATAATTATGAGCCAAACTGTCGTGTATGTGCCTGTCTATATCAATTTGGTATCTTTTCCTTTGCAAGTATTTGGGCATTTGTCATAACACAGGAAAATTAAAGGGCAAAATTAGCATGATAAAAACAACACAAGGATGAAGATTTTTGAAGGTAAATCGTGCTGTCCATAGGAATGGGATATGGAAAGTGTGGGAGAGAAAACTGAGACTTCGATGACCTTATAACGATAAAAGCCCTTTCAAACTGAGATGCATAGCATCGTTCATCTCACTGGGCTTAGGGTTTTTGACACTTTGTTTGATAAAATGACTAATTGGGACTTTTTTCCTTTCATTCTCTTTTTTTCCCCTGCTTTTAAAGATGGTTTTCTCCTAGTTATTTTCTCCTTTTTGAAAAATTGAGGGCTACTTTTTGTCCTTTTGGCAATGGAGAGGTTTTGAAGCTGGGTTGCAGAAACCTTTTTAGGAATCTAAACTTTTTGTGCTATGGGTTTCAAATAAAACATTAAGATTCTAGAATGGTTGGGAACTGACACTTATAATTTATTTGTTTATTTTGTGGGTATGTATAAATATTTGTTCTAGCCTCTTTCCACATCCCTTTTCTAAGGACTGAAAATGATGATGGCTTTGAGTATCTATTTTGTTTTTTTCCTTCATCTGTTTCTTTCTAGATTCAGGGAAACTATGTAAAAAAGAAAAAAGAAGAAAAAAGAAAAAAGAAAAAAAAAGGCAATACAAATTATAAGCTAATAGAGTTGCTAGTTAGTTTCCAATTTGTCTGGGGAGATATGCCGAATGGGGCTTGTAGAATCAAAATCTGTTTTGTTGGAAAGTTGAACAAATTTGGAAATATTTAAGCTTTTTAGAACAATATTTCTTCGATATGTATAATTATCCATAAGTTATTATCAAGTATGCTTGATAACGGTTCAATACTTGATTTATGCTTGATAACGGTTCAATACTTGATTTTTATACTTTTAGTTATAAATATAGACCATCAAATTGTTTCTTTGAGTAAATGACTTGCCAACTTGATTTGTGTGTGTGTGTGTGTGTGTGTGTGTGTATTGTTTATCCTAGTTTTCCTTATATTAGATAGGGTGTATGTGGTTCTAGGATTTCAGTGTGAATTTGGGTAGAAAAATCCATATCTTGTATAGTTGTGTTCAGGGTGCAAACCTCAAATTGGATTTTGAGTTCCAACCAAGTTCAAGATGTGAGTTGTAGTTACAAAAAGAAATATACAAATTTTAAATGTAAGGTGCTATTTGTAAATCCCACTTGCAAAAAGAATGTTGTTGCTACTGCCACTGCGCCATCAATGTTGTTGCTACCATCACTGACCCACCACGACATCTCTAATTGCACCACCACCGAAGCCTCTTCACCATTGTTGCCCCAGCTTGGTCACCATCCCTTATCACTTCATTATTGAAAATTGATAATCTTCCATCACATCAAACATCGCCAATGTTGTGATCATTGTCACATGACTCACACCACCTCCATGACCAAATAACTATTTGAATTATTGCAATCACCATACTGTTACTGATAGCAGCACCCTCACTACCTCATCCACCACCATGATATCATTGTGTCAACACTCCACCACTACCTACCACTTTTTAGCATCCCATCCTAGCCATAAGCACCCCCTCAACCGTCTTGTTACTGTTAAGAGTGTACAATATTAATTAAAAAACTTTTGAATTCTAATCCTATATTCTAAGTTCCACATAATTGGGAATCTAAAAAACCAGTCTTTTGAATTAGAAGTTCAAGGAGTAATTCCAGTTCTCTTACGCTACATTTGGTAGGCAGGAATGGAATCGAATGGAATACCCATTCCAACCATTCTTTTGTTTGGTATGAATTTTAAGGTAAGATGGTCATTCCCTGGAATGAAAATCCATTCTTAGAAATGAAAATCCATTCCATAGTTAAACTTATGGAATGGGCATTCCATTCCAGTAAGATTAAAAAAAAATTCATTTGACCAAAAAACTCTTCACCTCTATCACCACCACCTCCACCACCACACCGGCTCTACCACCACCGCCACTAGCACACCAGCTCTACCACCACCGCCTCCACCACATCCACCCCCACATCGCCACCTTCCTACATCACACCACCACCTCCATATCGCCACCTTCCTCCTCCACCACCACCACCGCCGTCGCCGCCACCATATCGCATCGCCACCACCTCCACCACCACACCACCACCTCCACCTCCACCCCCACCACACCACTGCCACCACCTCCACATCGCCGCCACCACCCCTACTGCACCACTGCCACATTGCCACCTTCCTCCACCGTCACCCCCACCACACCACTCCATCACCTTCACATCGCCACCTTCCTCCACCTCCACACCACCACCACCTCCACATCGCCACCTTCCTTCACCACTTCCACCACCACACCTCACCACCACCTCCACATCGCCACCTTCCTCCACCACCACATATTTGTTGGTTTAATTTATTTGTAACCTTTGTTTTTAATTTCTAGCTTAGTTTGGAAATTGTCAAAATTAATTAGTGTTAGTTATTACCTTCCAAGGTCGAAGAAGGAACTTCATGCTACATTCAAGGGTACTTCAGTTCTCTTCATCTTCAAGGGCATAAAAGTGAATTTAACATTGATGCACTCACCAAATAAGGGTTCATGCTTGCATAATTAGCATTTCTATTTGTTATATTTGATTTAATTAATTTGATTTGATTCCGGAAAGTTCTTAAACTATGCATCAAAAGAGTTTTGGAAACTTCCCCCAGTTGAAATTTTTTCTAAGTATTGAACTGCAGTAGACTTTAATCTATTGAGAGCTTCTGGAGTTCAGAAAATCAGTTTCCTAGTTGGTTTTAAATTCTACAAACCCTATTCTCTCTATACTACTATGTTGCCTTTATATATATATAGTATTAGTGCAAAATAATACAAATAGAGAATACATATAGAGATTATATTTTGTGAGTTCTAGAGTACATCTTAGTTTTTCTTTTTGCATTCATGATTCTAGTATTGGTGAGAGTGAAATCATGTGTTGACAATTGGTGTTGTGTACTTCCACGAAGATTTCAACACAACTAATCAATACATACACAAAGATTGATGCTTGGACGACTACTGTCTGAGATTGAAATCACTAGACAAACAGATTCGTGAGGAGCAGATGCTATTGACGAGCGTAAGGACTGCTTGGAAACTTTCGGAGGAAAGTTTGGAGACTTCTATTTTATGATGTAACTAGGGGATTTTTGGGGTAGAGTCTGTTAACGTAGAGGTTGTACTCTCTTTCTCACATAGTGGATTTTGGTTTTCTTGGGTTAGGATCCGTGGTTTTTCCCCTTGGGGTTTCTACATAAAAATTGGGTGCCCATTGCTTTACGCTTTATCTGCTTATCATGGCCGTTGATTGATGATTTCTATGTTCTGCTATGTTGAGTGAATTTAAATTTCAAAAAGTTGTTAAAATCAGTAATTCATCCTACAAGACCTATTCACCTCCTTTAGGTCTAAATAACGGACTTTTCATTTCTCCACCTACTATTTTCTGTCTGTTTTTAATTGTCAACATACTTTATGATTTATGATATATGCACGATTCTCTATTAAAAAATATACTATATTGATTGATGATATGGATACCGATTTAGCAACTATACTTGACACTGGAGTAATTTAATTTCTCTTGCACATGTGCACATGTTCCTGTTGCCAACAGTTTTGGCTTGTGTGTTTTAACGTACTTAGAATGAAGCTGATTTGACGTATGGTTGATTTGTCTTCTCCAGAAGGTGCAAAAGGCATTGTTGCAATCGGATGTCCAATCAAAATCAGATAAAAGTCCCGTGACTGTGGCAGATTATGGTTTGTCAATGTGCATTGATACTCACTTGTGCATTCATTTCAACTGTGATCTAATCTGTTTGTTATTGCTCCTGGGCATAGCCACATACAAGCTTGATTGTTAAGACACTGTTCAATTGCTTTAAGAATGGTTGGCAGCTCCATTTGAGTCCGTATTTTTTGCATGTAACTTTGGGCTTTTGGTTGATTTGTTGTGCAATGAGCAGCAATGATATTATTTTTATATGTGTATACACAAATATATATATGTACACACATGGTGTACCTAGGGAGGTAAGCATGACCGAATTAAGCTACTTTTAAAATGTATATATGAGTCGAGATTATGAATAGTAGTTGGATCCAAACCTTAATGCAAGCAGTTAGTGACACTCCTCATTCTATACACAGGTGCACCTGAAGGCTTTGTTTTTTACAACTATGGGAAGTTCTAGGAAAAACTTTTGGAGGAAACATATAAAATCCATTTATTACAAATATCATGTACTTTTACACATGCATACATTTTTCTTCCTAGAATTTTTTTTTTTTGGAAAAATTCATATCGAAATGAGGCACTAGTTATTACTTAATTGGCCATACTACGAAAGTAGTTTGATGATAATTTTACTTAAGTTTTTGTTTGTGAATCTTGCTCCAAAAATTATCTCCTGATTTTTTTTTTCCATATTTTCTTCAAAGTATTAAGTTATTTTTATTAGTACAAACATATAAAACATATATATATATATATATATATATATATATATATATTATGATATGTGTGTTATAATTTTTTAGTTTTCTAATTGTAATTTGACTAATTTGTTTATTATGTCTTTGTGTAATAATTATGATGAACTAGTATAGTGATGGATTATGTTTTGGGTCATGACTCTTGTTAATTCACCTTTAAGTATTCAACAAAATCCACAAAATATTATTAAAATCTCATATTAACTGGATTTTGGAGTTAAAAATTGTGTATCAATATGCTTTAGCTTTAGGCTAAGGTTTATGGAAATATGAGGTTAAAAAAATTTACAACCATGATGGTTTATTTGTTATGTAACTTCCATAACACCCACGTCCGTAACATAAACCCCAAAGCATGCAAAAGGCAACTGTTAGCCTAAAGTCAATGCTTTGGAGAGGCAGGCCCATCCATTAGAGAAGGGGTGAATGCACTTTTCATAAAACAGTTATAAACCTATCCTCATACATTGGATATGATCTCGGTGGTTCTGGACTTGTTTGCATAAACTAGATGAGATAGCAGCTAATAAGTGTTTCCAAGTGCACCTCTCTTCATGTTATCGTGTAGCATCTTGATTTGAATTTTTTGAAAACATTCGTGATGTTTTGAACATAGGCTCTATCGGTTTGCAGGTGAAAAATTAGATATACATATCTATACATTAATTAGAAGCTGAAGTTTGTCTAAAAAAAAAATTCCACATGCATGTCTTATCCCATTTCATCTTGGTTCTTCTTTACTTGTCTCACCTCAAGATGCCTAGATAACTGACTGAGTTTGACTCACCATGGCACGCATAACATGATTTTCTACCTTTCTGAAACCAAATTTTATATTAATCTTCAATTTATTTTTTTCTTATGCCTTAATCTATAAAAAAAATAAAATGTAGGGGAACATAAAAAGTCTTTCGTGACTCTAAAAGCTTTTCATCCTTTGACAAAGGTGTCCTGGTATTTAAAAACCACATGATCCATGCTATGAAATTTGTTCTGCATGGAATGTTGTGCTGCATTTAATGATCTTTGTGTGTAAGAAATTTGGTTGACATCTTCCTAAGGTTACTGAAAATTCTTGACATGTGCTTGATCTTTTCTCCAATTTTCCTTTTCTTTCAATAATTTTTTTTTGTAGTTGTGAGACTTTTATTACCTTCAATGTTGGATACAGAAGAAACTGCAAATGAATTACTGCTTTGTCATATTGCCTGTATCTGATTCTCAGGCTCACAAGCGCTAGTTAGCTTTGTGCTGGAGAGAGAACTTCCTTCTGAGTCATTCTCGTTAGTTGCTGAGGAGGTAAATATTTAAACTTTTCAGTTGTTTTCTTGTTTATTTGATGAATTAGTTGGATAATTTTCAGAGGCATGTAAAAGCTGTTTCTCTTTTCCCATTTGAAGTAAAGAATCTAATTTTGTAATTTAAAATGTCTCTAGGATTCAGGAGATCTTCGGAAGGAAGGTGCCCAAGAAACACTAGAACGCATTACAAAGCTTGTCAATGATACTATTGCTAACGATGGAACATACAATATTTCTCCTTTATCTGCAGAAGATGTGCTTGCTGCCATTGACAGTGGCAAATCTGAAGGGGGTTCTCATGGTCGACATTGGGTTTTGGATCCCATTGATGGTACTAAAGGGTAAGCTTTGGACCCATTAATTAAATATTAATGCTTGAGCTTTGATTGTGAAACATCTGTGTGACTTGTCAAAAAAAAAAAATCTGTGCCTTGCATTACAAGAATCAGGTGTTTTTGTTTGTAAATATAGGATGTTGATTTTTCAAACCTTAGCATACATACAATATAATGTAAATGTAATTATTCATGTTGACAACTCCACAATGAAGCAAGAACTACAAAAATTAAAGATATATAAGACTTCTTGATTAGCCTTTAGATGTACCTCTGTACTTAGAAATAGTTTCGAATTGGACTGGATTGTTTGCCCATCCCTGATCTATTTAAATGGTTTCAGTTTGTTCAGTTGGTAGTGCTTGCATATAATGTTACCTGCTGCATGATGCTTTACATGCAGGAGCATGTATGCATATCAATGCTACTTGATGAATACATGCAGCTATTTGGTACCACTTGCATTTGATCTCTGTGCTGCTGTGCACATATAGTAACAACTACTAACATAAATAAATATAATATACAGTGCTTTATGTACCATGAATAATCTTCTGTGTTTGTGATACTGTTATCCTGATATTTGTAGACTACACTAGAAGTACATTGGTAGCTAATTTGTTGAAGTTTAATATTCTTAACTTTTGGGTTAAATTTTGAAAATGGAGCTAGTTCAGGAAGCTTGAAATGGGAGCATCAGGTTCATGCAAATAGGTTAGAATTTTAATCCTGTACCAAGTAGCAAGTCAAATTGATGTATGCAACTGTGCGGCTTTAAAAGAACTAGAACCAAATCTAATCTTGATATCTTTATTTTTGGGAAAATTAATTTTTGAAATTGACAGGATCTCTCTCTCTCTCTTTAAAAGAAATTTTGAGGTATAGAATACAGTATTGGTTCCTTGCTTCTTGTAAGAGTTACAAGAGTTACTATTTTCACTTTCAATTAAGCTATATCCATAGTAAAGTGTCCAGAGAAAGGAGAAATTCCTCGGAGCTTTTTGAGACGTAAAATTAAAAAATGTGCTGGATTACTTTGCTAGGGAGCTTGTGTTGGTTTGCAGTCTAGAAGATCAAGATTGGGAAGTGTTAACCATCACCCACTCTAAAAGCTTAAGCTGTTATAGAGGGTGTAACTTAAATATATAAATCCTTCAACATGCCCCCTCACCTGTGGCCTTCTTTTTGGTCCAACACGTGTTTCAATTTTAATTATTAGGGTAACGGAGGTTTGAACACAAGACCTTTGGCTTTGATACCATGTCAAGAATATAGGCTAAGTTGAGAGAGAAATCTTAGAGAGAGAGGAGAGAAATAGACTGTTTTATTATGTATTCAAAGAGTGACTACAATCTAAATTTATAATGATCTAAAGAATAAAAATAAGGAAAGCAACAATATATGGAAAACAGTGTATATGGAAAGCAGTGATTCTGCCCCTAATTAAGGAATAGTTGACTGACTATAGTTGTATTCTATTCACGACAGGAAGTAAACCATTGGAGGAGTTTGGAGTATTCATGGCTAGTATCTATTAATTGTTCTTGAATTGTAGAATTTATCATCATCATATATTTCCACAGAAAAGGTAGGCACTATGAAGATTACTCAGCATGAAAAGCTTCTATTCTTGCATCAATGATTTTGCCTCAATAACTTCTATCCTTTGAAACCTTAGTTTCACATAGTCTATCCTTCTATTTTAACTTATCGATTGTGTTTTATATATTCTCAATCTTGTTCTTAAATAAGGTGACTGCTCCTTTTTGTTGAGTGGACTTTGAGGTGTAACTATCAAATTGTAAAAGTATAGGGAAGGAGGGGAATTTTAAAAAGTGTAACTCTCTCGCACTCTCTCTTGCATTGGAGATTATATCTTGGTATTTTGTTGGGTTGGTATCTGGATCTAAGACTAAGGGGTGGCAATTCGTGTTAGAAGGTCATGTCGAAATAAAAGTATTTTACTATTGGATCAACCCGAATACGACTCGTTTGAATGGGCCAAACAACCTTGACATGAATACGACCGTTTATTAATTAATAACATGGCACGACCCATTTAACATTCTTTACTATTTTTTCTTAATTATAAAATGCAAATATAACCAAAAAAATTCAATTATTGAATTAAAATTATGGAATGACTAAATTTTTCATATTATCTCAATAAAACACACAATTAATTTAGTGTTTCATTATAGTACCATACTAGTTAAATATATTACCTATTATAGAGGTTGAAATAGGTCACACGTCAATTCGAGTAAACCTGACACAATTAATTAAATGGGTCAATTGGGTTAAAATGATTGAGTTGAGTCCCCAAACCGAAGCACGACACGATTATGACACTAACACGATCAAGGTCAACCCAAACTCACTAATTTTGTGTTGGGTTCGAGTAATATTGACGGGTTGTGTCAAATTTTGGCACCCCTAAATTCTAAGTTACATAGTTGTTCATATGGATACATGGCCATGCACAGAGGTAGGAAAAAAATGGGGCTTTATTTTTCCTTTGTATCTCTTGAGTTGGAGTGCCGCCTTCCTCTAGTGAAGAAGATTCATCTTAATTTTTATGTGTTAATAAGTTTGATGTGTTAAGAAATGATTCAGCCAGTCTAATTGGTTGGGTTCCCTGCCATTTTGTATTCAACACCTTAAAGCACTACCAGTCAACCAAGGATTACCACTCGATTCACGCCCCAAATCCCAATTACCCAAATTAATACAAAATTCAACTGTAATGAAAATTCTCCACAAATTCAATCACACTGATATTCCTCTAAGAAATATATATATATATATATATTTTACAAAATGGTTAACAACCTTTATGGATTTTAAGAGTCAAACATCCCTTGCATCTGAAAATATCCAACCTCAATTCAGATTACACAAGGAAATAAAATTTAACACTTACAATGTAAATAATACTTGTCTATTAGCTTTTAGGTTTCTAGTCTTGTGAGGGTATGCCCTTGCTGTGTATCATTAATAAAATTTCCAGCTTAACCAGGGAAAAAAAAAAAGCATGTCAATAAATAAATCCCTTTATTGTAAAATCATAATCATATCTAACTTGTGATGCCTTCAAAATTCTCCATCTTGTTCGACTCGTTGCTTAGGAGAGGAGCAAGCTCAAAAAGCCCAATAGAAAATCATACATCCCAAAATTTGTACAAGTTTTCACATTAAAATAGAATTTCTTTTCCATAAACCGAATAAAACAATACCATTAATAAAACAGAATTACAAAACCATTATATTTACTCAAAGACCATTGTTATCCAACTAAAATCATTTTGCTTATTTGAACTATTCTTTCCAGCAAAACAATCATTCCCTTGCATGCGTTAATGTGACCCGGAAGCATCCTTCCGCAGGAGGCATCCCTCTTATGAACTCTATGTCGTGGTTATACGACAGGCACTCTACCGTTTAGCTAAAGGACTAGTCTAGTGTACGAGACTCTTGTCATTGCGGGATTTGGCGAGGGTTAGATGTACGCAGCCTTGCCTCCGCATGTGAAGAAACTATTTCTTGTTTCGAACCTGTGAGCTCTAGGTCACAAAGGAGTAACCTTATTATTACGCCAAGGCTCGCCTTCACTCAGCAATTCAGCTCTCTGCTATAATTCAAGTATCAACCATCATGGATCCCAACACATACCCACACACAATAATTCCGATTTTTTCTCAAATCCATGTATTTCCAACAATTAAAAGTTCCAATACATACATAATTTAGATACTTTCTAGCCGAATTGAAACCCATGCAGGCAATTTCAATAAACAAATATTTTCTTTTTCCAAAATAAAAACAAGGTATTGGCATGCTTTCAAGACCCATCGTATTTTCATAATCATACTTGAAATACTACATATATATCATCAAAGCATTTAAAAAGATTGCATGTACAAAAATTAGGAGATTGAAGTTCATCCTTTAGCGTTCTTTTGCAAAATTGCCAAAACGATTTCCTTTCCTTTTTTTCTTTTCTTTCTCTTCAGCATTATTCTCTCTCTCTCTCTCCTCTTCATGGCAAGTTCTCTGTCTCTCTACACATTTTCTTACTACCCATGTTATATAGATGACTAGAAGCATAATCCTACTAGGATTTTTATTATTTTTCATTCACCAGTCAAATCAAAGGGACATGTAAATTATTCTTGTTCTTTAAAAGATATGAACATATAAGTTGATGACATATCTGTTCCTAGAGAGAATTCTTCTGTGACTATACTTGGTCTTTTGGATATATTCAAGTTGATGACATTTAAGTTGATGTCTCCTTGGTTGTTCAATGAACTGAGATAATCCGTTTGGAGTAAAAGCTTGGAAAAGGGAACATCTATGAAATGGTTGAGGATGCTTTTGCTATTATGCGTGCAGTTTTGTTATTTGAAGAAGTTAATTTTTATCTGTTTAAAATTGCATTGAACTAGAAAGTGATGATTGCAATTTGAAAGGTTTAGTTTTGGGGGGGTTTGAAATTAGAGTCCCTATTTTTAGAGATCCTTACTAATTGGAGCAAAAGGTTTAGCTTTTATTTTTGCATTTTCTAACGAGTCATGTGTTATGGATGGTGGTCCAGTGGTTTCCCTCGTGGGAATTTGTTGGTTTTGGTAGTGGTTTATTTTATCATTATTTTGTGTATATTGAAGATATGCTTATTTTTTGACATATTGAACCTTTTTTTTTCTCTATTTTGACATTAATGTAAGAGGTTTTGCAATCTTTGTTTTTGTTTGGATCAAATTTGGGTTTTTTTTATAGTTTTAACTGTTTGATTTCTTTAACTTTTAGGTTTCGCCTTTTTGAAATTCATCTTCCATAGTACTCTGTATCTAATTACGAATTTGTGAATTTCTTTGTTATCTGACTTCCTTAAGTGAGTATTTCACGTTGGCCTTTAACAATCATTCGCACACCATTTGAAATAGCTTATGCTTGAATGATTGTTCTGTAGGTTTGTAAGAGGAGACCAATATGCAATAGCATTAGCATTGTTAGATGAAGGGAAAGTAGTTTTGGGTGTCCTCGCTTGTCCAAATCTTCCTTTATTACCCATTGGTAGCCATGGTCAGCAATCTTCTGAGGACAAAGTTGGTTGTCTTTTCTCTGCTGAAGTTGGTGCTGGGACCTATATGCAGTCTCTAGATGGCTCTTCTCCAATGAAGGTGGATGCTTAGATACACTATTCAATTAACTTTCTATCCTAATGCTCACATAGTGATACCCTTCAGGTGCATGTCAGCGCTACAGAAAACCCTGAAGAAGCGTCATTCTTTGAATCATTTGAAAAAGCGCACTCAATGCATGACTTGTCTAGCTCTATTGCGAAGGTACATTCTTAGTCTCTTTTTTACCTCCCTCTCTCTCTGTATATACACACACATAATGCTAGTTTTTATCTAGCAAGCTTCTTATTTTTTTATTCCCAAACAGAAACTCGGTGTTAAAGCACCACCGGTTAGAATTGATAGCCAGGCAAAGTATGGGGCTCTTTCCAGAGGAGATGGATCCATATATCTGCGCTTCCCTCATAAAGGATACCGCGAAAAAATATGGGACCATGCAGCTGGATCCATTGTTGTGACTGGTACGACATATATACTCTTGTAGTTTGTTTTCTCTTCTTTATCCCCGTAAGTTAGGGTCGGAGAAAATCTTCTGTTGCAACTGAATATGTCATTACTAAGCTACTGGAAGCTGTTATAGTCGGTTGTTCTTTGCTGCAGATTAGGAATTAATTTGGGCCTTCAAATTATTTTTATTTGCAGAAACCACTGGGGGGTAGAGGAACAGTTGTCTCCTCCTCCTTCTCATCATCATCATCATTCCAAATCCAACTTTAAAGTGCTTCTGTTTTTCAAAATCCTTTCATTCAGAAATGTTTTATGTAATTTCTCGCTGAAACACAACTAAATTGAGCCATAATATAGTGAAATAAAAGTTTCTTTCTGATAACTGTGAAGAGGCTCATGCTATGTAGATTCACTGTTTGTCTCATTGAAATGGAAATGTTCCAGTTTGTGTTCATCCTAGATTAGAGCCATTACATAAAAATGTAGCCATGACCAATTTTTTCAATTGATGGTAGTAATTGAAATTGTACCATCTCTGAAATTCATAATGATTCTGTTTACAATGAAAATAGGATCATTTTCACTGATAGCAAAAACAAAATGGACTTGCTTCAGATGTGTAATACATGGTAGACTGATTTCTGTTTTCATGCCATATCCAAACACATCCCACTAACACTTGTTGACAAAGGTTGTCAATTACTTATACAACTGCTAGACAGAAGAATTGATTTGGTATATGCTGTAGCTCTGTATTGAATTTGAGTTTCTTATTGTCAATAATATATGTGTGTGTGTCTGTATATATATATATATATTGTTGTTTTTGCAGAAGCTGGGGGTGTGGTCCTGGATGCTGCGGGAAATCCTTTGGATTTTTCCCAGGGAAAATTTCTTGATTTAGAAACTGGGATAATTGTTGCCAACCAGAAGTTGATGCCATCACTCTTGAAGGCAGTTCGAGAATCTCTGGACGAGAAAGCCTCATCCTTGTGATTTTTACTGAGCATTTGATTCTGTTATTTGCTTTTCTATTATCAATCCAAACCATGTGTTTCTCATAATTGCAATAGCTGCATCAAAAGTGTGACCAGTTAGAAAATCAAAACTATATATGATGAACAATTTATTCTATTCTGTGCTCTGAAGGGGTATCAAGAAAGAGCTTCAACCAAACATGATTTCATAGCTTTATGTTTCACTATACATATCACTACAAAAAAAAAAATAAATAATATTGAATTTTCACTTTTTAATTTCTATTCCGCAATGTTGAAAGGTAATCTTGTCCAAATTACAGTGCTTGTTGCAATTCATAATTAGAGTAATTAACTCTCGAGTGACAAGATCATTTTTTTCTCAGACAATGGTGGATCTATATAAGAAGTTCAAGATGATCACTTTTTGACATTGTTGATGATATATATCCACAACGAGGGCAGAACTAGAGCAATGAACTTGTGAGAAGATAAAAAAAAAAAAAGTGTTATAAAGTATATGTTAAAATACATTACATAATTTTAGAATATACTAACATTAGCACAAAATTTTCCAAAACAACATAGAAATGGAGCCAAAAAAACAAACACATTTCACTCCAAGAAGGGCAGATTGGCACAGGCCATACTTATCTGGCTGACAATTACTGACCTCCTCTGTATAATTTTTTTTAAATTATTATTATTATTTTTTTGATAAGTAAGATTAGAATAGATTAAAGAAACAACGTTACATGATTACAAGGGGTATATCCCATATGAAAATATCAGAAAAAATATAATTATGTAAAAATTCTAAGACTATTTTTAAAATTTTCAAGTAATTTTTGTACATGAAAAGCTGACAGAGGAAATCATTGTTACAAAAATTTGCAGATAGGGGATGCTAGTGCTATTTTTTAAAACACATGAGAGGTCTCTGTTAGTTAGCTTATTTATATGGTAGGTGAGTGTAATTACCCAATCTTGAAAATGATTTGATGCAAAAAATTCCAATTAAGTGTAAAAAACACTTCTTTAGTATCTCTATAGTATTGATATAGCGTATATACCCTTGAATGATTTCTATATAATATGAAGGTTGCCTTAACATGAAGATTGCAAAGTCACATATCAGAAACTTGCCATTTTTCATGGTGTCCGTACAAAACTTGGCAATTTCCACACAATTTTGCTGGAAAATGATTGTCATGTACTCATGTATGCCCATATGATCATCTCACTCGAAATTTCTTTGAGCATTTATATGAAATAGTAACATAATGTTATCTTTCGATTTGTACATATGTGAAATTATAACAGAATGTTAACTTTGTATTTGTACTCACATTAGCCATGAATTTGTTAATATTTCCTTTTTATATGTATATATATAAATATATGTCATTGTTGGTTTATAAATTCTTCTGTTAATATTCTTTCAAAGGCCTCCTTACGAGTAACAATTATTTCTTGAGGTTGAAGATGATGCCATGTTTGTGAAAGGGAGAGAGAGTGGGTGAGTGCTTGGCTGTGAGAAATAGAGAGGGAGAGGTACTGCCAGATATATATATATATAGAGAGAGAGAGAGACAGAGTTGAGAGAGAATTATTTTGCAAATATATATAAGAAATCATTCAAGGTATTTTTGAAATGTTAAAGGGGTAAAAATGAAAATATACATTTAATTTATGTCACATGTCACTGAAAAGTTGTCTGAGGGGGTATTTGCATATTTTTTTAAAAAAAAAAGGAAATTGACAGCGCATATTTTAAAAAGTAGAGGGTCAAAGTGCTAATTTAAGTATACATTAGGTGTGTTTTTTTGCACTTAACCCTAAATTTAAATAAGAAGTTGAGAAATCAAAAGAATAAGAAAATAAAAACAAAATTATCATACATAAAGGAAAGAGGAAAAGAAGTGGGGGAAAAAAATAGACTACTTTGAAGGAAAAAAATTAGGATTTGATTGAAGAATGGGAATATATCTTCTTCTTTTTTTAAACAAAATTAAAGTAATTTGAAGAGTAAAAGAAAGAAGAAAAAAAATATAATCAAAAGATAATTTTAAGGGGATATATATGTCAAAATTTTCATATATATATATATATATATATATATATATATAGAGAGAGAGAGAGAGAGAGTGGGCCGGCCAGGCAGGGGGCACAATATTAACTTACTAATATCAAAATTTTAATTTTTAATAAAATATTTTTTTTGATATAAAATTCTTTCATAAAATTTAGGGTAAAATAGACTGAACTCTCCTGATATTTGGTCCAATTACACGCGACAGTAATATTTGGTGTTTTCTTACACCGTGTACCTCTCTAATTAACAACGTCACACAAACGTGTGAAAATTTATTTATACCCTTATAATTTATATAATATTACAATATAAAAAAACATTTTAAAATGAAATAACTAAATAAACCTTAGTTATCAAGGGGTTGTGTTTGATACCTCTTATTCAATTGACCTACACACACACTCTCTCTCTCTCTCTTGCTCTCTCTCGTCTTCTCTTCTTTTTCAATTTTTCTCTTTCCTCTCCATCTTTTCTATCTCTCTAGACAGAGCTTGCTTTGAAGCTTTGTTCACGGTAAGAAATGGAGATGGCAACTCTCATTTGCATGCCATTATGTTCAGTGTTTATAAGGTACACATTTTTTTTCTATCCAAAAACCTAACTTTAAGCCCTAATACAAAACTTACTTTCCCATATTTACTCATCTTAGACTTTTTGAGAACACTATACAAAATCTCTCTATGTTCACACCTTCAAACTCTTGTCGCCGTTCTCAATCGTGCACCCTTGAAACCCTTCGAAAACAAATCAAGCTGGTGTGCGTACGATTGTAAGGTAGATCGGATCGAACTTGCATGGGATGTCAGAGTTGTCTGACTCAGAGCATGGCACCGGAGTAGTTGGAGAAGGGGACTATGTGTTCGAAGTAGAGTGAGAGGCAATCGGCGACGGAGCAGGTGCCGCTAGAGTTGAGTTTTCTTGAAGAATTCTTCTGAGATATTTGGGTTTAATACAAAGCTTTCTGGAAAAGATATAGCAGTAATAGCTCTGTAACGTGAGTGTACGTATATAGAGAGAGTGTGTTATATATATATATTAGAGAAAGATTGGAGATGGAGACAAAAATTATAGAAAAATAATATATACTTGTACATTATATACAAACTATTAGAATATATGTTTAATATCCTAAACCACCTAGGTTTCTTGTCTCCTAATTTTACTTAGCCTCCAAGATTATGTGTTTATAAATACGCCTTTATGTATTGTTCACAAGACAACTCAATCAATACAATTTTATTATATTTCTAACATGGTATTAGAGCCTGCCATTCTCGGTAGTCTTCATTGTCCATCACTTTCACCATCGGGGATGACACCATCGACTTCATAATTACAAAATTTCTTGATTGACCACAACACTTGTATGTGCCTCCTGTGGTAATAACACGTATCCGTGATTGACCACAACATTTGCATGTGCCTCCTATGGTAATAACACGTATCTTTGATTGACCACGGCGTTTCTATGTGCCTACTAGTGGTAATCACACGCCTCATTGATTGGCCACTAACGCGCTTCCATATGCTTTCAGAATTTGACTAGCCTCCGCACTTCCGTGCGCCACTAATGCACTTCCATGCGCTTCTAGAAGTCAGCACACGTTTCCATGCGCCTCCAGAAGTCACACTGCGCTTCCATGCGCCTCAACATGCCGATTCTTCATAGTCCCGCCAATGCTTTCATGATTATATATCCAAACTCAAGTTGATTTTATATAACCCACTTTGTGTTTTGAGGGGGACTGTTAGATAATATATTTAATATTATGTTACTTACTTACTATTTTAGTTTTATCCTAAATCATATAGGATTTATTGTACCCATTCCTAAACCATCTAGGACTAGAATTTCTTGTTTCCTAAGTTTACTTAGCTTCCAAGATTATGTGTCTATAAATAGACATTTATGTATTCTTCATAATTCAATTCAATCAATACAATTTTTTTATATTTTTTATAAATAATTGTATTGATTGAATTGTTTATTATGAATAATACATAAATGCCTATTTATAGGCACATAATGTTGGAGGCTAGGTAAACTTAGGAGACAAACCTAGGTGGTTTAGAAAAGGAGATAGGAATTTTTAAATGGTTTAGGAGAAGATATAATATCAAACATATATTTTAATAGCCCCCTTTAAACTCAAGGTAGGTTATATGAAGTCAACTTGAGTTTGAAGATAAAATTTGGAGTGTTGCTTGACGAAAATGATTTGATGTGGTAACCAACCGGAGATGGGCTACTGATATACTTCTTTTCTCTATAAACCTTACACGGATAGTCAAACACACAGCTTCCTCTTTTGTCTTATCCTTTTTTCGAACAAGTGCCGACAAACAACAAAGATGTCAACAACACTGAAAGACGGGTGAGAATAAAGTAGTCATACTTTCTAGTAATAGTGGATCTGAAAATTTTTGACGAAATAAGAGATTATAACGACACGGCCTAACTCACGACAGCAATCATTCAATCCAGTCCATAACAAACAACAAAAGAGCAATCGATTCACATGGTAGCCAATGAATAACTCGTCAAAGAAAAATGTCATGGTATCACGTTATTTCTATCACAAACTATCCATTTGGAAAGATCTAGGTCTCATTTAAGGGGGTGTGTGTGTATATATATATTATAATGTAATTTGGGTATATATGTATTTAAATATATATATATATATATATATATATGTATATATGTTTGTGTGTGTGTGTGTATAATGTGATTTAGGTTTATATATATATATGTATATATATATATGTATGTGTAATGCAATTTGGGTATATGTATACGCGTGTATATATATAGGTATATGCAATCTTGGTGAGGGATTTACAACAACATTATTGATTTGAAGTACCTCTTCAATTCCAAATACACAATCATGCATATATATATATATATATATATATATATATATATATGTATGTATGTATGTATCTATTTATATGAAATAGATAAAAAAAAATCATTGCCAAGGCCCCTTACCATCCAGTACAAATCTAGAGCAAATAAATTATGCATGTACTAAGGTTTATAGATTTTTTTTGGGGTGGTGGGAAGTGGTGGTGGTGTTAGAGGAGTTTGTGGTGTGTTGAAGTGGTTATAGAGGTGGACTTGGGAGAGAAAGTAGAGAGAGAAAGTAAAACACATAGAGGCTAAAATTGGAGAGAAAGTAGAGAGAGCAAGTCTAAATTGAAAGAGTATAAAGTGAGAGGCTGAATTTTTTGTTTTGAATGTATAACATTTTTATCATTTCACAATATAGTTTAAGGTTGTTATTGTCTTCTTAAATACAACAAGGGCAACTAAGTTATTTTTAAAAAAAAATCTAACGAGAGTGTTGTTTTGCACAAGTGCCAAATCTCAAAGGTATACGGTGTAATAAACAACAAACATAGTTGTCGTGTGTAATTGGACCAAACTTTAGAAAATGTTAGTTTATTTTACTCTAAAATTTAATGATAATAATATGAGTCTCGAATGTGATTGAAGTACAACTCAATTTATATAAGAGAGAATTGACATCATAGATGATGTCATAATAACATCATTTCATCCACAGTAATATAAAAGAGTTCCCAACTAGGAAGCACAGACACAAGACACGAGTACGACACGACACAGATATGGCGATATGAGAAATTTTTAAAAAAAGGAAACGGATACGGCGAGGATAAGACTATAAAATAATAATATAATACATTAATATATAATAATTATTCAATAAAAAATACTACATTACAGAAATACTTCAATTCATCATCAAGCAATTAAGAACCAAAAAAACTTATAAAAAAAAATAGACAAATAAATTACAGAACTAGACTTATTTAGTCTTTTACATATATTTAGCTTAGATTTTTAATCATAACTTAATTGTATATAATTTCCATTTGAAATACTTGAATACACATAACTGCTACGAAGTGTCTGACACGTGTTCAAGGAGTGTCCAAGAATTATCCGAGAAGTGTCCTAAAAAGAAAAATGTTAGGACACTTATATGAAGTGTCCGACACGTGTTCGAGGAGTATTCAAGTGTCCGACACGGGTATGCCACCCTCGATAAAGTGTCCGTGCTTTTTAGGTTCCCAAATGTCCGATATGTATCATTTTCCTAATAATATACATCAACAACACCTTTACAAGGGGGACTGAGATCCTCTGTTGTAACATGTCATGTTGTACCCGTGCGGTGGAGTTAAACGACGTCGTAATATGCGTTTTGTTTTGAATTTTTTTTTTATAATAGTTAACGATGTAAAACGGTGTTAAACAATAAAAAAACTCAAAAAAAAATACTTCACTCTCTTTCTCCTTCCCGCGACATCACCCTCTCCCTCTCGTCTCTTTCTCTGCAATCAATCCGCCGAACTGCCTATCTCTCACTCTTTGTAATCAGTTGGGTAATCATTTGTGAAGGCAAAAATCAAAGCACTCACTTGGGTCTTCATTTGTTGAAGGGAGAAATCAAAGCACAAGTTAACCCAAGTTTTAGGTTTGTTTCTATTTTTCTGTATTTTCTGGCGAATACACCTTGGTTCCTTTATTTTCACACAATTAATATATTTTTTCAGACAAATAATTTAATTTTTCATACAAAATTCTGGATTTTTGACACAAACGACGGCGAACCGCCCATCTCTCACTCTCTATAATCAATTAGATCATCATTTATGAATGCAGAAATCAAAGCACTCACTTGGGTTGTCATTTGTTGAAGGGAGAAATCAAAGCACAAGTTAACCCTAGCTTCAAGTATGTCTCTGTTTCTCTGTATTTTTCAACGAATACACTTGGATCCTTTATTTCCACACAAATAATATATTTTTTTGAAAAATAGTTTAATTTTTCATACAAATTTCTGGATTTTTAACACAAACTATTTAATTTTCAACAGAGGAAAAGGGGAGAAATCAAAGCATAAACTTTCAGGTATTTCTCTTTCTTTGCATTTTTCGGCTAATACACTTCGGTTCCTGTATTTCCACACAAATAATCTATTTTACACACAAATAGTTTAATTTTACACACATATAAAGAAATTTTTCACACAAATTATGCAATGTAAACATGTTTAATAACTAAAATTATCGACACTAGCTTAATATATATATATATATATATATATATATATATATATATGCTAGTGTATGCCTGTCCCTACGACACTATAATGCACTTGGAATCGTGACCGTTAGATGGTTAGATAGAGTAATTTTTAGACTATTGATAGACAAATACATTTTGGACCAAGCTTAAATGTAATATAGATATCTATCAATTTTTATTATAAATTTCTTTAATGTTGCATATAGACGTGTGGACGATTAAGTTCAAAAAGTGCCATATGGTTTACTTGTACTGGAAACTTTAGTGGTGCCACTTATTGTTGATGTGGCTTTTGAAATTATACTTTGCACTATCTCACTCCTCCTTACTTCTTGTATCATTTTACTTCATGTGTGTATATGTATATATATGTTTGTGTATGCACCTGGTGAAACCACGATAAATGGAGCTATGCTTGCCGACTGCACAAAGTGACATCTTGTTAATTCACTCTTTGGCAGTACATCATCGCTCTTTTGTTTGCTTTTTGTAGTTCTCTGTAGAGTAAATAGTTATTTCCATCCCATCGATTGTTTTCATGAATCTAATATTCTTGAATTGTTAGCATGCTAGTATATATTAATCTTGTCGATATATCTATTATAAGTTATTTTTGTGATATTTTTTGTAGATTGAAATTTATATTTTGATTCTATATTATGGGACAGTCAAGTGGTACCAAATGGAAACTAAAGAATTCTTCTAGTGGAGTTCAGCCTTCTAATCCATCTAAGCCGCCCAACAAATTTTTTCTATATGCGTATGAATTTATAGCATATTTTTTTATTGAATTTTTATATGTACACATTTTTATTTTCTTAATGTATTTGATTTGATGTTATGTTTTCAAGACAAAAGAAAAAAAAAGAGGAAAAACAGTTGCCGAAACAGTTGATTTGAAATCCATGACAGATGCTGACAAAAAGTCGTATGAAGATGAATACAATTAGTTATTAGTGCATTACCTTTCTAAAAAACACAAAAATAAGAAAAAGCGTAGGAAGGTAAGGAATTTTACATTCTAGTCATTTAAGTATGGAAATAGTGACATATTCAACATATACAAATAATAAACCTTCTCCTTGTTACTTGTTACAGGACAATAGATTGACCACAATGACAGTGCCCAAGTTCTTTCAGACTGTCCAAATGTTTAACGAAGAGAAGATGGATGCAGTAAGCGAACTAGGATTTGGCGATTTCTTGAAGTTCAACTGTACTCACTTGAACCAAAACCTTTGTGAGTACCTAGTTAAAATATTTGACATTTATAAATGCGTTTTGAAGCTTTGTCACGAATTTATTGAGATAACCTCGAGACATGTCAAGGTCATTCTGGGGATACCCATGGTTCGGTAGCAATAGAGCCCTCCAAAAGAAATAATAATATAAGCAAGTCAAAGTGGGTCATACGAGGTGTTTTTATAAGGGCTAATGGTTTAAAAGTATCAAACTTGGGTGAGAGGCTTCGCAAATGGGGTGATAGTCCTGCAAATGATGATTTCAAGAGGTTATTTGTACTATATGCATGCGGGTGCATCCTCTCCCCTAACACTACCTATTCTGTAGAGAAAAAGTTTTTTGAAATGGTGAATGATGTGATAAAAATTGACCAATACAACTGGGCTACTTGTGTTCTCAATGATTTGGTGGAGGGTCTAGAGAAATTCAAAAGAGATAGGACATTGAAGAATTCCAATGGTATGATCTATTTTTTTTAAATGTATAAGTTATAAATGTAATTAAATTGAAGAAAAAGTATTTGTAAATATATGGTTACGATGATTGGTCTATAATTTGCTAATGTGTCTACATATACATGCAATTATTTTATTTGGTCCGTGTTCAAGGAAAAGGCCCACAGCCGCTTAGTCCTTCCCATTGAGTTGTTTTAGCTTGGACTGACCAATTTATTCGGAATCGTCTAAAATATGAAATAGAAACACATGGACGATTTGGACAAGGAAATATAACACCACCTTATATATTCTATTCACAACCACATTATTTTAAACAATGTCATTATTTGCTAAAATCAAATTGTCGACAAATTATTGAGAGAAGTCAAGAGAATGAGCAATTTAGTGGTGATGTGATGGCTGCTCTAGATCAAAATCTAGTAAGGAGAAATTATTTCATGTGTTACCTTCAATAAATTGTGTAATGTATTCAACATGTCAACAAATCTTAATGATTGATGGACCGCGTGAGCAAGCCGAGGATTCTGTGAGAAGTGGCTATAAGCGCAATGATGGTGATGTTGACGTTGAGGTAATAAATTCTGATAATGTATACTTTTTTATGCAGTTGAAACTTAACTAATATGTTAGTATATTACTTTTATTACACATGTTTTATTAAAGCAATTGAAGAAGGACTTGAAAGAAGAACATGAAATAAGTTTTCATATAGAGTATGATATGCAAGAGGCCCATGCAATCTGTCCAGGTTAAAAAAATAATAATCCAAACTTGATTCAGTGTTGAGGAGAGGAGTGTCTAAGACAGATGTACTGAAAGGAAGAATATGGAAGATAAATGTATTAACTAGGCCGTCAATACATCTCTCTGTCTCAAACATGTTTCCTCTCATCAACATTGAATCAAGTTTGGATAATTTTTTTTACCTGGACCCGATTGCACGGGCCTTTTGCATATCCTGCTCTATACAACAACTTATTCTATGTACTTCTTTCAAGTCCCTTTTCAATCGCTCCATTAGAACCTGTGTAATAAAAGTAATATACCAATATATTAGTTAAGTTTCAACTGCATAAAAAAGTATATATTATCATAATTTATTACCTCAACGTCAACATCAACATCACCATCATTTCCCTCATCGCCACTTCTCACAGAATCCTTGGCCTGCTCACGCTGTCCATCTATCATTAGGATCTATTAATATGGTGAATACATTATATAATTTATTGAAAGTAACATACATAAAATAATTTCTTCTTACTGGATTTTGATCTAGAGCAGCCATCACATCACCACTAAATTGTTCCTCCCGACTTATCTCAACAATCTATTGACAATTTGATTTTAGCAAAATAATGACATTGTTTAAAATAATGTGGTTATGAATAGAATATATGAGGTGATGTTACCTTTCCCCGTTCAAATAGTCTATATGTTTCTATTTCATATTTTAGACGATTCCGAATAAATTGATCAGTCAAATCTGAAGCAACTTGATGGGAAGGACTAGGCGGCTGTGGACCTTTTCCTTGAACATGGACAAAATAAAACATCTGCATGTATATGTAGACATATTAGCAAATTATAGACCAATCATCATAACCATATATTAACAAATACTTTTTCTTCAATTTAATTATATTTAGAACTTATACCTTTAAAAAATAGAGACTACCATTGCAAATCATTGAGAAATTCCCCAGACCCTCGACCAAATCATTGAGAACACAAGCCCAGTTATATTGATCAATTTTTATCACATCATCCACCATTTCAAGAAACTTTTCCATTACAGAATGGGCAGTGTTAGGAGATATGATGCCCCTACATGCATATAGTATAAATAACCTCTTGAAATCATCATTCGCATGACTGTCACCCCATTTGTGAAGCCTCTCACCTAAGTTAGATACTTTTTAACCATTAGCTCTCAAGAAATCACCTCGTATGACCCACTTTGACTTGCTCATATTATTATTTCCTTTGGAGGGCTCCATTGCTACCGAACTATTGGGTATCCCCAAAATGACCTTGACGTTTCTCGGAGTTATCTCAATAAATTCGTGACAAAGTTTCAAACTGGATTTATCGATGTCCAATATTTCCACTAAGTACTCACAAAGGTTTTGGTTCAAGTGAGTAGTTCAACTTCAAGAGATTGTCAAATCCTAGTTCGCTTACTGCATCCATCTTTTCTTCATTAAACATTTTGACAGTCTGAAAGAACTTGGGCACTGTCATTGTGGTCAATTTGTCTTGTAACAACTAACAAGGAGAATGTTCATTATTTGTATATGTTGAATATGTTACTATTTCCATACTTGAATGACTAGAATTTAAAATTCCTTACTTTCCTATATTTTTTCTTATTTGTGTTTTTTTAGAAAGGTAATCCGCCAATAACTGATTGTATTTATCTTCATACGACTTTTTGTCAGCATCAATCATAGACTTCAAATCAACTGTTTCGACAACTGTTTTTCCTCTTTTTTTTTCTTTTGCTGTGAAAACATGACATCAAATCAAATACATTAAGAAAATAAAAATGTGTACATATAAAAATTCAATAAAAAAATATGCTATAAATTCATACGCATATAGAAAGAATTTGTTAGGCGGCTTAGATGGATTATAAGGCTGAACGCCACTAGAAGAATCCTTTCGTTTCCGTTTGGTGCCACTTGACCATCCCATAATATAGAATCAAAATATAAATTTCAATCTACAAAAAATATAAAAAAATGACTTATATTAGATATATCGACAAGATTAATATATACTAGCATGCTAACAATTTAAGAATATTAGATTCATGAAAATAATGGATGGGATGGAAACAACTATTTACTCTACAGAGGACTAGAAAAAGTAAAGAAAGAGCGATGATGTATTGCCAAAGAGTGAATTAGAAATATGCCACATTGTGCAGTCAGCAAATGCAGCTCCATTTATCGTGGTTTCACCAGGTGCATACACAAACATATATATACATATACACACATGAAGTAAAATGATACAAGAAGTAAGGAAAAATGAGATAGTATAAAGTATAATTTCAAAATAGTGTAAAGTATAATTTCAAAAGCCACATCAACAATAAGGGGCAACACTAAAGTTTCCAATATAAGTAAACTATATGGCACTCCCTGAACTTAATCATCCACATGTCTATATGCAACATTAAAGGAATTTATAGTAAAAATTGATATATATCTATATTACATTTAAGCTTGGTCCAAAATGTATTTGTCTATCTACGGTCTAAAATCACTCTATCTAACCATCAACGGTCAGGATTTTCAAGTGCATTATAGTGTCATAGAGATATGCATACACTAGTGTGTGTGTGTGTGTGTGTGTATGTTATACGTTAAGCCAATGCTTGAAATTTCAGTTATTAAACATGTCTACATTGCATAATTTGTGTGAAAAATCCCTTTATTTGTGTGAAAAATTAAACTTTTTGTGTGTAAAATAGATAATTTGTGTGGAAATACAGGAACTGAAGTGTATTCACTGGAAAATATAGAGAAAGAGAGATACTTGAAACTAGGGTTCACTATGATTTAATTTCCTCCCTTTTCCTCTGTTGAAAATTAAATAGTTTGTGTCAAAAATCCAGAAATATGTATGGAAAATTAAACTATTTGTGTGAAAAAATATATTATTTGTGTGGAAAGAAAGAACCAAGTGTATTCGCCGAAAAATATAGAGAGACATACCTAAAACTAGGGTTAACTTATGCTTTGATTTCTCCCTTCAACAAATGACGACCCAAGTGAGTGCTTTGATTTCCGCCTTCACAAATGATGACCTAACTGATTAGAGAGAGTGAGAGATGGGTGTTTTGCCGGAGCTTGTGTCAAAAATCCAAAAATTTGTATGGAGAATTAAACTATTTGTGTGAAAAAATATATTATTTGTGTGAAAATAAAGGAACAAAGGTGTATTCACCAGAAAATGTAGAGAAATAGAGACATACCTGAAACTAGGGTTAATTTGTGATTTGATTTCTCCTTTCAACAAATGACGACCCAAGTGAGTGCTTTGATTTTTGCCTTCACAAATGATGATCCAACTGATTATAGAGAGTGAGAGATGGGCGGTTCGCCCGATTGATAGCAGAGAGAGATATGAGAGGGAGAGGGTGATGTCGCGGGAAGGAGAAAAAGAGTTAAGTATTTTTTTTTTGAATTTTTTATTATCGTTTAACTCTACCGCACGAGTGCAAAATGACGCATTACGGCAGAGGATCTTAATCCGTGGAAATGGGGGTAAAAATGCAGAAAGGAAAATAAAATGTATTTTAATTTAAAATTAATGGTTTAATTCAGTTATTAAACATTTATTACAAACTTAATTACAAACATATTTATTAAAACATTTATTACAAACACATTTATTTTAAGAACCTTAGGTTTAATGAGTTGGTGTTTGTTTTATTTTATAAATTCAATATTCACAATACTATTCATATACAAACTTAAAACACATAATGAACAATATTATTCATAATGTAAAAAAGATATTTAAACCTAAAAATAATTTCAAACCTAGACAACATAATATAACTTTAAGATTGTGTGGAAACTGAGCTGCACGTGCATGGATAATGTGTTTAATTGTGTGAAAATGGGGGTAAAAATGTGGAAAGAAAAAAATTAAGATTTTAATTCAATATTTAGTGTTTTGAGTGTGTGAAAACTAAGCTTTAGGTGTGCGAATGATGTGTTTAATTGTGTGAAAATGGGGTTAAAAATGTGAAAAGAAAAAAAATTAAGATTTTAATTTAATATTTAGTGCTTCAAGTGTGTGGAATCTAAGCTTTAGGTGTGTGGATAGTGTGTTTAATTGTGTGAAAATAGGGGTAAAAATATGAAAAGAAAAAAAAAAGATTTTAATTTAATATTTAGTGGTTTAAGTGTATAGAACTGAGCTTCGGGTGTGTGGATAGTGTGTTTAATTGTGTGAAAATGTGGAAAGAAAAATAAAATGTATTTTAATTTAACATTAGAGGTTTAATTCAGTTATTAAGCATTTATTACAAAATTAATTGCAAACACATTTATTAAAACATTTATTACAAACACATTTATTTCAAGAACCTTAGGTTTAATGAGTTAGTGTTTGTTTTATTTTTATAGATTCAATATTCACAATATTATTCATATATAAACTTAGATCACATAATTAACAATATTATTCTTAATATAAAAAATATATTTAAACCTAGAAATAATTTCAAACATAGAAAACACAATAGAAATTTAAGATTGTGTGGAAACTGAGCTATAGGTGCATGGATAGTGTGTTTAATTGTGTGAAAATGAGGGTAAAAATGTGGAAAGAAAAAAATTAAGATTTTAATTAAATATTTAGCATTTTGAGTGTGTGGAAACTGAGCTTTAGGTGTGTGGATAGTGGGTTTAATTGTGTGAAAATGTGGAAAGAAAAAAAATTAAGATTTTAATTTAATATTTAGTGGTTTAAGTGTGGTATTTCAATTTAACATTAATGGTTTAATTTAGTCATTAAACATTTATTACAAACTTAAATCACATAATGAACAATATTATTCATAATATAAAAAAGATATTTAAACCTATAAATAATTTCAAACCTAGACAACACAATGCAAGTTTAAGATTGTGTGGAATCTGAGCTTTAGGTGTGCGGATAGTACGTTTAATTGTGTGAAAATGGGAGTAAAAATGTGAAAAGAAAAAAAGTAAGATTTTAATTTAATATTTAGTATTTTAAGTATGTGCAAACTGAGTTTTATGTGTGTGGATAGTGTGTTTAATTGTGTGAAAATGAAGGTAAAAATGTGAAAAGAAAAAAAAATTAAGATTTTAATTTAATATTTAGTGGTTTAAGTGTGTGAGAACTATGGTTCAGGTGTGTGGATAATGTCTTTAATCGTGTAAAAATGAGAGGTAAAAATGTGGAAAGGAAAATAAAATGTATTTTAATTTAACATTAATGGTTTAATTTAGTTATTAAACATTTATTACAAAATTAATTACAAACACATTTATTTCAAGAACTTAGGTTTAATGAGTTGGTGTTTATTTTATTTTGTAGATTCAATATTCACAATATTATTCATGTACAAATTTAAATCCCATGATGAAAAATATTATTCATAATATAAAAAAATATTTACACCTAAAAATAATTTCAAACCTAGGTACAAGTTTAAGTTTACTGAAGAATCTGCTGCCGGAATGCAGAGGAGAAGAGATATACTAATTTGCATGAACTGAGACGACGTACGCAGTAAAACATGTTTTTGGGGGGGAAAAGGAAAGATCCCGTACGACGTCGTAGAAGGGATTTTTTTTTTTTTTTTCAATTTTGATAATTTATTCACATGATTGTATCTTAATCCGCATTTTGTTCTTCTTACCCACTCTCTGTTAGTCTGTCTCTCTCAAATTTCAACAAAGCAGAGAGAGAGAGTGAAGCGTTTTTTGGCCATCAACGGGCATGAGTAATCTGTTGGGATTCGAGACATCTATCTCCGCCACCACCAAACACTTTCTCTTCAACACCACCCTCTTTCATTTCAATGCTGAATTACCCCAAGCAAATCCTACAATACCCACCATATCCTCTTCATCCCTCTTCTCACCTTCCCGACACAACCATACATCCAAACCAAAAAATACAATTCCCACCTTCAGACCCAGAACCGTCCTTCCTTCACTCACAACCAGTAAGTACTTTTATTTCCCCTTTTGCTACACACACACACACACACACACATATATATATATATCTCAATGTTTTTGATTTCTGGGTGTCTTTCTTATGGATTTTTATTTATTAATTTTGGTGTAGTGCCTCTCTCTCTCTCTCTCTTTTATGTGGTTAATTTCTGAGTAGGTGTATGTTTGTTACTTATGGGTCTTGCAAAATTATCTTGTTTAGGACACCTAGCGAACAGTATGGCTACTCCACAAGTGGAGGGGCAAGTTGAGGTTGAAGTTGCTGAGGGGTGTACAATTACCCAATTTTGTGATAAGATTATTGATGTGTTCATGAATGAGAAACCCAAGTCAAAAGAGTGGAGGAAGTACTTGGTGTTCAGGGAGGAGTGGAAGAAATATAGGAATAACTTCTATAGTCGGTGCCAAACCCGGGCTAATGCTGAAAATGATTCTGAAATGAAGCAAAAATTAATTGCACTATCAAGAAAAGTGAAGAAGGTAAAAACAACTTTTTATTTATTTATTTATTTTTAATTTTTTATGTGCACAAATATATGTGTGTGTGTGTGGGTGTGTGCATATTTATTTAGGATTAAGGATAGATATATTTTTGGGTTTGGAGCTGGCGAACTTTTAGTGTCCCTTCCAGTTTTGTTTGATTAGGTGTGAGCTTTGCAGATTGATGATGAAATGGAAACACATACTGAACTTCTTAAGGAGATACAAGATAGCCCTATGGATGTAAATGCAATTGTTGCAAGGCGGCGCAAAGACTTCACGGGTGAATTTTTCCGTCATCTAACGGTGCTTTCAGAAACCTATGACAGCTTGGAGGACCGTGATGGTAACAAATTTAGCATTTTGTGCTGTCACATTGATATTTAAATTAATTTGATGGGTTGAGATGGAGAATTACCTACTATTTAATTGTCTAGTTCAGATGCCTTTATTGATCATCCTTTTGATGCTAGTCACAGGACAACATTTTATTTTTGTGAATGTATTTTACGAACTTTCTTGCAGCAATTGCTCCAATTGCCTCTATTTGTGGTGGATTTTCAAGTTCAGGTTAATTTTCTTTTTCTTTGAAAAGAAAAAGGAAAATGAAAGATGCATAATAGTTGCTTATTTGATGCATGCAAGTGGACTACTTGATTGCAATCTTTTAAGGGTATTTGGATGACAATGGCCTACATTAGGCTATTTTTAAACATAAAACTTCAGGTTGTTATTGCAATATCGCATATCACAATGATCACTGATTTATATATTAGTAAAAAATTCATTTACTAAACTTGTGAAATGTCTCCAAACACTTATATAAACAAATGTAGTCTTATTTATATGCTATCGAAAATATTTTGATACATCAAAAAGAGTGGACTAGCCTGATTTTCATAGGATGTGTTTATCATATCTAGGTAAAACAATTTAAATAAGGCTAAACAAAGAATCAGGAGATAAAGTAACTCCATGTCTCATCGCAACAACATTCTTTGACATAAGAAAGAGCCCGCCTGAAAGGTATATCAGAAAAACCTCTAAAAATCTTTAATTTGTAATTACTGTTTAGCCTCCGCCAACAACAAAGTTGCTCTTCAAGTTCATCCATTGATTTGTTCAAGAAATCACTTTTAATGATTAGTTTCTCAAAAACAGGCTATGAGTTATTTGTTTTGATGCCATATTCAGTATTACTGATCTGACTTTTCAACAGGGAAATGATGTAATAAATATATGGAGAAAATTATCAGGGAAAAAAAAATGTATATATATATATATATACATTTTAATTTTAAATGCAGTTTAATATAATGTGTTAATGTAGTTTAGGAGCAGATTTTTGGAAGCACTCTTTCCGCTAGTTGTTAACTATCTGGATTTAAAAGAATATTGTTATATTCTTAGGAAAACTAATGCTATAATATTTTAAGAAATAAAAAAGTTTTTGTTCTCTGCTTTCCTAGATTTTAAAAGTAGCATGTATAATTTTATCCATCATTTTTTTTTTTGAAAAGCATCATTTTTTGCTAGATTTTATTCATCATTTTATCCATCTTGCTAGTTACTTTTGAACAAAATACTGTTTTGCTATTTCGTGTGAGTTCTTGTGTTACAGGTCATGCAGCCCTTTTTTAATGATTTTCTTCTAACACTTGGATATATCTGTAGTCATAAAACTGATTCATATCATTCCAGTCCCATTTTAAAATATACCTTCTTACCTGCTTTGTTGGAAATAACAAAACAACCGAAAAAGTCAACTCATATTTCATGAGATATGGAATTTTATCAAACATTTTAAATTAAGAGGAATAAAAAGAAGGTTGTGGATCCTTCCAAATACTGATACAGCCACAGGGGAAAGCAGAGAACACAAAAAAATGTCGAATCAGCTTACTGCGACCAAAGAAGCCTAACCAAACCTATTATGGATGATTCAAAGTTTGCTATCTAATTTACTTATAAAAAAAAAAAAAGTTTGCTATCTAATATTACTGTACTATCTTTTGGGCAGCGGTGGCAAGGCTTGGGGCTAGATGCTTGTCTGCAGTTTCTGCCTATGATAATACACTGGAGATAGTGGAAACATTAGATGTTGCCCAAGCTAAATTTGATGATATCCTAAACTCTCCTTCAGTGGACATGGCATGTGAAAAGATTAAGAATCTTGCTAAGGCAAAGGAACTCGACTCTTCTTTGATCTTATTAATAAACAGTGCTTGGGCTGCAGCAAAGGAGTCAACAACCATGAAGAATGAGGTATGGATGTCAACCTTCTATTGAGTGCTTAACTTGTGCATTCCATTGGAATTTTCACTTAACTAAATATTGCTTTACAAGATGAAAACTTGGTAGAGGAGACTTTGATATGAAAGTTCATATTGGCTGGCTCTTTTTTTTTTTCTTCTTCAGTATAATCTATTTAAAGAAGCCTAAAGGAGGCAACCCATGTAGAGTGGACTGCTTAGGAGTTAACAAAACTAAGTTCTAGCCAGAAAGCTCATCTTACCTAGATAATCCACATAAGAATCACTCTAGAAAGAAGTATCTTCCTTAGAAAAAAAAATTAAAATAAAGAACTCATCTTCAAATGTAAAAAAATTAAAATAAAGAACTCATCTTCAATTGTTTCAGCTAATGAATACCCAATTTAACACCATAAGAAGACTGCCTATTTCCCGCCTATTTCGCTTCTTCCGGACACTCTACATATGACACCATGGGGCAGCTTTCCGCACCTGCCTAATCATGCATCTAATGCATCCCCTTGCCAGCGGCCTAAAACTTCATGACTAATCTAGGTATCACCCACTATACACCAAAAGGAGACAAGTTCTCTAGCAACCCCAGTGTGTAGCAGAAGGTGATTTGCAGTCTCTTGAGCGTCTTTGCACATGCAGCACCAAATAGTAAGTACTTTGACCATGCACCTAGATTAACAAATGGTCAAGATAGTCAACAATGCTGCTGGCCATGCAAAAAAAGCTAACTTACGGAGACACTTTTGTATGTAAATACCTTTTCAAGGAAATCTGGTATGACCTTCCCCACACTTTCTTATAGCAAGATCTCACCATTCCTAGAAGCCTTCAACCCCAGGGCATCCTCTATATCACCGTTCACCATTAACTGGGAAATCATAAAACAACACAGACTGCTCCCACCGACTCTGATTCACAGTCCTACAAGGCTCTCAAATGACTCCAACTCTAAAAGTTATTTGAATCTTAAGCTCACACGGCTCCAACTCTCAGATTCATGTGGATCTTACTTTTTCAAAGCACTCTCTTTACATATATATTCATCTACTATTTTCTGTGAGTCCATACAAGTCTTGTCTTTTTCATTGTATTTATGGGTTCCGGCAACTTTGAACGTTATATGTTTGAAGAGTGTTTTGTTAAACACAATTAAATGTGTAAGCTATTTAAGCCTTTATGCCCTTTACAAAATTATATCATACCGTATGTGTCTAAAGGAAGACTTGATGAGCTAATAATGTTGTTTTATTTGTTACGTGGATATTTTTCTCATCTAGTATTGTTATTGAAACATATTCTAAATGGAATTAGCGGACATGGATAGAACCGTGTAAGCATCAGAGGGCATTTTTTGCCATGATACTTGCCTGCTGCTCAAATAAAGCTTATTTTATCCCCTACTCAAATTTTGTTTCTCTTCTGGGTTATTAGTCTACAGATAGATGTTCTGGATGCTTTTAATGAAGCCATAGTTTAATATCAAAGTAAATTCTTAATCAGATGACAACTCTCAAGGTTTCTGAAAATTGTATGATAAAAATGCTATTATATATCATCAATCTCTATAGTTTGAGAGAAATACAATTTCTGAAAGTCATTCAGCCAAAACTAAATGGAAAATTCTTCTCTAAGTGAAACAATAAACTGACTTAATTAATACAAAGGGAAGATGATATATGACATCATATTGGACCCATATGCATATGCCTATTGGTCATTTTCTTTTCCTGTTGGTTAGTCAACTTATGTTTTCGGCTTGAGTAGCATTATTTTATATATTTTTTTAAAAAAAAACACCTTAGGGAGTCATTTATACCTTGATAACTGAGCTAGTAATTTGCTGTATGAACTACAGTATTCCTGAATTTTGCACTAGTTGTGAGAATCCTTCTTGTACATATTTGGTTTGTTGGGTATACCTCAATGAGGGTCCTATAGCACTGGTGTGCGTCACCATCCAATTGAAGGAATGCAGTTTGATCATCCCATGTACCATCGGCAAGGTTCTCATGTTAATGATCTGTGATGCACCATTCAATCATTGATTATCTTATTTGAGTTCCAAATTTACGGTCTTCAGAAGATCAGTTGAATATAAGCTCGCCGTGAAACCACCTTCAAAACAACTTCTTGTTCATGTGGTGTGCGTGTTTGGCTGTATAACAGGAATTAAGGCAAATTACATTCACATTTCATTGTTCTTATTCGCATCATCGCTCTGTCTGCAATCTTTGAAATCTTTAAATGATTTTACTTAATAAGACGTACAATTTGGATTGGCATCTTACTTGTTTAAAAGGTTATGAATCTCAACCACAAAACAGATTTTTTTAAGTTAAGTTTTGGCTTCTTACTTCCCTTTACCTTGTTTGCCATTTGCTAGAGTGTAGATCCCTTTTTTTTTTTATAAAAAAAAAATGGAAAGAAATTATTGAGCTTAGACATATAAGTGCAGGTCAAGGACATTATGTATCGCTTATACAAAGCCACAAAGAGTAGTCTAAGGAGCATAGCACCAAAAGAAATAAAGCTACTTAAGTATTTGATGAACATCACAGACCCTGAAGAGCGATTCTCGGCATTGGCCACTGCCTTCTCCCCAGGGGATCAACATGAAGCTAGAGATCCTAATGCTATATACACGTAAGAGAGCTTCATGCTTTCCCTGTCATGAATTTCCATTAATTATTTACAGAAAATATATAAAATCTTTTGTTTTTAATGGTGGTGGAACAGAACTCCCAGGGAGTTGCACAAGTGGATAAAGATTATGCTCGACGCATACGATCTTCACAAAGAAGACACCGACATTAGGGAAGCCAAGCAGATGACTCAACCTGTCGTGATCCAGAGGCTCTTCATCCTCAAGGAAACAATTGAAGAAGAATACTTAGAAGGAGGCGTTACACCAGAAAAAGACACCAAATCAGAGGAGTTATAACTTGTAAGGTACTTTTGTTCTTCATCACTGCATCTATGTTAGCTGTATAGCCTGTAATTATCCACTAGAGGTGACTGATTTTTTAGATGAAGCCTTAATTTATGAACTTGTTAAGCTGTCAACTGAACAGATAGGTGTCTCAAATTTAAAGGTAACTTTTTGTACCACTTGGAGTAGAATTTTATGCCCATAATGACTTATCCTTGTTAGGGGCTACAAATGAACCTAGTCAAGCTGAATTTAGTCTATTTGGGCTCAACTTGATTGTTTGTGGGTGCAATTCGAGCTCGGCTTCTGATCGTGCTCTCAAAAAGCTGAGCTCCGAGGCAAAGCCTGAGGATCTGCTATTCTTGGGAAACTCAGAGCCGGCGAGGGTCGAGGCGGACCTCAAGCTTGAACTTGGCTCATTATGATTTTGTAAAGTCTGGGCTTGGCTTGACTCATTTTAATAAAACGAGTTGAGCTCTATATCATGTTCACGTTCAAGTTCGATTTGAGCTTGTGTTCAAGATATCTTGGCTTGTTTATTAACATATTATTTGCAACAATAAATTATAGACACATCACACATGTATATCATTATATCTTAATTTTATAATAACAATCATCTATGAGCCTATGTTCATGAACATATATGATCAGTCATACACGAGCCAAGCCCAACAATGTTTGGGACCGGCTCGTTCTTTAAACAAGCCTAGAAATTTAGCTCGAGTCCAGTTCATTTACTTAATGAATGAGCTCGAGTTGAGCTTCAAATGAGCCGATCCCGAGTTGTACATGAACAACTCAGTTCATTTTCAGCCCTTGTACTTGTCACTCCCCAGCCGAGGTAAGATAGCAATTTGCTTTATTGGCAATCAACATTTGTCCAGTTCTAGTTAAAAATTCATGGGAGTGTAATTCGTTGCTTGTTTTTCTCATTGCTGACCTTTTGTTGAATGATATTGAGCAATTACTTTCAGCAGCTCAATGTGGGTTTAGTCCAGCCTGTGATCGTTAGTGCTCCATACAAACTAAAGTCTAACAATGTAGGCTCATGTTACACAATGCCAAATAAGCATATTTGAACAACTAACAGTTTCATCTATATAACCATTAATGAATTGTTTGGTAAAGCTACAACCCTAGTATTTGTACTTTTGAAAATAGAATAAAAATTGTTAAAGGATTTAAATATTAAAATTACACCCTCTCTAACAGCTTAAACTTTTAGAGTAGATGGTTGATAACATGGTATCAAAGCCAAAAGTCTCAAGTTCAAACTTCATCGTCACCATTGTCATATTGATAAATAAAATTGAAAAATACTTGTTGGATCAAAAGAAGGCCACACATGAGGGGGTGCGTTGAAAGATTTAAATATTAAAGTTACCCTCTAACAACTTAAACTTTTAGAGTAGATAGTTAACAAAAATTATAGACTCCATATTTTGTTACAAAATTTGCCATTACTAAGTTCTAATATCCTCATAGTTTTGAATATTTTAAATTTTTTATTGCAACTATATTTACATGCATTTGTATCTCACACGCCTTGCTTTGTTCAATCCTACAAATTTCGCTTGCCTTGCTTAGGCTTTTAGGAGGCCTCAATGCCATAGTGCACTGTGAGCCATTTCCGCCTTGTGCTCAGTTTGGCAAGAGATGGAAAATTAGAGTTAAATGAAGGATTAAGAGAAATCTTAGGAGAAGTGTTGACCAAATATTTGAAGCTCTTGATGTAGACAAGGAGAGTTCATGTGAATGGTTGCTAACACAAGTTCCAATGGTGGGCAGATGGATTTTGAGCCACACATGAAGTATGAATGCATTAAATGCATTGCCACATAATTCAACAAATTTTCACCTTGACGAAAAATTCTGATGAGCCAATTGTATTTGCCAATCAACCTGTCTTCTCTACAAAGCCGAAAGCCCTGAAGGGTAGATCAAATTCGAGAACACGAACCAAGTCCAAGCAATTCTTGAACTTATGATGTCTGACATCAAATCAAGTCACAAGTCAAACCTCTCATCCGAGTATTTGCAAACAACATTGACTACATGTGACATATCAAAGCAAGTGCAAACTATTGCATACATCATGCTACCAATTGCACTATCATAAGGAATATATGACTAGACTTGTTAATGGATTGAATTTTGATTTGAATCCGAGTCAATAATTAGGATATGGATTGAAACATTCAATTTGATAATCTGTTAATGATCCGAATCTGATAATCCGTTAGCTAAACAAATCAGATATGGATTATGGTCAATCTGGTCCAATAAGAATCCATCTGATATAATATTATATATAATATACCATAAATATATTATCTAATGCCATAATATATAATTTTTACATATTATTAATTTTTTTTTTATCATTAGTTTCTTCTTCTTTCCACTCTTTATTGTTTTTTTCTTTAATAAAAAGTCAAGTACCTAATTTTCTACTATTTTTTTTTGTTTCTATTTTATCTTTCTTCTTTGACTTATCTATTTTTTTCCTAATCATTGTTTGCTAATCTCTTTTGACACTAAATTCTTTTAACAAAAAAATTATATACTTTTCGGATTGGGTTATCGGATCTATAGAGCTGCAGAAAGACAAAAAGAGTAGCAAGTGGTGTACTCATGGGCTTGGAGTTATGCATCCTAAATCGCTCAAGCACTTGTTCAATATAATTCTTCTGTGATAAGCCCAACCTGCCAACTTGGCGAGCCTTGTGTATTTCTATGCCCAAGATCTTCCCAAGATTTTTAATCTTAAATTTAGTTTTTAACTGAAACTTTAACTTGTTGATTTCTTACACGTCTTTTATAGCAATAGGCATGTCATCAGCATATAACGACAAGCTAAGAAGCACGGACACGGACACGGGATACGGGTACGACACGATACGGATACGGCGATACGGGAAATCTCAAAAAAGTAGGATACGGACACGGCAATGATACGTCAAATAAATAAATAAAAAAATATATAATATTATACATAAAATATTAAGTGTTATTCTTCAACCATAAAATAAATATATTTAAAACTATTTTTGATTTATTATAAAATAATTCTTATTTTCTAACCTATAAAGTTTTTAATATTACATCTCAACCCCATTTTATATAACAAAAAATTACAAATTTGTCCCAAAAAGTATCCTAAACGTATCATTCCCGTATCCCAGCCGTATCCTTCCCGTATCATGGCATATCTCGCGTATCCTAGCCGTATCTCTCCCGTATCCCAACCGTATCCGATAATCAAAAAATAATTTTAAAAAATTGGATACTTCTTAACCGTATTGGACACGTATCCAGCCGTATCCGTATCGGATATGTGTCCGATACGGCCACGGCTGTACAACAGCCGTATCTGTGCTTCCCTGACGACAAGTATACAAAAGAACCATCTAAGTGCTTCCCATAGGAGACACAATTGTTATAATTACTTCTGGAGTAGCCATGTCCAACCATAAATGTATTGAACTTCTTGTACCACTACCTTGGAAATTGCTTTAATCCATACTAGGGTTTCTTCAATAAGCAAACGTTATCTTCCTTGTCCTCGACAATGAACCCCTCTGCAACCAACAATATAGTTAGTTGATTTTGTGGAATCCAACTACGTTGGTGGTTTAGACAAAAGAAGATCTTTAACATGATACATCTTCACTCTCTCAGGTTGTGCAGTTAGTTGGAAAGCAGCTCTGCAATCTATAGTTGCTCTCTCCACTACAGAAGCAGAATATATGATGTTGGCTACTGAAGGAGTGAAGGAAGCCATTTGGTTGAGAGGTTTGACTTGTGATTTGGGTTTGCAACAGAGCTCTATTGTTATTTATTGTGACAGTCAGAGTGCTATACATTTGACCAAAAATCAAATGTATTACGAGAGAACCAAACACATTGATGTCAGATATCATTTTATTCGGGAGGTCATGTCTTAAGGAATATTTACATTAAATAAAATTGGTACAACAAATAATCTGACATATATGATGACAAAGTCCATTCCAATTCTCAAGTTCAAGCAATGATTGAACTTGGTTCGTGTTCTCGAATTTTGATCTTCCCTTGGGGGCTTTATAGAGAAGACAGGTTGATTGGTAGATACGGTTGGCTCGTCAAAATTTTTCGACAAGGTGGAGATTTGTTGAATTATGTGGCAATGCATTTAATGCATTCATACTTCATGTGTGGCTCAAAATCCATCTGCACACATTTGAACTTGTGTTCGCAACCATTCACGTAAGCTCTTCATGTCTACACCAAGAGCTTCAAATATTTGGTTAACAATTGCTCCGTCCTTTGTATCAAATGATTACAGTCAATGTAGTCATTCTTACAAGTGAAGGAAACTAATATAACTGATTCAAATTGTGGCTATCTGATGCTTAAGAATGATGTATTCTAAACCATGTTAAATGCCATTATTAGATGCGTGAACAACAATCTCATATTACTGCCTCATTTGCCTATTTATATGCAGTGTATTTCATGTTATAGATGTGTGTATCAATTGAGTGATAGTTCGGGTGTAACTCGGTTTTGAATGTGAGCCACATTGCTTTGTAGCTCTTTATTTCCATAGTGAAATATTTGTTTTGTCTTCTCCCGTGGACGTAGGCCAAAAGCCGAACCACGTAAATCTTTGTCTCCTATTGTGTGTGCTTGTTTTATTTTCTTATTATTAAATTTTCTCTTGTTCTTATAAACCACCCCATTTGATCCTTCTTTCATAACAAGAAGGAAATGTCTTTCTCACCTTTTTTTAGGTCAAATAGGAAGATGGAAAAAATGATGTTTCTTGATTTTACCATTAGACCCGTACATATTACGAATTAATTGAGAGGCTTTTTTCCTAGCAAGTAAAGGATGGTATCATTAGTAGGGCAAAAAAATAATGATGAGGATGACATTTTTAATATGTAAGGGTAAAATGGTAAAATCATGAAAGATCATTAAGCATTTTCAATATTGTGAGAGATCAAAGTTGTTTAACAATATTTTAGAGCAAGGTATGATGCCAAATGAATGGAGAGAAAGTACAATAGTAACACATTACAAAAATAAAAGGGATATACAAAATTGTGGCAACTATAGAGAAATTAAATTAACAAGTCAGACAATGAAAGTATGAGAAACGATAATAGATTAAAGACTAAGGAAGGAGTCCATGATATTAGATAACCAATTCGGTTCATGCCGAGGAGATCAACAATAGAAGCTACATACCTATTTAGGCAATTAGTTGAAACATGTAGGAGTAAGTAACAAAACTTACATATGGTTTTTATAGACTTAAAAAAAAGCATATGATAGGTCTTAAGAGATATAATTTTGTGGGCCCTACAAAGAAAACAAGTTTCCATATAAATCATAAAAAGTATCCAAGATATGCATATGAATACAAAAACTAAACGTAGGATTGCAAAGGATTGGTGCTAAGCCCATATCTTTTTTGCAAGAATTGTAGATAAAATAACAAAAGACATCCAAAACGAGATTCCATGGTGCATGATGTTTGCCGATGTTATTGTACTCTTGGATATCTCTAAAGAGAACTTAACAATAAAACTAGAAATCTGGAGAATTGCTTTAGAATCGAAAGGATTGAGAATTAGTTGAACTAAAATCGAGTATATGGAGTGTAAATTTAACAAAGATTCAGACATTTATAATATAATGATAACACTTCAAAACCAAAAGGTTACTCAAAACAACCAATTTCTAGGATCGATAATACAAAACGATAGAGAGATAGATAATGACATAACTAGTAGAATAGGTGTAGGTTGGATAAAATGGAGGCAAGCTAGTGGGATATTATGTGATAAAAGAATAACACATAAGCTGAAAGGAAAATTTTAGAGAACCGCTATTAGACCTACTATGTTGTATGGTGGGGAGAGTTAGACCCTAAAAAAGGAGACAAGAACAACGCGTAGTGGAAATGAGAATGCTAAGGTGAATGATTGGAGTGACTAGAAATAACACGGTCCCTAATGAGAGTTTGAGAGAAAAATTAGGTGTAGCACCCATTTGTGAGAAAATTAGAGAGAGTAGATTGAGATGGTTTGGACACATCTATCAGAGACCAAGAGACGCACCGGTGAAGTGAGGAAGACTAGCGGTAATATAAGGTAAGACGGAGAGGGTGATCAAAAATAACATAGTAGGGGAAATGACATGTAATAGATTAAATTAGAGAGAGAATTCATGTGGCTGACCCCATTCATATGGGATTTAAGGCGATGATGATGACTACGATGATCAACCACACAATGGATTTCACTATTTCACAAGAATGCTAAAATTGTGAAAGATCACTATGCATTTTAATATGTAAAAGTATTAAAAATATAAAACTATTACAAATGATCATGAAAGACATTTTTCATATGTTTGAATAATGAGCTTTCTTACGACATTGTTGTGAAATTTGTAGACAAGATATTGAAGATAATGACCACCTTTTCTTTAACTGTCCTATTCCTTTTTGAATCTGGTCTTACGTTAGCAGCAAATGTGGTCTGCCAGTTAACAACAAAACTTTGGATTTCTTGGGTTATGAGCTGCTTCTTCATCGAAGGGTAGTTCTCTAGCTTGAAGAATTACAAAATTCTCTGCAGGGCCCGAAGAGAATTTTGTAATTCTGATTTGCATATTTGTGTGCCTTCCCACCGTTTGTGTTTAAATGAATGTTATAAAAGACTGAATATGCATAATAGTATATTTGTTTTCCATTTTTTCTTTCAAAACCACTATTTTTCCTTGTAATATCTGTCATCTTCATCTGCCATCTTGATTTGTTATGTCTTTTCTGCAGAGGCTTTGGAACATTTTGACTGGTTATGCCGGCATTGAAGTACTGAATTTCATCAGCACTTTCTGTAACGAATGGGAAGTATTGTAGTTAATGGTTCTGATGATAATTATGTATACTTGTGGTTACTCCAGACAAGGATAATAGTTCAAAAATTGAAAGGTCACACTGATACCATCGTATCAGTGTCATTCCACCCCAGCGAGAACATGACTGCATCTGGTGCACTCGAAAACGACAAAACAGTAAAGGATCTGGACTCACGAGGACTGGTAAACATTTTGTAACGTCACCTCACCTGCTTTGCTTGGCGTTGACACTGGAAAAAGACTCGAGAAAGGTAGGTTGAGGGGAATGCTAGATCTGTTCCTGTGGTTACGGATTCAGAGCACATTCGTAACATGTAATTCTTTCCTCTAGGAGCTTAATTTTTCATGTTGACGTATTCTGGAACATCTGCAAATTTGAAATTAATACAAAGTATGCTTCAATTGCTATTTATATGTATGGAGAACAATGCAGCCCTCTTTGCTTGTGTTTATGTGCATGGATGTGTGTATATGCATCTATCTGCCCATGCACTGCTAGCTTGTTTGCAGAAAAGCATTCTTATTAAACATCTTTCAAATTGGTGGAAGCTTCCCTGTGTAAAATTGTTCAACAACTTCACATCACCTACCTGTTGCTTGGGGGTAGATCATTGCAGTCCTTGGTGTGAAGGCCAGGGCGGAGCCAGGATTTGAATTGGGGGGGGGGGGGGGGGGGGGGGTGCGGTGTAATTATTCAAAGGCAAACAAGAAAAAAAAATCATATTTTAAAACGAGGCATAATTGTTTCATTATCTATGTCACATTGGATAGCTAGCAATGCATGATAATCTTAATAGAAACGGTGAAAGAGTCAGAAATTTATTTCAGGAGAGGCATATTGAACATGATAAATTGATTTTTTTTCAACTATCCGTGCAGTAAGATAATAATCTACAATGTTAAAGTACTTATTAATCAGTATATCATTATTTGCAAAAAAAATTATAGTAAAAAAAAAATCAAAAATAAAAAATACACGCATTGAGTTTATAAAATTATAATAATAAATTAAAATAAGAATAGGGAAAAAAAGAATAAGAAGAGAAAAAATGGTTACAATATGACATCATACATGAGTGAAAAATGAAGAATTTTAAGAAGAAAAAAAAACAAAAGACAAATGATAGAACTTTGATTGAAAAAAAAATAGAGTTTTATTAAAGAAGGGAATGTATATATATTTTTTAAGAGAATCAAAGGAGTTTGAAGAGAAAGAAAAAAGATAGAAAAAATTAAGAGGTATTTTTAGTAATTGAAAATTTTAGGGGGGCAGTTTGTAAAATTTATGATATATATGTACATAAAAAATATATATATATATACATATATATATATATATGTATATATATATGGGCGGGGCCAGGCCAGGGGGCATTTGCCCCCTCTGGGCCTTAACCGGCTCCGCCCCTGGTGAAGGCAGTGTTGCCCTTAGAATTTTGTATGATTTTACACATGCAAGGCGATATCTTATAAGTAGTCTTGTTGACAAACAATGTAGTATTTCCGGCCAATGGTGAGTATTTGTTTTCTATTATCAAGAAAAATAGTTAGTATATACACGTTGGTCGGGGGTACTATTTCAACATTTCATGGTAAGCTTGAGAAATGGTTCATAGAAAAAAAAAAAAACTTATATAAATTTTATCCTCCAACAATCAACCATTTCTCATGCTTAATATTTATTTATTTATTTTAAGTAATTATTTGTTTCATTGAAGACTCAAACCTCAAGGAGGAGAAGATACCACAAACCAAGTCTGGGTGAAATTTATAGAAGGCATTCATGAGTGCAATATTAATTTGTTCTCATACAAGTTGAAAACTATATCCCTTTTTTTGTTTGTTTAGTTTTCTAAACTAAAATGGAACAAACAAAGAGAAAAGAATTCTAAAATTTTTTATCAACATTTCTCTCTAAACATTTTCAAGATCTTTGAAAACGGAAAGAATAAAAGACTCTTATCTTAAGTCAATTATTTTCTAAAAGTTGTTTTCAGATAATAGTTCTAAGAAAATGTCAACCAAATTAAGTTTTAAACAATTCCTAATTTTTTTTTTTTTATTTATTGGTTGAAGAAGTTTGCTAGCTCAGAGTTGCAGTTTTTATTGGCCAAAATAGCATGCGTTTCTTTTTTGTTTCCATTTTAAATCAGTTTTAATTATTACATTTTCTCTCAAAAGCAAAATACCTTCATTTTTAAAAATATTACCATAGTCTCATCGCAAATTTAAGTTATAATTCTGCATATTACTTGCTAGCAATCCATTTAAAAAACTTCTCTTATATTTATTTATTTATGCTAGCAAACCTTCTAAAATAGACTTACAAGTTTACAACTCTATTTTAACAAGGAATCACGAGCATTTTAAAAGTTTTTTTTTTTAACAAGTTCCTTCCACTTTAAGGTAGGTAACTCTAGTTATAGATGAATTTTTTTGATAAAACAAATTTCATTAGAAAGAAAATTTTGAGGGCTTTAATTTGAGTACCAATATCACTATTTTTTTTATTTAAGATGAAAAAGTTATAAATTTTTAAAATTTAAAAGGATGAAAGAATATTAAATAATATTTACACGTATGTATATATATATATATACACACACACTCTTATCACATATAGATACACTGACAAATATGTAAATAGGAAATACTTAGTTTAGATTTTCAAAGAAAAGAAAGAAGTAATAAAGAAGAGAGAAATTGTTTCTTGTGTTTGCTCAAATTTAACGTCGCATAATAAGAAGTGCAATTGACTAGTAACACTTGCGCCACTGTTGCTAGCAAATCTTTTGGTTGTAAAAGAGTAATGATACAAGCTCCGAAATGAAAAAAGAGAATAAAAATCGGTGTCACTAAAAGTGAGCCAATATAATTTACCAAATAAAAAAGGGCCGGTCAATATATGTATAAATTAAAAAAAACTGTTTCGGTTTACGAGTTAATTGGATATCGTGACATACTACATAGTTGATATGTCCCACTAATAAAAATGCTATCATTCAAGTTGGCCGGAAGTAATTTTTATATGTAATGGTATGTATGTCCAATGAAAATACATCATTTTATTTAGTTGAAAGTAATTTTTATATACAGGTGCACTAATTTTGTTAAATAATATATTTTTATTAATTGAGCATACTAATGACGTGTATGACTCACACGAGGAGACCCATCTTATTAAATGATGTATTTTAATTGATTCGACGTGCGAATGAACCCCACCCAGCTATGTATAAAAAAAAAAAAGATTTACGGTTGTTAAACAAGTACTTGATTCAAAATAGTGGCTCGAAAATGAAGACAATTGCCAATTGGACATTCATACTCTTCTCTATGGCCATGCTTTTTCCTTTTATTCTCTGTGAGGAGACGTAGTGATTGAATCGAATAAAATAAATACTAGTATATGTTGGGTTATGAATTGAAAAGATTAATGTAGTCAACCACACCAGGTTGGGTTTAAAACAGTGTTGAGGGAGACAAGTAGCATGACCTAACAACTTTCCGGGTGATGATTCATTTTCAGAAGCTTATCACTACCACCACCGTTAAACATTTCAGTGCTGGCCTATATAAGGAATTATGGTACTTGTGCTTTGTTAGCAAATGTTTTTCTTGTGTAGCCAATCAACTGTTTGATGAAATTCCTGAGAATAGATTTGCTAGACAACCTGCCAAGCATGGGAATGACCACCAAGCATTGGAGTCTTTTTGCCAGATGAATGGGTTTGGAAAGAAACCCACAAAGTTCATTCTTTGTAGCGCTCTTAATTCTTGTGCGAAAACGCTGAATTGGCACTTGGGTCTGCAAATTCATGCTCGATTAGTTCAGACCGGTCATAAGGAGAATTTGTTCATAAGCAGTGCGCTTGTTGATGTTTATGCAAAGTGTGGTGCTTTGGTGGATGCAAGGAGGGTGTTTGACAGCATGAAAAGTCACGATCAGGTATCGTGGACCTCAATTATTTCTGGGTTTTCACAAAATGGGCACGGAAGAGAAGCCATTTTGTTGTTTAAACAAATGTTGGGTACCCAAATCAAACCTAATTTCTTTACCTATGTTAGTGTTATTAGTGCTTGTACAGGGCTGGAAGGAGCTTTTGTATGCGGTGCATTGCTTCATGCTCATGTAATTAAACTTGGGTGTGAGGCTAACAGTTTTGTGGTGAGCTCTCTAATTGACTGTTATTCAAAATGTGGGCGAATTGATCAAGCTATGCTGCTATTTGATGCCACCACCACGAGGGATAACATCCTACTCAATTCTATGATCTCAGGGTATTCTCAGAACCTATGTGGCGAAGAGGCATTGACCCTGTTCATGGCTATGCGGAATGACAATTTGAGTCCTACCAACCATACTTTAACCAGCATTTTGAATGCTTGTGGGAGCTTAACAGTCCTCCAGCAAGGAAGACAGGTGCATGCTCTGGTCATTAAAATGGGTTCAATTACCAATGTGTTTGTGGTTAGTGCTTTGATAGATATGTATTCAAAATGTGGCAGCATTGTGGACGCTCGCTGTGTTTTTGATGAAACAATTGAGAAGAACAGCGTCTTGTGGACTTCAATGATCACCGGATATGCTCAGAGTGGAAAAGGGTTAGATGGTTTGGAACTTTTTGATTATCTGGTGAAGGAAGAAGGGGTTGCCCCTGACCATATATGTTTTACTGCTGTCTTGACTGCCTGCAACCACGCTGGATTTCTCGACAGAGGGATTGAATATTTTAATAAAATGAGGAGGGATTATGGTCTGGTTCCTGAGTTAGATCATTATGCTTGCCTGGTTGACCTCTATGCAAGAAATGGACATCTAAGAAAAGCAAAGGAGATAATGGAGGAAATGCCCTTTGATCCAAACCCTGTAATGTGGAGTTCCTTTCTGAGTTCTTGTAAAGTGTATGGTGAAGTAGAACTTGGGAGGGAGGCAGCTTATAAGCTCTTTAAGATGGAACCAGGTAGTGCTGTCCCATACATTATGCTGGCAAATATTTATGCAGGAGCTGGTTTATGGAGCGAAGTGGCTGAGATTAGGAATTTGATGAAACATAAGGGAATAAGGAAAAGTGTAGGATGGAGTTGGATTGAGGTAGACAAGAAGGTTCATGTTTTCTCAGTGGGTGATTTATGTCACCCTCAATCACAATACATCTATACAGAGTTGGATAAGCTGAACCTGGAAATGAAAGAGGCAGGGTGTACCCCCAAACTGATAAAAGATTTAGAGGATTTTGATGATGAACAACTATAAGGAAAATTATTCTTTCACGGAGCCAAACAACCGGTTACAGAGGCCGGAAGTTCTTCAGCCATCTGATGCATCCTGAGCTGAGTGAGTTTGGTCGCGTAGAGTGATTCTGCGGTTAGCAAGGTGAATGATTCCATCCTATCCATCAAGTTTTCTCCTACTTGAAACCACTTGTTCATGCCCATCTCTGCTGCCCACTATTTAACATGCATGAAGATTGGTATCAGAGCCAGATTCAAGCCAAGACTTGGTTCCACATAACCAGATCTTATGATTCTTATCCATTTTTCGTATAATTAGAATTCAGCCTCTGTTTCTGTCCGAAATTGTTTATCCTTTCATTATCTCAACCACGGTTCCTATAACAATTGAAAGCCCTTTTAAGTATACTTTCCAACCGAAAAAGCAGCTTGTCGATCGGAGATTCCTCAGCCACTGTCACTGGAAAAATCTGATTCTTCTCTCAGTGTTTCATCAAGAGTTTCCTGTTACATTTGGAAGCCCTTCAAGTTTATTTTCTAATGCAAAAAAGCAATTTGTCAATTGGAGCTTCCTACAGTGAGATACTATTGAATTATCAAAGTGTGTCAGTGTTGTGTGCAACAATCAAAAACCAATCATACACATTCACTACTAATCCAAAACTAATCATTGATTGGAGTTACCCTCCAATTTTCATTGAAGAATTACACATGTTTAATCGCATGAGTTTTCGTTTACATCCCTATCAACTTCTCCAGAATCCAAGGAAAAAAAAAGAAAAAAAAGGGGAAAATAAACCTTCTCCAGAATCTTTCGTTAATTGAAGTAAGCCACCAACTTTTGATGAAGAACCATATCTGTGATGACACTTTTATGTGACGTTCTATATTGTGTGGGTTCGGGAGAGTGTGGAAAGCAGACAATATCTACACAGTGAGACGAATCGTGGCAATATCAAATTAAATTGCATGAGTCAAAATTGCCCATTCTTCAGATTCAAATGTCAACTTTTGATAAAGAAGGAAAATATTTCAGCAAAAAGAGAGAAAAATATCTCATATCAAAATTTGAAGTTTGTGTATTTACACATCAAGTTGAAAGATTATGGATTCCAGATCGAATTGAATCATTTGAACAGTAGGATTGATGTATCAATTTTTAGTGAAATTAAGTTGACAGATGGTGAATTTGGGACTGACTAATTTGCAAAGCTAGAAATATTGATCAAGCTTGAGGCGCGTACAGCAAACAATCTAAAGTTCCGAACCATAAACCATTAATTACAAGAACAAAATAAAAGAATTAGATGGTGGTCAAAAACACACTGACAGAGGTTTAACAACTAGAAATGAGATGACAAAAATTTTATCACTTAAGGTGCTGTTTGATAAAACAAAAAATTAAGTACCGAAAATTTTAATAGTTGAATTTTAAATACCGAAGTTTTGAAGTGATAACTAAAAGCTAAATATTTTTTTTGAATTTTCAACGTTGAGCATTTAGTGATAAGTGATGTCACTGTCACATAAAATTTTACTCAATTTTAAGTAGTAGTTACCATTTGTAGTAATATTCAAATTGCATTATCAAACGTACTTAATTAAATAAGTGCTTAATTCATTTAGAATTAAGCACTGAATTGCGTTATCAAACCACACTTAGATTGTAGTGCATGAATATACAAAAGCAGGCTCTGTATGGATTCAAGAAAGGGTAAGCTTTCCCCTCCTGTATACAACTATATATTTTTTATTTTCTTTCGCTAGGTAAGTAAAGGTTTAGTAACTGAAAAAATAAGATAAATACAATAGGAGTCCAAACAAGCCCGTAAGCAAAACCTGTGGGCACCAAAACCTAACCGTAACAAATCACAACCCGAGTGAATAGGACACAATCTGTGGACAACAAATTTTGCTCCCCACTCCTATTTTCAACTATAATTCATCACCCTAACATCGTAAAGTTCAACAACTGACATGAGAAGTACCAAAAACTCCAAATCTACTGATCACGAAACCAGTCTCAAATCTAGTCCTGATTAGAGTTTTCGGTATGGGAAATACTAAACGTCATGAAATTTTATCATGAATTGCCTTTATGAATGATGTGACAAGTGATAATACCATTGACATTCCGTGTATGGGAGGAATCCCACCAATACTAACTCACCATTTAATTGCCACCTCATTCAAGATAAAAATTCATGAAATATTTTCATGACGTGTAGCATTGCTCTTTCGGTATACTTGATTAAATTGTCAACATTGGGAGACCATGATCTCTCATTGAACCCAACTAAAGGGTAATAAACATGGTCTCGAATCATAATTCACTTGATTGCGCTATTCAATTTCAAACGGGCCCACCTGACTAGTCTAATTTTAACAAAATTGCACCATTCAAGTTTTTTTTTACTACAATATACGAAATACAATAAAATTTTGAAACGTTTTGACACTATTCAAAACATGCATGCTTTATTTATATAATGGCGAAACAAAATAGAAAAAATAAAAACAAAACACATGTTAAACAGACTCTATTGTAAATTGCTGCACCTCCAAGTTTGTCATTTTAATTAATTATGCTCTCAATGTTCCAAAAGAAAAAAACTATAAATAACCCTCCAGCTCTTGAATTTGGACCTACATATGAATAAGCCCTTACTCCAATCTGAAACAACCCTAAGGGTCAGAACAATATTTGTATGTATGTTGGAAAATTCCATTCCAATATATGTTTGATTGCTAGCTGAGGGTGTGAACAAAATATGTGAATAAGTCAATGCGGGACATTTTTCTAAATTTCATCCTCGAAGTCTGAGTGAGTTATAGAGATGGAGCCTACTTAGAATATTCTTATATAGATGTTCAATCACATTAGGCAAAAGTAACAAGGACATTAGAGACCTTAGGATCTTGGTTTATAATAGACCTAGGTAGTTTGGACTTACTTGGACCTTAGGATCTTGGTTTATAATAGACCTAGGTAGTTTGGACTTACTTGGACCTTAGGATTTGTACTTAATTGATGAAGTATGGAAAACAAGTTTTTGTTAGAAAATTAACTAGAAGTCTGAAAATAGTGGGCAATTTTACCGGTAGAACCATTTTTTTGTACCATTAGATGAGTATACTGGTTTCAATAATGTTTTTCCCAGATTCTAGTTGTAGGTAGAGTTTTTTGTTTTTGTTTTTCCAATTTTTTCAATTTCTTTCAAGGCAAGAAACTCACGCACTCATCGTGCCTCTTTGAGGACTTGAATACTCAGACTTTCTAATTTGAAAGGTGAGGAAGTACCACTCGGCTACAACTCTTTTGATGGGTTGTAGATAGAGTTGTATTGGTATGATACGATTATTTTTTGGATTAATTTTGATTAGAATAAAGTTGTACCCCGTTTGGGAGTTTTATTATACTAGTACAATTGCTTACTAGACATTTTTAGTTTTCATCCGGAATACTATTGTATCAATAAAAAGATTTATTACATGTCACAAAAGCTTGTTTTCACAATAATTTTAATTCCTATTGAGTTCTAACTCGTGAATAGACTTTTGAGACTATAAATACAAGTTTTATGATATATTTAAATGTGAAAAATTTTACAAAAACTAGAGAGTATGTCTGCAAAAGCTCTAGTTTTTTCATGATTTTCTTTCACGAGTAGGAGATCATTATATACCTTGTTTTGGATACTTGTGATTGAGTTGTGAACATGGAAATTCGTTATTATTAATCCACTTCAATCGAATTTCATCTATGAAGTCGTTCATCTACAATTTTCTTCTAAGAAATATTGGATTACTATGAAGAGGGCAAATTGTTTGCGGAGGAACTATGTTTAACGTCAGCAGCTCCTTTGCAAGATCGTGGGAGTGAGTATGAGGTTTGCAGCAGTTGTGTTCATTTTGTGTTGTTAACTAGGAGCAAATTTGAGATGGTCGTAACTTTGTTTGATATAGTGGATTCCTGTAACGGGTCGAACACTTGCCCTCTACCCCAAAAGCCTAAGATATTAAGTAGTACTGCATATCCACTCATTTATATCCAATCATTTTCTATCCGGATCTGATTATACCCAATCATTTTTCATTCGGATCCGATGTGAGCCTAAGATATTAAATTAGTGCTGCATACCCACCCATTTATACCCAATCACTTTTCCATCTGGATCCGATGTGGGACAAGACTCTCTAACATTCTCCCCCACTCGAACTCGCAACGCCCTCGTTGCCGTCGGACTACTCTGCCTACCCATCCCCTTAACAACGGAAGGACCTAGTAACAACCTGGACCCGGACTCTACCTAGGTGGGCGCTAACCGTGACACCGAATAAAGGACTGAGTTTGACTCTGATACTAATTGTAACGGGTCGGGCGCTTGCCCTTTACCCAAAAGCCTAAGCTATTAGTTAGTACTGCATACCCACCCATTTATACCCAATCACTTCCCATCTGGATCCGATGTGGAACAAGACCCTCTATCAATTGCTTTACTCTGGACTATGGTCCCATGGTTTTTCAACGTGGTGTGTTCCTATCGTTTATTTGTTTGGTATGTGTGTGATTGATTTGAGTTTTAATTATTAATTAAATCATTAAATTTACTCATAAATTTAAGCAAGGAGAAATATTCACCCTCATCTAGGTCTATAGGAACCATTAAAAAAGAGAGTGTGTGGGTTTCTCTCTCTCTCTCTATATATATAGAGATAGAGAGAGAGAGTAAAAAAAGAGAGAAAAAGTAAAAGAGAGAAGATTTTCTCACACACTAGATATGGTAGAGAGACCATTATTAATAGGCATTTAGAATGTGACTGATTTTGGTATAATAAGTATATATCTATATCTATACTCCTATTAATCTATCTATACTACTATTAAAAGTACAAATGAGTTTTGTAATTTCAATACACTTTTTTTATTTTTAAATTAAAAAAATAGAGTTATAACTTATACAAAACCCTTTTTTAGTGTCACTACATTATTTATTTATTTTAAAATAGAAAATAAATGTATAACCTAAACAAAACCCTAAAACTCCTAAAATCATAAACACAACTCTCATCATGATTCTTCTTCTCGACTCTCATCAACTCTTATCAACAGACATTCTAATTCGATTTCTTCTCGACTTATATCAACTCTCACGTGAGTTTCTATTCTTTTTTCTTTTTTTAATTATTTGTTTTCTTTATTTTTTTCCCAAGTAGGATTTTTTCTTGTATGTTTGTTTATGTGATTAGATTCTCTATGTTATTTATTATCCATGGATTTCCGTCTTTTCTTGCCATTTAATTTTTGCAAATTTTTTTTTCTCTATTTTTTTTATTACTTGTTTTCTTTAATTTTTCCTCCAAGTAGGTTTTTTATTGTATATTTGTTCATGTGATTCGATGTATAAACAAAGAGAATTTTTTTTTGAGAGAGATCCAATCCCAATAATTACTCAGAGTAGGTCTTTGATAGGAGTCCAAAGAAGAGTTGCGAGATGCTTGATGTACTTGCATAAACCACGTAGGTAAAAATCAACCAAAATTTAATATTTTAGTATTATTAGAATTATTATAAAACTAAATGATCAAAATTTAATATATTTTTTTTCAAAAATTAAAGTTGATTGTACAAATATATAAGTAATTATGTAATCATTTTTTCTCATTCAATCAATAATTGGGTTGAACATTTGCTTTCAATTTGGAATTATAGTTGTTTTGTTTATAAATATATATATGATCTGAATTTAAAACATAATTTTCATGCATGTAATTCAGGGATTTTTAGGGTTTTCAATTTGGAATTAAAGTTTTTCAAAGAGGGTTTCAAATATGGAATTAGGGTTTTTCAATTAGTGTTGTTCGATTATATATATGATCTTAAATTTGGGTATTGAATTAATGAATATATATATATATATATATATATATATATATATATATTATCTTTTATAGCTAAAATTTTCTTTTAGTTGTCAATAAAAGTGGAAAAAAATAAAAGAAAAATAAATAAGTTTCAAATCAAATGTTATTGGTCTTGGCTTTTAGGATATAAAAATTTAACCCATCTAAGGCCTCTATTTGCGTTGCAAATTATGGTTTCATTAATCAAATAAAGCATAATGATAGATTCATTAAAACTTAAATAAATAAACTTAAGCCATAAGGAAATTAAACTAATTAAAACATAATTTTCATGCATGTAATTTAGAGATTTGGAATTAGGATTGTTTGGTTATATATATATATATAAATGATCCTTTTTTATCTAAGTTTTCTTTTAGTTGTCAAGAAAATTGGAGAAAGATAAAAGAAAACTAAATAAGTTTCAAATCTCATGTTTTTAAGTTGTTGGCATTTAGGGTATGAAAATCTAACACATCTAAGATCTTTAATATATTTGAAACTCGGCAAGTAAAGATTTTTGTTTATTTGAGTTACAAATTACGGTCTCATTAATCAAACAAAGCATACTACTACTTTCACTAAAATTTAAATAAATAAACTTAATTCATAAACAAATTAAACTAATTAGAACATAACAAGATCAAACATAACTTAAGCTTGACTCTAAGAGTTCCAATTAAGTGGGCCTTTCTTTGAAATGCAAGCAATTTTCAAAATTTTCACTATTTAAAGTTGCCTAACTAAATCAATTTTCTTTCTAATCCAAACGATATTTTTTTCTCTTTTCTAATTTTTTTTATTTAACCTTGTTAGTTCACTGGATTGCAACCATAAAACTTGATGTTATAGTCATAATTATCTTCAATTTTTTTTCTAAAAATGCACAAAATTGACATTAATTAATTTGACCTAAAGTCAAATTAAGTGGATGCTCTAAGCTTTCCATAGTCTACTTAATTAATAATTAGTTACTCGATTATACTGAAATATTTTCTTAAAAGTCTATAGCATCCTTAGCCATTGAATAATTAGAGATAATAGAAAACTGATGCTCTCGTGGTCTCTCTACATTAGATAATGTAATACTAAAAGAGATTAATGTTATAACAAAGAATTCAAAAAAATTTAATGCAAGATCTGTTTCTATCCTGATAGAGGCTAATTATTAGTCAATTTAGAGAAGATGGATGTTAACTTTAACTCTGCGTATAGAAAAATATGTAGAGATCAAGTCCTTTTGAGATAATATTGTCATATTGGGTATGTGTGATTGAATTGAGAGTACATATTATCTGAATTTCAAGTATTGAAATCAATGAGTAAATGAATATGTATATGATTTTTTTTAGCTAATTTTTTTTTAATTGTCAAGAAAAAGTGGGAAAAATAAAAGAAAACTAAATAAGTTTCAAATTTCATGTTTTATGTTGTTGGATTTTATTATGAAAATCTAACCCATCTAAGGTCTTTAATATCTGGAGCTCGACAAGTAAAGGTTTTTGTTTATTTAGATTGCAAATTATGGTCTTATTAATCAAACAAAGCATATTACTACTTTTACGCTTTATTTTATTTTATCTTGGATTAGAATTGTTCAACTTCATTTTATTGAAGTTTGGACAAAATATTTACTCTTTCCTTTTTGTATAACTGATGGCATGTGAGATATGTATGATGAGCAAGTTTCAACTTTATACAGGCATATAGTAAATTTGTTTAATTTTATAAATTTGAAGCTTTGCATAATGACTCATATTTTGAAACTTCATAATATTATACTTTGTTCAAAATATTATGTTTTCAATTTGGAATTAGATTTTTATGTATTTACTCATTTTGTTTGTTAATGATATCTTTACTATAATTTGTGAATGCTGTCTTTCATTGTTTAACATGAAGTGCCTTCTGTATAGTTGATCGACTTGGATTAGTTATGATTAATTATTTTTCACAGCATCTATGCATCTTCCATTTATGTGGATTTTGCAATTTTATTGTCTATTGTACCTTAATTTTTTTTGTGCTAGCTACTTTTAGCTGACTTGTTTATCGAATGTCTGAATTGAAAATCTTAGTATCACTTTTTGAAAAGGGAGGTTGATGCTTTTATTTTGTTAAATATCTTTTTGAAGATGCATATCAATGGTAAATGCTTAGATTTTTTATATTTGTAACTCGATAATATATTGGATTATCAACATAGACAACATTATTGAATTTGAAAGGAAAAACATGGAAGCTCTCTCTTTTTTCTCTTTAAAATTGAGTGAAAGGATGACAGGAAGTTATATCAAATTATTTAACTAATTGGAATATATAGCTTTTAAATATATGCAAATTTCTTTGTCTTAGTGATTGTAATTTCAATTTAGGGAGATTGACACTCATGGTGATTTTACTTTTTAATTTCTTTTCCTTACTGTTTTGAACTTAACTTGATTGTTGATATTTTGAATGGTTTAATCATGAACATGAATTAGACAAAAAAAATTAACTTGAAAGGTTGGACGCTACTCGTGAAAATTCAATGCACAAAGGGAAATAAATTACAACTATATTTCTCTTAAAAATCCAATGCATTCCTAAAGTCGATGCTCTGAAATTTTCTTGCATTATTACCTTTTAATACAATATAATGCCTCTTATCTATAAGAATTTGAAAATTAAATTGATTTTAATTAGATATATTATATATACTATAAATCTACTATGTAGACTTAAAGTACAAGTGTAGTCTTTCTATCTTATAGTTTTATTTTTTCAACAAGTTTTAGGGTTCATTTTTTTAATTGCAATATTCTTGAGAAAATATACAGAAAAAAGTTGTTGGATTTAATTTCAAATCCGTATTTATTGACTTAATGTACATTTAATTGTGAATGTTGAGTACTTTTTTAGTAAATCGTGTATGTTGAGTATCATTACTATGTTGCTACTAATTTTTATTTATTTATATTAACATTTATGGTTCATTTTACTGCTTAGTTTTAATCATTAGATCAATTTAGTTAGCCATTTTTTGTAAGCAAGCCTGATTGTGAGTAGTTCAATATTGGCTTCACGTAACATTTTTTTTCATGTTTAGTGATTCACAAAGTTTTGGTCTTGGGTGATTGGTGTAAATTTAAGTGTATTTTCTTTATTTTTTTCTTTTTCTTTTGAACTAATTTTGTTGATATGATATATCAACTAAATTTCCTATATTTAATTAGTGTCATGTTCATCACGTTTAGTCGAGAATTTCATGTTTTAAATAAATAGGCCGGTCAAAATTGGATTTGTTGTTACCATTGCTACATTGTTGCATAGTAATAATGAATTTTCTTTAGATGCATGTTTGATCATTTATTTTTTATGTACATTAGGTACTTGTTGATGCAGGAAATGAACCACACCTATGTTTTGATAATCAGATTGTTATGCTTTCACGAAAAGATGTCGAGTGGAACATCCTTGAGCTAAAAGGTCTCAGGACTCAACCTTTCAGATTATAAGTTTTTTTATATTTCTTCAAATAAAGCAACTGTTGGCTCACTTTGTGTATAATTATGTGTATATTATGTCAATCATTAAATATATACCTAAAATAAACTAATAAAAATAAAAGAGGACATATTATGTTTGTCTCATTAGATATTAGAATTAATACTAATTAAAGCCAATTAATTATTTATATAAGAAACTTTAATTTAATTTTTATCCACGTGCATCGCACATGCTTTTTACTAGTATATATATATATATATATATATATATATATATATATTCTAACAAAATCCTCTCATCATTTTATTTAATTACAATAACATCATATATCTTTCCAACGTAAATAGAACTTATATTTTTGTGTACTCTGTATGAAGTTGCATGTAACACTCTTTCCACACCAAAACTACATTTTTTTTTAAAAAAAATACTATATGTCTCAAATAAATATCCCGAAATATATCTCAAATCTATATGGCAGGTGATATGGTGAATAGACATCAACATGTATATTAGACCATCAGAATTCTGTGTATGGGGGGAATCTCACAAATACTAACTCACCATTTAATTTTATCTCCTAAAATAATGCACTATGTCACCTGTTACATAAATTCGAGATATATTTCGGAATATTTATTCGGGACGTGTAGCATTGCTCATTTTTTTTTCTTATTTTTTTCTTTTTTCTACTGCAAACCTTATAGAATTTTAGTGTAGGAAAAAAGTCTTTGATTTAAAAAAAAAAATTCTATGCGAAAAAAATAAAAAAGAATCAGCAAATGCACTCAATATCATTTATCTCAAGTAACTATATATGTCAAGTTTCTTCATTCCCCACAAGTCTCCTGCAATGTTGTCCCTCTGGAATATATATGGTACCTTATCATATGTTATCCTATATTTATCCTCTGTCCCATACAAGACCAAGAAAACAAGGACATAATGAAAAACAAAGAAGATAATATGAATTCACACGTTGATTTTGTTTTATTATAGTTATAATATAGTTGTCCAAATAAGGCGGAATATGGGTTGAAATATGTGAGACATGTGAGTGTGATCCAGTCTCGAATCACGTTTATTTTAACTAATTACAATCTATAATTTAATCTTAATTTAATTGCCTTACTTAGTCACTCGAAGCTAAGCACATGCTATAAACTGTTCTTTATTAATTTGCAATTAACCATATGTTATTGAAACCTATTTGCTTGTAATTTCTAAGCCTTTGTGTCTCATACACGTAAAGGAGTGTGTGCCTTTTTAGCTACTTAATTATAAGAAGAAAGCTAGAAAGGTAAGCTTCTGTCTCTTCTTGTTCTGAAGATTTGTATGCTTTGAGTCATGATTTTTTCTCTGATTGCTCTTTTATTTCACTATATCAATGATCTGATATATATATATATATATATATATATATATATATATATATATATATATATATATATATTTGGTCATGATCATCAGTTGAAAGCAGTGATGAGTTTTGTTTAACCATTGCTTCTATTTATGTATCTCTCTCTTCCATTTGATATTTCTTCTTCTACTTTGGCATTATATATAGTTTGGAGTATTTTTCTTGTAATGATCTACTTATATATAAATGAGTACATTCATTATGACTTCAAAACATGTTTTGATATTTCTGAACATATACATATATGTTGCTTCTTGATATGAATCCAATGTTCTTGTTGTTCTTAAAATTATACTTTTTGACACATTGTCCACAAAGCATTAATTAATTTTTCTGCCAACAGTACTGATCAGTGTAAGTTTACAAGAGATTGAAGAGTTCTGCCACAAAGCTGTGATCAATTCATTCAAAAATGGATTTTCTTGTTGAGTTCACTGCACAAGACATTGCAGCTGTTCTGGGAGAGGATTTTCAAAACTCATCTCTCTCCTCAGAGAATGACTCCCCATCTCCAACCTTCATTCCAAGGAATTACAAGTCCAATGTTTCATCCAGCTGCTCAGAAGCGTCTGAGAGTAATTCCATTGCTGAGAAACCCACAAAACAACTCAAGCCTCATTATTATTCTTGCACCACTCACAATCTACAAAATCCTAATACCTCTTCTCCAATAATTCTCTCTTTTGGCAATTCAAATCTGTCTCAAAACCCTCAAAAATCCCATAAACATTTACTTGGCACGACGAATCCAGAGGCCGGTGCATTGTCATCAGTGGACTTGTGCTTCTTGCCTGATGTTTTTCTCTCTCAAAAGCCACCACATTGTCACCAAGATGATCATTCAGCTAAAGCTGATCACACAATAGCGGAGAGAAAGCGACGAGAGAAACTCAACCAGGGGATAATTGCTTTATCAGCCCTTCTTCCTGGTCTCAAGAAGGTAGATTAGATATATATATATATATATATATATATATATATATATTTATTTATTTATTTAGTTTTTCTTTGGAAACACACACCCATTAGCCACAATATGTCTCTAATGGGGGCTCGAACTCTCATTTAATTTTTTTTTGCCCTTGTATATGTATGGCACAAAGCATGATTTGAATTAGTGTGTTTTTGTATGGAGCAATGCCACACGTCATGAAATTATTTCATAAATTTGTATCATGAATGATGTGACAGGTAATTATTTTCATTATTTTAGGAAATAAAATTAAATGGAGATTTAGTATTGGTGGAATTTCCCATATACAGAGTCCAATAATATTATCACCTGTTTCATCATTCATGATACAAATTCATGAAATAAAATCATGACGTTTAGCATTTCTCTTTTGTACGTGTGGTTATAGATGGACAAAGCTTCAGTTCTTAGAGAGGCTACCAAGTATGTGAAACAACTGGAAGAAAGAGTGAAGACACTGGAAGAACAGGCTGCAAAAAGAGGCAGTAGCGTTGAATCAAGTGTTGGTAGCATCAAGAAGTCACATAATTCTGAAAAGAAATTTGCTGGCCACTCCGATGATCAGCTCCTGGAGATTGAAGCTCGAGTACTATGCGATAAGAACGTGCTTCTAAGGATCCATAGCGAGAACCAGAAAGGATTTCTGGTAAAAATACTCACTGAGGTAGAGAAGCTTAACTTGACAGTCATGAACACTAGTGTTGTGCCTTTTGCCAACTCGGCTCTCGACATTACCATTATTGCACAGGTAATTTTCATTCCATATTTCCAAATACAGGTCCTCGATCATTTGGGTTGATGGATTTGTTTTTTCATGGCAGATGGAAAAAGAATTCAACATGACAGGGAAGGATATTGTGACAAGTCTGGGTTCAGCTTTAGGTGAATTCAACCTCAACTTTGAAAGCAGGTTGTGGAGTAGTAGTAGCTCAAAGATGATCACATTTGGTGTTAATTAAGGAACTCTAGGGCCCCGCACGAGAAGGAACCTTGAGTGCCTATATATATATATATATATATATATATATATATATGATGCAGTCTTTAAACAGAGTCGACTAAGTTTTAAAAGAGTCTACCAAGGCTGTGCAGCATCAGCATGGCATGAATGAATTGTCCATTGTCCACCTCAAGATGTGGTTGGCTAGTGCTGCTTTGATTAGATCAAAATGGGACACTATATTTTTTTCTTTTTCACGAGAGGATTCTATCCTTTGGCTGAAAATATTATATGCAAATGTTTTAATTTAGGTATATATTTCAGTCTTATATGATGCATGTGATTTGTGGATGATGATGAGATTTGCGACATCTCAAAACTAATCTCTTTTAAAATCAAAATTCATATTTTTCTTGTATAAACAATACGCCCCGAAAGTTCAAGCATAGACAATCTCTAATAGGGCTCGGAGACTCAAGTTTCAATTTGAGGAGGAGAAATCATACCATCTCGACTAATGTTCATTAGTATGGTATAATTTCAGTACTCATATATAAGCAATCTTCTCGTAATAAAAAATTATATCAAAATACCCTAAACAATCTTCTCGTAATAAAAAATCATATCAAAATACCCTAAAACAAATTTGTACTAACTAGTCAAAGGTGATAGTTCAATTTGATCAAATTATACGACTTTGGAAATCAATTTACTCTGAATTTGAATACTTTTGAATGAGCTATTATGTGTGATTTGCAAATTAATGATGGGATTGTGATTCGATATAAATTTAGCAAGGCATGGATAGTTTGTAAGAAATAATGCCCATGGGATATTCATATGGGTAGTATGTGCCCGTGGTGAAAACAAGATATCTCTAAAAATTTAAATTATCCTGACATTTTAAAATCATTATCGGGAGTCAAAATGCCACTGAAACTTAAACCTATCGAATTCTATGGTAAAAAAAAAAAAAAAAGACTCACTAAACATCCCCGATAAACGTCCAATAACTTTTATACCAACATTTTCTCGGAGTAAAATACATTTTTTCCAATGGTACAACCATCGAGTTCAATACATGTCGCAATCTATGATAGCGCATAACATATCTCACCATCTTACTCCATGGACTAGGATCCGTGTACTTAAGGAGAGGTCCAGTACTTTCTAGTACATCAAAACGGCATTATTTTAATGCATATGCAATTTGTATCTATTATGAAGACGTAATATCCATTGCACATTGTTTTGATGCACATGCAACACATTTCATCAAGATGTAATACTCATTATATTGAAACACAACACCTTTCGCGATTTTGAAACGAATTATAGGAATACTGTTGGTGTTGGGATAGTAGCATAATCCTATAAATTTTGTGGAAATTTTGGACCAACTGATTGGAGAAATTAGAGACCAAAAGTTGGTCGGAAAAGAAACCCAGATTTTTGTCATGAAGTAGCACCTTCAACTCAAATATTCGGAGTCAAATGTTGAGTTGTTTGTATGTAATTCTGATATCATCTATTTGTGAAAATCTAGGTCATTTCGGCCAAAACCGTTCGAAGATTGAAATCTAAATTGAAACATGGAGCAAAATTTCAAAAAAAGACATCGAGTACAAAATAGTTAGGATTCGACATGGTGCATCAAAATCCTCTCTAGCACACTAAATATTCTTGTGGATTTTAAATTACGAACGCAACACATTATATTGAGGACACACCCATACAACATCAATAATAACATTCACACAATATATTTACTTTGAAGATGTAACACAGATCAATACATATCATATCGACGTAAAACTTGTAAATTGAAAATGCAATATTTTTACATTAAAGTTATTGCATCCCGATTTGATTGTATTGTATTTTCAAATGTCAGTTGCATCCTATTGCATCCTCGATTTTGATGCACTGGAAAGCACAGTACGCCCGAGATGATTTGGATCCGGATTTAGGTATTATATTTGATTTTAGTTATAAGTAACAACAAAAATTGAATTAAGATGTCTCTTGGATTCAAATTTGGGAACATGACACATGATGTAGCAATCACAACCAATCAATAGAGCTTCTTAGGCTGACCTCGAATACAATGAAGCATAGTAATTCATTTTTTTTTTATTTTTTTAATAAACAAAAAACAAATAGTAGAAATTTTAGGTCTTTTCAAACTCATGGGATAAAGAATTTTTACACGTGGTTCAAAAAATAAGAATTTTCAGGTTTTCCGGTTGTCGCATGTGCTCTTTGATTGCAATGCATCTATCAAATCTATCAATTAGTGTGAAGAATTGAAGATCATGGAACATTAATTCATGGTTGCTTGCTCAAAAATTTTATATGATATTGAAAAGTCCCACAGGCGAGTCTGTCATATAGTTTTAATGATTTTATTTTGGAAACCTCTGATACAAACATATACATATACATATACCCACATATACATATATATATATATATATATATATATATATATATACTTGCTTTGGACCACGCCAAAGGCATCCTTGATAAGCGTTCCAAATAAAGGCACCAGGTAGCGGGGGTCATGGTGATGAATCTTATGAAAAAAGAATATAATGACAGATGGTTAAAACGACAATTTCAATCAGTGATCGAGGCAAAGCAAAAAGATTTTTACTTTTAACAGGGGGAAAAAAATAAAAAATAAACCGCTCATCGAGGCAGAAATTTAATTTAAGGGGGTGATATTTTATTGATTGGTAGGAGAATTACATCACATGCTTATGGGAAAAAAAGAAATTTTTTTACTTTTAGAAGTTAACGTTGTTTAAATATATAATGTGATATGTATAGGACTAAAAACGAGTCGAGCTCTCCACAAACAGCTTGAGTTCGTTTCGTTTTTGTTTATTTACTAAATAATTTAAGCCTAAACAAAACATAGTTGTTTGATTATTAAACGAACCATCCCACACACTCCTTTATTCAGCTTGTTAGCTCGTAAAGGTTAGATTGCTCGTTTTGATCTCGTAAAAAAACACACACACACATATATATATATATATATATATATAATTTCATCTTTTTATGTTATAAATGGTATTTTAAACATTTAAATTTATTTTTAGCCCAAGCCCAACAATCCAATCCATTAGTTATATTAATTTTCACTTTTGAAAATAAAACAAGCCCAATAACTTAGCCCAACCCAATTTGATATCATTTTCTCCTTTAAAAATAAGACTAACACAGTCCATTCATTAATTCCCAAGTCCAATCCCTTCTAAACCTTCTTTATTTGGATAAACAGGAGAGGGAAAAAAATATATATATATAATATTAGTTATGAGAGAGAAGAAAAGAAAAGAAAAGAAAGTATAACATCTATTCATGTTTTAATAAATTATGAAAGAAAAGAAATGAAATGATTGCATTATTGTTTGTAAAAGGTAAATGAGAGAAAATAAAAGAAATCATTTTAATTAATTTACTATCATGCCCTTTTATGTTTATATTATAAGATATATCTAAATGTCTTTTAAATTTTGTTCTTTAAAATGTTAGGATTATTTTTGACATTATGAAAGATTAACTTATTCTTATTATTTCTTTCCCAATCTTCTCACTTTTGGGAGAATAGCATATGAGAGATTTGGAAGAATACGTTATCCCTCCAAATCACTCATAATCCCTTCTTTTCTCTTACTAATGACAATCCAAACACAAAAACTAATATCCTTCCGTTTCTTTTATTTTCTTTTCCTTTCAATTCCATCAATCCAAACGAGTATACCTCCTCTCCATTTTGCTGCCGCTAAACCAAACCCACGATTCCAGCAGCGGTACCTTGCTCAAGTTAGTGCTCTATCTCTCTCTTATTTTCCTTTCATCTGGTCTCACTTCCCTATCCTCTTCATATTTGTATAATGATCAAAATAAAAAATGAGTGGGAGTTTTTTTCATCTATGTGAAATTTTGGAGATCAAGAACTAAAAATTGATGTCAATGGTATACACAGATTCATCATATATGCATATTAGATTCACCCTATTTTTTTTTTAATTATTGGTATAAACAAACGAGCAATCGAGTCGAGCTTGATCCTTAGTAGCCAAAGCTCGAGATAGCTCGAGCATCCTTTGGTTGTGACGAGTGGTGCCCAAACACCCCACTACTTGGCTTGGCTTGGCTCGGCTCGGCTAGGCCTGTTTGCAGCCCTTGTACAAACAGGCCCAAAGCCCAAATAACTTACAGGCCCAAAACATGCAAGGCTAAACAAAAAGAAAGATAAATCCAGGTACAGTCAAAGAGCCTTACCCAAACAGTGTTACTAACTAAGCCCATCATTTGAAACAAAAGAAGACTGTTAGAGCAACGACCCTATTCCATCCCGGTAGCATTTCGATGAGGCAAAGCCTCAATATATTCATCTAGAGGTTCTGGTGGTGGTCTGATGAAGGTTGAAGGCATTTCCCGGTGGTGAGCAACAATGAAAAGGATGTTTACGCTAGCATATTAATAAAAATACAACGTATAAAAATAAAAGTTTTATTCTTCATTGAATACAAGAAAAGAAAAATGAATCACTATTTTTTTCTCTGTAAATTTCTAATTCCTTTACCAACCCCTAAGAACCCTATTTATAGAGTTAGAGGGGAATGGTATAGGTGAGAAAAAAAAAATTTAAATACAAAATTTAAAAGAAAAATTCAAAATACAAAATTTGAATTTGAATCACTAAGATTTGATATCCATATCTTCAATTTGAATTCTGAACTACTGACGTGACTATGCAAAAAAATATTTTTCAAATTTTGAACTTAAGATCTCTTGTAGAGTAGTTTGTGCAAAATACCATCTATTCAACAATTCTTCTTATATTCGTCTTCGGCTATGTATATCCTTTTTAGCCCTTTTTTTTTCTGTTTTTCTTCTCTTTTGAAAATCAACTATTATAAAACATAAAAAGTAAATATAAGAATATTTAAATAAAATAAAAAATAATTAAAGACTTACTTTGGAATATAAAATAACAACTTTTGTACACTTATCAATTTTCACCATAATTAAGCAAATGAAATAAAACATTGCTCACTAGAGGAAAGAGAAACTGAGCAGTGCATAACATGGCCATGATGCTTGGATGAGAGTAACATTCACCTTTTCAGAGTTACATAGAATCCATATCATTCTCAGGGTAGGAGCGGTCATAGTTGTGTAACATTGACCATTTTTTTTCGATAGTGCTATGAATTTCCTAATATTAGCAGAGCCCTCTCTTTTTTCCATGATTGCCAAAATGTCTAAATTATTATTAAAATTCTTTATTTTCAGCTGCTTGGATAGGCTGTTTAAGCTTCTGATGATGTTGCATGAGGCAAGATTAATCATTGAGAAGGTTCTTTTGTTGAACCTCTTAGTAGTCTTACTCCCTTGAAGGGAAGGGCATGCACTTGCAGAACTCACTGAAGCTTCTTCTTCTTAGCAGTGAGTTTCTTCAGTTTCTTTGAGTTAGAACATGCTATAGAGTGGGATGTTGAACTTGCCTGTGAGCAAGTTTGTTCCTATGAGATGGAATGGTCAGATTCTCCATTGAAGTTCTCATTTCTGTCAATCTGATCCACAGGCTTAGCAATAGGCCACCAATTCTGTCAGCCTGCTCAATAGGCACAACAATATACTCAAACATATTGTTCAAAGACACATATACTAATTCAATGGTGGTAGACTTAGGGTGCAGAGGCAACCTAGGCATGGGTTAGGTCAACCACAAGTTTATGGTTTTCTAAGTTTACAAAGGTTATATTTTTGTGGTGTCCATTTAGTGATAAATGGAAGGTGTTTGGGACTGAAGTAGAGTGAATTGGGGCTGGTGTAGAGTGAACAGGTTCAGGATGATAGTTGAGGTTAGCAAGGGATGAGGTTTGGTTAGAAGAAGTGGGTTACTATAGGTTGTGAGGTTGAGAATTGGTTTTGGATGTCTTGAAAGGAACCATTCTCCATTTAGAAGAGCCCTAATTGATTTTAGTTATAGTTTATTGGTTCCTTTTTTTAAGTGGACAAATGAAGTTGCAATGTTCAACCTTTTTGTAGTCTAAGCAGTACTTAGGGACCCATTGGTATTCCACCTTGATCTCAATGATCTTCCCAATTCAAGCTCTAAGTGGTATGAATGAACTCCAGTAGTGGACAATAAAGTTCCAATTCCACACAAATTCTTGCAAATTTAAGCTTTTGCCTAGACTCAGTAGTTTGGTTAGCATGCAAATGCCTTCCAATAACACTTGTTATATTGCTAAGGCCTTTAGAGTCTAGAACTGCAAGGGAATCCACGTCATCAAAGTTTAGTCAGAATCAAATTCTGTCATTAGAATTTCTTTACTGGGCCGTCTTGCTCATCCCATTCCTTAATTTTGTTTTTTAGGTGACAGAAAATATGGATGAGATGGTGTTTGTCGTTGTGTCTTTTGAGTGTAGAAAGTTTCTTCTTTGTAAACCATTGAGGTGTAACTTGATTTATTTGTAGTTATGTGGAACAATCCTTATATCCTTAGTATTTATCTTTGATGGACTCTTATTTATTAAAATTTTAGATTATGATGGATTCATGCTCTTGAGGATATTTTTTTTATGTATCACATATCCGAGTTTATGGATTTAGGTGGTGAGAAGTCCAAACGACCAGGCTTACACATTTTTTTGGTGGAATTTGACAAGTTTTGACAAGAAGAGACTTATTCTCGATTAGAAGTGACATATATTGCTTTTCGGTCAATTAATTCCACCCTGTAGGTTTGTTTTTGCAATTTTTTTAGTGTTATAATAAGACAATTGAATATTTTAGAATTTTTGTCTGAGATTAAAACGGATTCGAATTGTTCTTAATTTTTGTAACAATTAAAGACAATGCCAAATCAGATTGTTTATAGGATTTTACTGTCTATGCCGTCCAAGATTTAAGCAGCTGTGTCACTTCCGCTGTTATTCTTATATCCGCTGCTCTGATCTCATTCATATTCGCATCGAGTCAAATTGAAGTGTTGATTTTCATTATTACTTAATTATCACAGATGTTTTTTTTTTTTTTATTATTAGAAAGGTGCATGTTAATTGCGTGCAATTCTATTCACGTGGTTTAGTTCTTGATGACTTCCATACGCGTTCATGGAGGGATTGGAGACTCGTGGAAGAATAAGAAAAATAATAGTTAATAAAGATGATTAATTGATTAGAAGAAAATAAATTATAGATAATCAGAAAACTTATAAAAGGAAAGTAGTTACCGAATGCTCCTATGAAAGAGCGCGCTACACATCTCGATTATATATATATCTCGAATGTGACATGATAATATAAAAAAGACATAAATATCCCTTACTTTGATACATATTACAATTTTCATAAGTTCTAATATTTTATTAAACTAAATGAATCTCATTAAAGGAGGAAATAAGAATAGTAATCAAATTGAGTTTCTCTCTCAAATATATACATATATTCTCTTTTGAACTCTCTCAACTTCTCTCCATCTTTAAGTCTTTCTTTAAAATTCAACTTTAATCGAAAATATCAAATCAAAATAAAATTATAAAAACTTTAAGTATATTATGTGTTTATTTAATTATTCACAGATGTAGACAGTGGAGAAAATCATTTATAAAAAAAAAAATGTAGATAGTGGAGAAAATTAGAGTTTTTATTCAAGAAAAAAAATTCCCAGCTTATGTTAAAGAAATTATAGAAAACAAATTGTAGTTTCTTGTCTCAATTCTTTGAAGACTTGGTAAAAAATATCTTTCAAAGAAAAACACGGGTATAAAATTTAATTTAAATTCTACGTTATTGAGTTATGTTAGAATTTGGATTCTATAATGATAAGTTTTGCTATATTTTTTCTATATTTTCTCAAAATAATTACTTTTAAAATATAAAAAGTTGTCAAATAATTAGCCACGTAATACCAAATAATCAGTCACCTAATTCAAAATACTAATTCTTGAATTATATTAATGATATTTAGTATTTTCCCCTATGAAATATTGTCAAGCTAGTTGATATAACAAGATTAAAAGTTGAAATATTAGTTGTAATACCAATAAGCTTTAAAGTTGAATAATAAATATTGGTCACATATTTGTATATTGATTTGAAAATAATCTTGTTGACCTTTCGAGTTCACTTCTTTCCTTACATGTCAGGTATATTTGATCATTTAAAAATTTGACATGAAAAATTTCTAGTGTCACCACTAACTTTCCTTACTTATTTATTTTGTGATTGGTTTGGATGCTTTGTTGTTGATTATTGTGGGTAATTAATCAATCCATTAAAAATTGGATAAAAAGACTTATTCACCCTCCTCTAGGTTTAAGGATTAGCATCTTACACCAAATTAGCTTAATCGTTTCTGCACAGTGTAACTCACATTATCCACTTCACAATATTCCTTGATAGACACATCAGAATAATAGGAAATAAGAGCACACGTGTAGTCAGAATTATTTGCACTAATATTAGCAGTAATATAAAATTCAAATTTTGTTCCACAATTTTCCAGTTGCATAGTGTTTTTCCTCCCTGCTAGTGTGGTGAGGTCACATGTATTCTTGGTGGAATTTGGACTTGTATCAAGTTCAATCACTTTTACACCCCTTTAGAGTCCGTTGATGATGGGGACTTTACTATCTTCATTACTGAATTGATTCCCAATTATATACAACCCGTAAATATGAAATATTGAGATAATGGAACAATCATATGTAAAACCCCCCCAGAAAATTTCGCGCATGAGGTGGCCAGTCTCATACACAAAACCTGAGGAATGTTAACAGCTGATAGCAACAAGCATAGATGACAAAAGACAAAAATAAATAACTTCTAAAAGCTAAACAGAAAATCTCACTGAATTGAAATAACTGATAAATAAATAATTATATGTCTGGTAATACAATTTGAAATTTTGTAACCCAAGGACCCCTTAACCAGAACGAACAAAAGTTTAATATTCTAATTTAAACAAATAACCAAAATCTCCAAATAAGTTCATAGTTTGACTCCTGAATAATAATATAGATTCTTACCTTGTGATCGATGAGAGTAGATGCTTGTCACAACCAACCCTAGTACTCTATCATCGCGGGGGAACCTGCCTAGGACCTAAAATATCAACAAAGTAGGTTAAACCCACGAGTAATTTCTATCTACTATATCCTAATCAGAAAACCAATATACATCCCCTCAGCGTGAAGGACACAAGAGATAAATATAGGTATAAACATCCAAGTCATTCCTTACTCAGTTCATGTTTTCAAAAATAAAAATCCTTTTATGCATTATCCCAACAGACCCTTAATATTCACAATGAACACATTATTTAAGTTCAAAATAAAGAAACATATGCATGCATTTTGTTAAATCTAGACAAACATGACATGCTAAATATAAAGTATAGATACCTTATTAGGTATGGGCGATCCTAACACGCCGGACAATCCTTACATGCCAAATAAAATATATAGATACCTTATTAGGTATGAGCGATTTTGACATGCTGGACATTAATACTTACATGCCAAATAAAATGTATAAATACCTTAGTAGGTATGGGCGATCCTGACACGCCGGACAATTCTTACATGCCAAATAAAATGTATAGATACCTTATTAGGTATGGGCGATCCTGACACGCCGGGCAATCCTTATATACCAAATAAAATGTATAGATACCTTATTAGGTATGGACGATCCTGACACGCCGGGCAATTCTTACATGCCAAATAAAGTAAATAGATACATTCCCAATATGAAACATAAAATAAACAAGGTGTATTATGATTTTAATTTGCACAAACAAAGTAATTCAAATTATCCGACATGAAATCATCACCATAAAACAAATCGTTCACAAGTACTAAAATCAAGTATTTAATGGATATTTATATCCTTAAAGAAAAATACATTCAAGTAAATCGAATAACTCAAGCATCCATTATAGAAACAATTTCTCAACCCAACCTCCAATGCACTCAAATCTACGAGAGAGTCTAAACCTAACTCTTATCTAGGTTCTGGGCCTATTCTACTTCTAAGAACCCTATTAAGTCCTTCTGGAATTTTTTGGAATTTAAAAAATATATTTTTCTAGTAAAAAGAAAATAAAACATAATTCGAGGCATATGTTTACAACCAACACAATCACAAGGGAGACTCATCTTCACATGAAATTAAAAATCCAAGTGCATTTTAATCTTATAAAGTTACCTAAATTTTTCTAGAATTTTCTGGAACTTTAAAAATATTTTCTAAAAATAAAAGAACGTGAAAATCCAACTTTTAGACACTTTAAAAATGAATTTAACACCAAAGGAAGCCCATTTAGAGATGAAAATTTAAAACCAAGTTCATTTAACCTCTAGAAAGTTACAGTAAAAATTTAGGAATTTTCAGAACTTTTTAAGTATTTTCTAAAATTAAAGAAGATGAAAAATCCAGTTTTTAGATACTTCAAAAATTAATTTAAAGAAAAGGGGAAATCATTTCGACATGAAATTTAAAACCCAAGGTTATTAAACCCCCAGGAAGTTGATATAAAATTTTAGAATTTTTGGAATTATAAAAGTATTTTCTAAAATAACAGAAGGTGAAAAATCCAACTTTTGGACACTTTAAAAATCAATTGAACTACAAGAGAAGATCATTTCGGCATGAAAATTTAAACTCAATGTCTTTCAACACCCAGAAAGTTACAGTAAAAATTTAGAAATTTTTGGAAGCATAAAAATAATTTTCAAAATTTCAAGTTTTTCCAAAAATCTCAAAAATTCAAAACAAAATATCAAAACAATTCGGAATGGGCCCATATTGGACCCAAAGATGGGCCCTTGCGAGTGGGGCCCAAAACTTTTTTTCCGGCCACCAACCGGCGCCGGCGCTGGCCGCACGTGCCCCCACGCGCCCGCTTGGGCCTTCTTCCCCAGTGCGCTGGGGGTTTTTCCGGCGCGTTTTCACGCATGTCCCGACCTCCGTTCGCTCTGATTTTTGCACCATTCTTCTCCCGTTGATCCCCTCTACCATTTAGTGCAAAAAGCTCTATAAAAAAATGGCTCAAATCAAAAACCCCCAATTCACAAGTCCTAGGGTTTTTTGCAAAATTCAAAAATTCAAACCCAGATTCCTCACGATCTGTTTTCTTAAAGATCCAAGGTCGTTTACTAGACAATCACAACACAAAAGGTTTACGAATTAACATCTTTTTCCATCCTAAATTCATGCATAAACAAATTCCTATACAATTTACACATACATAAAATATATATGCATATATATATATATATATATACTCCGATACACAATTTAGCATAATAAATTCTCACGAAATTTATCAACAAGAAGTAACAGAAAAAAAAAACATACAATTATATACAGATTTTCAATATAAACAAAATTCTTAAACCTAGACTATGCATATAGATTCAAAGGGGAAGAGAAGAATCAAACTTGCCTCTTTGACAATTCAACAACTCGTTCACCCGATCGTTTCTTCACTCCCTTCTCTCTTTCGTTTACTCTAATAGTTTATGTACGTAAGGCAAACGGCAAAAAACCCTAATATCTTATTTTCTTTTTGTCTTAATTATTATTATTCTATTATTGATTTTTCTAAATACTAAATAAACTAAAAAAATAATAATAATATAACCATAACCTTGGCCCATCAATTTAAGCATATCGCTAGCCCAATCATTCTAGCCCAGATTCCTTCCAAGCCCAATCTAAAGCATTTAAAAAATATTTAAATCAAATAATACAGAATCAATAAACAATTCATATAAATTTATAAAAAAATAAGAGCAAAGCAATTCACATGAAATAATAAGAATTTAAAAAGACAAACAATTCACATAAAATAATAAAATGTATAAAGACCCAACAAGTCACATGAAATGATAAAATGCATATAAAGGAAAAACAACTCTCATAAAATGATAAAAAAAATGCATGGCATTTCACATGAATTAATAAAATAATATAAAGCAATTAAATTCTAAGAAAATTGTCGTCCAAATTTTTGGGGTATTACATCATATCATGATGCATTATATCACATGTCACATGTACTAGAGTGGCAACCACAACATGCGATATTGATTTTAAAGCTACTGTTTGCATCTTTATTGATAACTCTACATGTTCAGGCCTATGATCCTCTTCATCGTAACATTCCATGTCTTATTTTTCTCAAATCATCAGTTAAATCTTCAAAGTGGGTCTCCGAAGATGTATTCTTGGAAGCTATTTAAAGTGCATCAAGATCGACTAAGGAATCGACAACTTAATCATCTTCAACTGCAAGAACATGGGCAAACTCATCATCTTGTTTGCTAACATCATCATCATCTTCAACTACTAGAGGCGAAGCAATAAAATTTTACTCACAATCAATCTGCTTCTACAAAATTATCACTACTCTCTTTCGTTGACTCGATGATGGATGAAACTTCTCTACTGCAATTCTGATATTTGTTCTATATTATCTCCATATAATATGATAGTAGGAATTTAGCTTTTATCAACCCTTTCATCTTGAACCACGATCGCATATGTTGTTTTCCTTCCCTCATCCAATTAGTCTTTGTCTATTCCGACAAAATTGAAGCTCATCTTTTAAGCATGACCGCCACAAAGAAAACTTTCTTGCTTTTGGTTATATCAAAATACTTGAAAAAACTTTCAATTTCTTCACGTCAATCCAAGACATCCTCAATAATTAGTAAATCAAGTTTTTCTTTGAAAATCACAATTGCTTGGATATCTACAAATTATATCACGTTTACATCGATCACGTTAATCTACCATAACTCCTCTGAATCTAAATCCAAACTCTTCATCATCAAAAAAATTTGCATAGGCTAGAGGCCCACATGGATATACAAGAACATAACCCATGTTCAGTTGGCTGTGAGGAACATCTCCAACTCGATCTCGAATTGGACCATGAACCTGGTTGCCACCAATCCCAAAATCAGTAATTTGTCTACACCGTTGATCAAATTGCCATTCTTTAGTATGCATGGCTGCCCAAGGGGCTTGTACTTTGCAATCATCATCAACAAAATGGATACTATCAAAACAACCAATTGTCATCAGACCAAGGTAAAACATGGTTCTGATACCAACTGACATAGCGAAAGTTATGAAATTGTTTACACATGAACAAAGGTAACTTTGACTTCACAAAGTTAAGATAAAAGCAAACAAAAGTTGCAGAGAAATCTGATTTTGTACTGATAATTGAATGTGTGATCTGCTCTATGCAGTACATGTATTTATAAGAGAAAAATAATAATCCTAAAAGCACTAGGAGTCCCAAAAACAAAAAATTTTCCAAATATTCTGAAAAAATTAAATAAGAAACCTAATTGAAAAATTCAGAATATAAAATTTCACCCTAATCCGAGTTCATTTGGGCCACGAATAAATTTTTGAAATATTTAGCACTTCCTATAGAATGAAAAAACGTGATTTTGAAGACTTAGATGAATGTTTTCACCAGAAAAATTATATGGGCCAGTAGCTTAAGCTACTGAATTTTTATTTATTAGGCCTTTTCTAATAAAAAAAAAAATGAGTCTCTTCAAGTTAAAATGATGTGTTTGAACTGTTTCAGAAAAAATTCAAGTGCACCAATAGAAGTGTCGTGCACCATATTGACCTGGGTATCACGCTAGCTAGAGAGAGAGAGTTTAAAGAGAATGAGAGTTTGTTTAAAATGATGCAGCAAATCTAAGAGGTTCGGTCGAGGCCCTCTTCGGGCTTGGCCTTGTGCCTTAGTTGTGTCCGCTTGTGGCTTCTCTCAATCAATACAGTACAATATTTTCATCCATCGATATATATATATATATAAAAGGGGTTAGAGAAATCTCCTTGAGTTGAATCATATCTACTGAGTATGATTTAGAAACATGATTGCTTAAATCACTTTTGTGAGTAAAACAAAGAAAATTTGTTTTTTTGGCGAATAAGCTAGAAAAGTTTCAACTTTTTACATTTCTTTTTTCTCTTTCTTGTAGTATGAGTTACATACATACTGTACAATTGCACATATCAAAGTAATATCATCAAAAGAAAGTCGTATAAATGTGATATATATTGTACTTTCAAGTATTGACAATGGCCATTTAGGTGGGGTATTATCTAATAGGTGCCAACCAAGAGGAAAGAAAGTCGGAGGAAACAGATTTATACATACGTACATAGGCAATTAAAAGCTTCTTTAATCTCTATTCTTATAAAATAGTCCGTCATGTTGATATATAAATAATAAAAAAAACGTTTATCATGTGTTACATATCACCATCTTCTTCCCAGAATTATCGCGATTTAACTTCATTAAAACTTGTGTACTTTCCAAGCTCACTCAAAGACCTCAACTTAAAATAACTTGTCATACGCGTACATGGGTCCTCTATTAAAATAAAGAGTAGATCTGTCATTACTCATGAGAATGCAATCATAGTAAGAGCATCCCCATTATGCTCAGTTTTTTTCTGGTCAACAAGTCTGTCTAAGTATCACATTTATATATAGAGTTTTTTTTTTGGATAACTAAAAGAAAAGAATTCCATTATGTAGACTTCAAAATTGCTAAGAGCATCCACTATAGGTTAGTCAAATTTGGTTCTCCAAATTTGATTTTTAGCTAGCCACCTCATCATTTTAGCTAGCCACATCATTATCTCAGGATCTCTAAATTTTGACTCTACAACAGGTTCTCTACATTTTCACTACCTACACAATTAAATAATCTTATACAATTAAAATAATCTAAAATTTTATGTATATACATATATATATTAAATTTTTTTATACTTTTTTAACTTGAAAAATTCATAATTTTTTCGTTTTAAGTCAAAAAATAGCCTAAGTGATAGTCAAATTAAAGCTCTCGAAATTATCTTTCTAACAAAATTAGTTTCATCAAAAAATTCAATTTGTAGTGAAATTTATTGATATTTAAGTAAATGATACATACATACATATATATATATATATATATACACACACACATGGCACGAGTTTCTAGACAAAATAAAATAAAAAATTACTACAGGGTTAGCTATGTGCTTCGAGGAATCCGGCGAACAGCTAACCGGTGCTGAGTCCCACCATTTTAGCTCCATTTTGGCTATCCTATTGTTTAACTACAGTAACATTTTGATGGCCAGACTTGTGTCTGGCCATCCCATTGCTGGTGGCCTAAGTTGACGTAGGATAGGTTACTGAATTTTTTTGATTGATAGAAAGATGAGTCCGTTTTTAACTCATGAAGATTCATTTTCGGTCAAAAACGATTTAAAAATTAATTAATATACACTAATTATAGTTGTAGTATATACATGTCTTTTTTTTTATACCAAATTTCATTGTTCAAAAATGCATTTTTTAATGCTAAATATTTCATAATTTTTATTGGAGAGCTAAAAATTAGTATCCACTACTTGTGATTATTTTAGTTTAGTCAACTCATGTCTAATTTTTCAAGACAATGTTAAATTAGACTGTTTTTTAGAATTCCTTCTTTTTTTAGCATTTTTTTACCTTTATAAATAGTGGCTATAGTTACATGAAATTATCATTAATTATTCATCAATAACATATCAGTTTTTTTTTTTTTTTCCAAATGTCTAAATCCTAGTTAAAGGAGGAGAACTAGAAACATAAATACAAAATTTTGTGGGTTAAATTTTTTCAATTATCTAACATTGTCTCGCAACTAAGCACAATATTAAGGAACTAGATTAATTGTAGGAAAAAAAATTCATTCAATTCTATAATCAACCAGTGAAGAACTTGAAGCAGCCATATCTGTTGTCAAAATTGTGAACAATGAACAAGAGATGAGACTTGAGGTGATCACCAAGTGAGGAAGTTCATGGTGTTGTTCTAAATCCATGAATGGAGGAAAGGGGCTATGCACTTGGTTGAACACTTGAACTTGACAAAATGTTTCGGACCTTGATGAGCTCATTGTAAAGGACCCGGATCCTCTCATGTGCGTGGTGAAACAATGTTGTTTCGCTCTCCAACATTGGAGTTCTGCATGAGACTCCGTGTGTTGGGCTCTCATGCTGCGGAGTTAGTATTGGGTGAGCTGGTTATGTCATTGGTATGTCTGAAGAATGAAAATACACTTTCATTGGTAAGTGAGAGTAAGTACATTTTTATTGGTCGGGCATACCAAAGACTTGGTATATCTGACTCACCGAATATCTACTCCATGTTGCGCGACTAGGAAGTATGAACACGAATGCGGAACACGGGTACGACACGACATGGACACGGCGACACGAAAAATTCTAAAAAAAAGATATAGACACGACGAGAATACAACTATAAGATAATAATATAATATAAAAATATGAGAAATACTAAACTTCATGAAATTATTTCATGAATTTTTATCATGAATGATGTGACAGGTGATAATATCATTGGGACTCCGTGTAATGGGGGAATTCCACCAATACTAACTCACCATTTAAATGTCATATCATTCATAATAAAAATTCATGAAATAATTTCATGATTTGTAGCATTGCTCTAAAAATATATATTCATTATTCAACAAAAAAAAGACTGCATTACAGAAATAATTCAATTCATCATCAAACAATTGAGAACCAAACAAAATTTTAAACAAAAATAGACAAATAAACTAAAATAAATTCGTAATTGCACAGTGAAATGGCGCCGTTTCGCGTACAGCCCTCCGCACTAGAGGGGATCCACGTTCCATTGAAAAAGCCTATAAGTTGGTTACTGGGAATACTCGGTGGAGAAACAAATTGCTATGGCTAACCCGGATCATTAAATTGGGAAAAAAAAAAAGTTGTGATAGGGATGATAGAGTGATCAACGAAATGGAAGTTGAAGAACAAATGGTTCATGATTTAAAAACTTTTATGAGTGGTTCATCACATAGGCTATTGTCTTCTCTTTAGTTGGCAATGAATTTTTCATTATTTTGTGATTTTTTTTATATTTTTATTTTTTTAGAAATTTATGCAAATATCATGGATTATATATATATATATATATATATATTCCAAAGAACATATGAAAACCCCAAGTTAATCTACTGATGATTCCTCGTCATTTATTCCAAGTCAAAGCTTTTCCATGTCCCATTCTTAAAGTCATTTTTATGTGACATCAAATGATGACATGTAGGGTTAATGCTGACTTTTATATTGCTATGCAATAATTAATTGAAGCTAGAAGCTCAAAATTTGTGTATCAGATTGAAATTTATATTAACATAAGGTTATAGTTTGCACCTAGTAGGTCAAATTTTTATACATTTTTTTAATATTTATTAATAATAAATATAAAAGGAATTGTTCATTATGTAGTTCTATCACTAAAAATGGTTAGCTAAGTGCACATCCGGAGAGTTTGTTTTCGATTTTAAAGCCATGACCTTCGTATTACAATGGAGCAACTTTATAAACCTAAGAGTTATCTCAATGTATTATATATTATTCAAACTTCTTTTTTATTCCTATATATACCTTAAAATTATTAAAATAATTACTAAGAATAAGGTGCTTAAAATAAAAAATTTACAATTTAAACTAGAAATTAACTAGTAATATTTATTTCCTTAATTGATTGGTTTATGTGAAGCTAAAAACGAGACCTTTTTCTATGCATTCAACATCCTCAACTTCAAGGTAAAAATTAAAAATACGTTTTCATTAATCCTTAATTGAATGTTTTAGAATAAATGTTTACTTATTGAAAAATAATAAATTTAAATGTGACTTATTGTTGATTCTATTTTGTATTTAAGTTGCAGTAAAAAAAAATTTAATGCATAAAAACCATTTGAGTATTAGAATTTAGTATTTGTTAGTACAAATCTTTAAATTAAAAAATGTATAAGATATATGTTCAGAAAAATTACTTTAAAGGGTGGAGTGCATTTGGCTAGTAGGGTTATAATTATTTTATATATTAAAAAAAAATAGAAATGTTTCCATGAGTATGATTGAGGTACAATTTTTTGACCGTACGCGTAATTTGAGATACACCCATCTGCCTTGTCATGGTCGGAGAGCCTCCATTTTCTGACCCAAAAATATATACATTAATGGAAACCAACACACGCACAGAGAAAGAGAGAGAGAGTGAGACCAAAATACACAGAGAGAGAGAGAGAGAGTGAGAGAGAGGCCTCCATTTGAACATTGATAAAGAAAAGAACTTTTCACACGTGTTAATTATTAATATATATATGTGTATGTATATATATAGAGGTACGACTAATACAAGCCCACACTTCTAGTTTTTCTTGGAGTCACTGGAAAAGGAAAGTAAACGTACCCTCTATCATTCTTCTTTGAAGGTAAGCTTTCAACACTCTCCCTAGCCTTATACTATGTAATTATACCCATATATATGTATAGCTTTTGGGTACAAAGCTAGTTATGATCTTTTCTCTCTATATAATAATTCTTCTTGTGGTTTTACAATCTGCTTAATTAATTTTCTCAACCCATAATTTGGAACACAGATCTAAGTTTGATCTCTTTAATTTTTTATTATATATGCATATTTGTTTCGAAACTACCTTTTTAATCTAAATCTGAGTGCATGTTTGATATATAAACACCTTTTGAGTTCATATATATATATATATATATATATATATATATATCAGCTGTCGCTTCTTTATAGATTTTACTTTCTGTCAACAGAAAAAAAAAACATTTTGAATTTCACTATTTATAGTTCTTTCCCATTCCTGTTTCCTTCATTTCTAAATTTGGGTGCTTAATTTTCAGGATCATATATATATCCAAGTGATTAAAGAAGCTGCACCAATGGAAATCTCATCCACCAAATGGTTATCTGAACTGGTAAGGTTATTATATATATATATATATATATACTTGTAATTATTAAGAATAGCAATTTATATATGTATATCAATATAGAGAGATAATTGGGCGTTGATATATACCAGTTTTGTTCCAATTTTTAGGGAATGGAAGATCCCAACTTCATAAGTGAATGCGAGATGAGTTCTTTTGATCACTCACTTGATGACTTCATTTTTGAGCCTTTCTCTTCACAAAACTACACTTGCTACCCATATCTGGATTTCAAGTCCACACCCATTGAAACTACTCACACGGTGGTCACCGTCACCGAGAAACCGGCTGCCAAAGAAGTGAAGACAGACAGTTGGAACAGTTGCATCATGGAAGAAAGAACTCCAAAGGCTTCTTCTTCTTCCTCCTGCAACATTATTTCCTTCGGGAACTCAAATTCTCCGCCGGACAATTCTCAGCCGCAGTTGTATGGAAATCTCAACAGTACTAATATTAGGAAGCCAAAAAATGAGCAGATGGTGTTGACTTCATATGAGAACTCATATGATGCAATGTTAGCAAAAGGGAAGGGGACCAGAAGGGCTTACACCACTAGGGATGCTTTACAAGCTCAAGATCATGTTTTGTCGGAGAGAAAGCGCCGAGAAAAGCTCACACAGAGGTTCATAGCTCTTTCAGCCCTCATTCCGGGCCTAAAGAAGGTACCCACACTTCAAATATATATATATATATATATATATATATATGTGTGTGTGTGTGTGTGTGTGGTTGTCTATATTAATTACTAGTAAGTACTGGTCATATATATTTGAATTCATTGCGTGCCTGTCAGTATTTAATCAGTCAATAATACGATGTCATCGAATTTTCTAGGAGAATTATAGTATTTTTTCCCCCAACTAGAGGTATCAATCAAAGCTTTCATTGCTACACAACACAAAATCATCACAAAACATGTTTATCAACCCATATTGGTTGGTAATTTTGGCTCTAAAATTGAAACTCTAAATGATGCGCCTCAGAATTAGTTGCCAATTAAACAATGTTGCTTCCATAATATTCTCTTCTTCCCTCGTACAAATTAGATTAATCCAAGAGTAACCCCATTTAGTTTCTAAGAAAAAATCTTGCATGTTCATGAAGTATATATACATCTTTAAACTTCATTGTGGAAAAATTAACAACAAAAACATAGGAAAACCACTATATATATATAAATGTAACTACTAAGCCCTAATTATGTTACACTTCTGTGCTTGTATTATAGATGGATAAAGCTTCAATTCTTGGAGATGCTATCAAGTACATAAAACAGCTTCAAGAAAGTGAGAAGACACTCGAGGAAGAGGCAAAGGAAAAATACATGGAGTCAGTTGTTTCTGCAAAGAGATCTCGGCTTTCTAGTTACGATGACACATTTTCATCTGATGAGAACTTTGATGGAAGCTCCAACCAAGCAGTCCCGGAGATCGAAGTGAGAGTTTCAGACAAGAATGTGCTCATCAGAATTCACTGCAAGAAGCACAAAGGTTTTGCAATGCAAGCATTAAGCGAAATAGAGAAGCTTCAATATCTAACTGTGATCAACAGTAATGTCATGTCATTTGGCAATACCTCTCTTGATATAACCATTATTGCTCAGGTAATTATTTCATAGCATTAGTACAATTTCTTTATTTTTACTAAAATAATTATGATTTTCCAAAATATGACATATTGCATGTTCATATATATATATATATATATATATATAGTTGGTATCAGCTACATGAATCTTGTTTTACCATTGCACTCTATCTAATGCTACCATTTTATGTTTATGTAAAAGTTTTTCTCTCGTAAACAAATAATAAACATAAGATCGAAAAGGGTTTAATTCCCATGACATGATCTAATCAATCTCCATTTTTTTTTTTGTGCAGATGAATGTTGAATGCAGCATGAGAGTAAAGGATCTTGTGGAAAGCATACGATCGGCCTTTCGAAGCTTTATGTGACAAAGATACATGAAACATAGTTCACTTGTCTTCACTTAGTATGGTCTTTTTTTCAATCTCTAACAATAATCACTTGTTTCACTTAGTTTAGACCTCTTTTTGGGACCTCCTGACCAAAACAATGACCTGTAAATATCTCTCAATCTCTAAACCACGTCCCATATACATATACATATATATATTGTCATGTATTTGTTTTTGGTGGTTGGAAGTTTTCATTATAGCAGAAGGGCTTTTGTGTTGTCTTTTTTTGCATGGTTGACCATGTTTGATCACCCACATGCTCTAATGAGATCAACCACTTTTTTGGGAGCTAGGAAGGGTTTTTAATTTATAGGAGGTTTTATATATATGAGAGGTTTGAGAATCAATATTGAGAAACCAGTTTCTCCTCTCTCAATTTCTCTTTGTAAGCTGGTTTTTTTTTTCGATCTCTTTCTCTGTATGTATTGCAGATCTGTAAGAACATCATTTGGCATTTGAGTACTGTTAAATAAATATGATAAGTTGTTGAACATTTATATATTTTCTATATTCTTTTTATTAGCACCAATATGAAATGTTTTGTGTTTTATTTCCTTTTGACAGCTCTTTATTACAATGTATGCCATTTTATATTATAATATAATATTTCAAGACAAGGAGGCTATTAATAATGGAATTGTTGCTATAGTTGGAAGGGACATCAATGATTAACTATCATCAATTATATATTGCTTAGTAGATAATATTGTAATTAATGCCCCCACAAGAGATTGCATGATCCACCAAATTTCTAAATTTTTTTTTTTGGAAGTTCAAGTTAAATGTGTAGATAAAAAATTTACAGAGTTGGAGGCTAGAGCCTAGAGGCCATGGGCCATCATACAGGCTTGACTCATGGGGCCCAATTCCTCATAAAAACATAAGAGACAAACATTAGTATCAAATCCAGGCCAAGCCTGTGCCTGCAATACACCAGAATTCTATAACCAAACCAAATGCATGTATTGATCATGACATTTATCATCCAAAATTTGGGAATTAGGGATTTAATTCAATCAAATTCTTTAAGTGGTTGAAGCAAATCCCATTCATAGATCTGGTGGTCGAGCCGGCGGACGAATCAACGGATCAGGGAGCTCCCATTCATCTATAGTTCGAATCAAAGACATGATTTTGTTGAGGATGATGACTTGGGAGCATCTTTTGTTGCCGTATAATCTAGAGTTACATTGTAACCAGATGGTGTGGATGGATGTAGATAAAGCAAGCTTGTTGATGGAGTTTCCGATTGTGTTTGCCCTCCAATGATGGGATCGATGCCCAGCTAATTATCTTTGGCCAAGAGCAGTCCCTAATGTAGAATTTGTATTTTTGTTATATGCACTGCCAAATTGGGTTGGAGAATGTTCATGCGAAGAATATGTGCGATATAGATTCAGGGGCGGAGGAGCACAGAGCGCAAGTGTTTGATGGGTGTCTAGTAGTCATCGACTAGTGATCCATTGTTGCAAGCCTCCTCTGAACAGCAAGCCATAAGATGATTTTGCATTAGGGAATTGAGGCCTTGCTCCAGACGAGGTGGTGTCAATCCATTGTGCTAGCTGAGTCGAACATGGATCTTGAATTGTACATGTTTCGTGGAGAAGTCACCATCTGGGGAAGCAGACCAAACTACTGAGTCCATTTGATGCGGAGAATGAGCTGGAGCAATACAAAGATCTGGGAAAAGTGTCTTCAGGTTTGTTGGAAATTCCCATTGGCCGCTCAGTGAGATGAACATACGTGGATAGGGTCTGTTGCCTGGGAATTGAAGTTGAAGTAATAATTGTTTCACTAGCTCTTAGGTTTAGGGGACCATTTTTGAGCCAATTGTCCTCCCATAACTTGGTGGATGCTCCATTCCCAACCTTGTGCTTAATGATATGTCTTCCAATATGTCTGAGCTGAAAAGTCTTCCTCCAAATCCATGTGCAAACCTGTGGGATGTTGATTGACCATATGTCCCTTTTTCAGATGAGATGCATCCTAACCCATTAAGTCCATAAGTTGTGCTTGTTGTCTGAAACAATGTTCCATAGGTGCCTTAGGGTTCCAATCTTATTGACTAGCACTAGATTATGAATGCCTAAGCCCCCCACATTGCTAAGTTGACGTAGGATAGGTTGCCGAATTTCTTTGATTGATACAAAGATAAGCCGGTTTCACTCATGAAGACTCATTTTCGATCAGAAATGGTTTAAAAATTAATTAATATACACTAATTATATTTGTAGTACATGTCATTTTTTTATACCATATTTCATTGTTCAAAACTGCATTTTTCAATGCTAAATATTTCATAATTTTTACTGGAGAGCTAAAAATTAATATCCACTACTTGTGATTATTTTAGTTTAGTCAACTCGTGTCTAATTTTTCAAGACAATGTTAAATTAGACTGTTTTTAGAATTCCTTCTTTCTTTAGATTTTTTTACCTTTATAAATAGTGGCTATAGTTGCAGCAAATTATCATTAATTATTCATCAATAACATATCAGTTTTTTTTTTTCTTTTCCAAATGCCTCCCCTTTACAATCATTACATGAAAATGTCTAAATCCTAGTTAAAGGAGAACTAGAAACATAAAAAATAAAATAAAATTTGTGGGTTAAATTTTTTTAATTATCTAAAATTGACTTGCAACTAAGCACAATATTAAGGAATTAGATTAATTGTAGGAAAAAAAATTCATTCAATTCTGTATTCAACCATTGAAGAACTTGAAACAGCCATATCTGTTGTCAAATTTGTGAACAATGAACAAGAGATTAGACTTGAGGTGATCAGCAACATATACGTACGTCGACACTACAAGAAACGTGGGTATTCACGACGAAACATTCACTACATGCACGTGTTTTACGCCGTGAAAGATCAGTTTTCACGACGCAGATAGGCAACTCCTCATCATTGTTGCATAGGCATCGAGCTTTCACGACACTCTTACTAGAAGCCTATAGAAACTATACAGTAACGGGATGTTACGCCACTCGTTAATAATAAAACCTGTAACAATGAGACTTTCACGGCACTCCTACTAAAACCCCGTAGTAACTGTACCATTAACGGTATACTATATGCCTCGTTAATAATAGAATCTGTAATGAGACTTACCTTCCGTCAATAAGTAAAAATAATAATTACTCTAAAAAAATAAAAAATTCCTGCCCCTATTTTCACCAATCCCGCAAAACCTATTAGGCAAATTTTTTTTCTAAATTCCTAAGCCCTAATGTGCTCTCTCTCACTCACGTGAACTCTCTCGCTCTAATCCCATCCCCAGTCTATGCATTCTCTCTCTGTCATGTAAAGCCCTAAGCTCTAATCTCTCTCTCACTCCGTTCAACCAACAAGACAAGAAGAAAGGCATCAGATCGAGATGAAAGATACGAAGTCCTAATTGCTCAGAGTACTATCTCTCACTCCGCTCAAAACCACCGATTCTCAATCTCACAACATATCACTTCTATTTACTGTAAATTTTGTAGCATCGGCTCAGGTATTACATATTTTCTTTAAATCCCCCATCTTTCTCTATGTATATATATTTATCATTGTGCGTGTATTATCTCTTTGTGTTTATTTTATGTTACTAATAGTCATAAAATGGAGATGTTGAGAGATAGAGGCTATGCAGTTCTTGATTATGAAATCAATAACTCTCTTAAAGAGTTTTGATCCATTTACACCACAAACCCGATGTTGAGCGCCTTCAAATCTATGCTTCTCTCCAATCCGACCCATTAAACAAGGTCAGAGTTTTTTTATTTTCTTTTTCTCTTTTTTTTTTTTGGGTAAAGTAGCTCTCTGTTTGGTTGCCGAGAAATGGAAGGAGACTAAAATGGAAAAAGGTTTAAATTCTATTTCCTACTGTTTTTTGTTTTCACGAATGATGCACTTACATAAGTGAAAGAGTTATATTAGCCCTCTTTAGTGGAAACATTCCCTTAGGGTTTTTTTTCTTAGAAACCAAACATAGATTATTTTTTATTGAGCTTCTAATTTTGTTGTGATTTGGGGCATGTTGGGTTCAATTTTCTAAAAACGATTCTGGAAAGTATTCAGTTTTTTGAGAACCACCAAAAAACAGTTCTTTAAATTAAGGCCCTTTTTTTTAATTGAATTTCTAAAGAATCATTTTCAGAAAACTTTCAACATTCAATTTTTCAGGTAAGTAAATAATATTTTTGAATTACTATCATGCCTACGAAAAGTGTTCTGCGTATAGCCATATGTTGTTGCCTCTGTTAATTTAGTGAAAATGATATTACAATTCCATGAGCTAGTTCAATCTCTCTTAAATTGATGTGCACTTTAATTTTTATGGTGCATGGTATCAATTTCATGGTTTCTTACTCTATTTTATATCAATTTTTCTTGCTTGTATAGGGTTTTGTAAGCTAAAGAAGTGGGTGTGCAAACAATTGTTGTCTTAAATGTTTTCAGGTTTGTTGGTCCTGCCACCTGCTTGTAAAAATGTCCAACTAGATACATTACACATTAATATTATGCTTTCCAAACTCTCTCTCTCTCTCTCTCTCTCTCTCTCTCTCTCCTTGTTTTTGTGAACAAATATTCATATGATTGGTCTTTTTATTTTTTTATAATCAAATATCAGCTATTTTCTGGCATGTAAAAATAATTCATTGAAAATATTGTTTGCTTGTCTATTGAATTTGAATGGTCCCATTCATTTTTTACATGGCATTTGGATGTATAGTAATATTAGTTTAATGGGTTCATTTGCGTTAATGAAAAGTATCTCAATAAATATGTTTTAGAATCTTCAATTATGTCAATTTAAAGAAAGTTTGAAATCAACAATATAGGATGAATTATGGTCACTTTAATCATTGACAATATGGTATGTTATTCAATGGCATGTATGTTCTGTTATTCCCATCTTAAGTGAGGCTGCAATATTAGAAATTTTTAGGATATAAATAGCAAGGTTGATATTAAGGGATTAAATTATCAAACCATTACTTTTTTTGTAATTTTTTTCCATCTTATATGTGCAGGAAACAGAGAAATGCTTTTTAGTTGGTTGATCTTTCATTAGCTTTAGTCTGAAACTTGTGTGAGACATGTATTTGATTGTTACTGGTACCTTATTTTTCCCCTTTTTTTCTTTAAATATATTCTCTCAATTTTTTTCCTTTTTTTTTTGGGTAATTTTGTTTTGCTTCTTCTTTGTGCTTTTATAATAGAGATATACAAGAATTTGTTATTAGAGTTTAGTTTAACTTGGGTGCCTTTTGTTGATATTTAGAAAAGAAATTGTGTTACTGATCGCTTCTTATTACGACGTCCAAGTCTTCTGCAATTGTATCAAGTTTAATACAATAGTTTCTTGTAAGAAAAACTACATGGTTGATCTCAAAGTTCAGATTCCTACTCCTTTTGGAAGCATAGATTTCAACCATCAAGGATTACATTGTGTATTTGTAGTATCATCAATCCTTTTTTTTTTTTTTTTTTGAGAATAGAGTAAAAGAGGCTAATTAGAATAACATAATATTTAGTTCAGAAAATTTAAAAAAAAATTATATTTAGTTGAGGAATATAATTTTTTTTAGCCACTTAATCTTTTTTTTAATAAGATTGCCTTGAATTAATATTTAGTTAAGAAAACTTGAATAAAATCACAATGATTCTCTAGCATGTTTCTTTACTAGAAAAAATAGTTTCAGGTTTAGACCTTTAGGTTAGGCAGAGAAAATCTCACTCAAAAAGCCAGAAGGGTGTGGAGTAAAGCTGCTTCTCTAACTTATCCCTTCACTTCCATCTTTACTGTTTACTATTTACTTTCAAATTTTACTAGATGATAACCTGCCTATGCTTACCATCTTAAGTAAGATTGTAATTTATTGTTAGTGTTCTAGCATACTCCTATGACAACTACTTATTCTTATCCATGGTCTTGGACCAAGCACCCAAGCTTTATATCCCATATCTAGTAAACCTTTCCTGCTCATCTATGCTATATGGTTTTATTTTTCCTTTTATATTTCTATTTATAAGAGATTTATAATTTAAAAGAGCAACATTTCAATTAAAGTGTAATATCACTAAGTTCTTTAGAATGATTTTCCACGTTACTTTGGAACATAACTCAAGGCTTATATTAATTAAAAGGTTAAATCAGAAAAGAAAATTCATAAAGAAAAAACAAAGAACAGAAGTATTATTTTAATTTTGTTATCTTTTGTTATTCATCTTGTTGCCTATGGATTGCCCTTTCAATTAAATAAAATAACCTTATATTTGTTTCTTAATGGATGGATGTATATGCAATAGGGAACAAGTTAAGAACTTTACTAGTCTCATGAATGGACCTGACGACACTACTTCTTCTGACATCTTTTGTGAAAAGGTATGACTTTTATCAGTTCAATTGAAAGTTTTTGTGAAGCTATACGATTCTTTTGGAGTAGTTTAACTAATATTTTCATTATCTGGAGAACAAAGTCATATCTATATTGAAAAATTTCTCAATATCACTACAGCTTTTCAACATTTTGCATTCTTTCAAGTTGTTCATATAAACATGGGGTTGAAATGAAGAAAACAGAACTTATATAAACATGAAATGATGCTTTTATGAATTGACCTACAATGGATCATAATCAATAATATGCTTATGAGGTCCACCTGTGAATGTATCTTCTAGACAAAATTTACTAGTTTTGTTGGGCTAGGTTTTCTTTCTTTTAATTAGGAACTATTTGAGCTTTCACAATTATAGTTAAAAATTCTGTTCTATTGAAATTTAGTTTTGTGTTGAAATGTTGGTCTTTCAAATCATGAGAAACTATTTACTGTGTCAGTGTTATGTCCAGAAATTGAAAGAGAAGTTTAATTTGGCCGCCTTAATTATTCTGTCAATCTATCCTCTTTTGTTATTAGTTTCTTCAAAATTCCTCTACTAATATTAACATTTGTTTGATACAACATTTTATGCCTTATTATTTAATGGTATGGTTCCAAATACCTAATAAAGTATACAAAAATTTGGATGATGCTACCAAAACCTTGAGATTCACAATTAAATAGCTAATGATATGGCTGCTTGGAATATCACCTCATTTGGATTGTTGCAAAGATAGTGAAGTACCATAAGTTGTCTTTATTCATTCAAACAAAATCCATCACCTATACATGCACATATGTATACATTTATATGCATGTAAACATAGGTAAATATTAATGAAAATTATATATTATTCAAGAAGAAGATAGTCAAGTGCTTTCAATTAGTTTATTATTATGATTTCTTTAATGTTGAATTTAATATTGTGAACACATCGTCAATAGTAGCTAGGGCATAGACATTTGACCAACCAACAAATTCACTTATTTGGGAACAGCTTGATTTGACCGGGTCCCCTCGTTTCCACAAGGAACCGAGTTTAATACATGTTAAAGGACAATTCATTGATTTGCCTATCACAAATGAATTATAGGTCATTCATCAAATGCATTTAATATATTTGAATAGACAAACACACTTTATTTCTTCAGTTTCTCTCTAAATCACATTTGGTTGACACATGTATTCTGAAAAGTTGGCATATAATTTATGATATAATTTCGAATGAGTTACTCACATTTAAAAGAGATCAGAGAGCGATTTTTAAAGTAAGTTTCTGGAAAAATAAATGAGCTAATTAGGCCACCAATTAATCAGTTAAGGCATTAACTAAGAGTAATGTCCATAATGTTGTGGGACTTTTATTATATGTATATTTGTTGTTCACAATATGCTATTATTTATCTCAAATCATATATTATAAATTTTTTATTTTAATTTGCATATGGTTTATTTCTTGACCTTTTTGAAGAGAAAAAAAAATAGTGGCATTCTTGTTGAGGTCTCAAAATAATCACTATGTAGTATGTGCAAATTATATTAGATGTTAATGTCTATTTGAGTCTAACTATACCACTACTGAGTGGAATCATCATTGACCAAGACTCTTTTATTATCTTATTAATTTCATATTCTTAAAGAGATCTTTAATCATGGTTAACTAATTTAAACAATAAACATGTGATCGAGTCTTACGTCTTTTATTTCCTTACATTTTCATTTGTTAATTGATTTTTGTTCCATTCTTATCATCCATAATCCCAGACCACCATCTTTTCTAGGCTTACACAATGTGAACCAAGCCACCTTAGTTGTAGTAATTGCCAAGTCAGGAACACTCCATAAAAAATTGTGTGACCACATCTGGTGGGGACTCATATAATTTGTCAAGTCATCAATTTTACCAGAAGGGTCTATCTTTTGTACCAGCACTCATGGTTAGCTACTTGAACTCTTTTTAAATGGCATTCATGATTCACTAATTTTGAACTATGAATAGTGTGCTTGCTGGATTGTAGACTTAGTTTCTATCTACAACTTTGTTTCTTTCTACAACATTGTTTCTATCTTCATTTGAGTTGGTTCTATTTGGTCATTTGTTTACTTTACTATTTTTCTTTCTTTAATTTTATCCCTTCAAGTTCTTGGCATTATTAGCATACTGAAATTGAGACTTGTGTGATGCAGCTAATTACTTGAATTTTGCATAACTTAATGTCTACCATGGACAATGAAGTGGAAAAACTGTCGAAAAAATTGAATGTCAACAATGTGAAGATCAATGTATTGGAGTGAGTAGTGCTAGCTTTTTAAATTGAATGATAATTGCGCATTGATGAATTGTTCAACATGAGTGCTAGGAAATTGATAGTGTTTTTGACAAATGGATTTCTTTTTTTCTTTTTTTGCCACAATGAACATTGATTAATTGTGAAAATGTACGTCTTTAATCTTTTGATATGTATAATGGTGTATTTCAATATATTAGTTTAGTTATTAGAATTACGTGACATTTGCTAGCATTGTATTGTATTTAGCTATAATTGTTGGAAATACACATTATATGCGGATGATTAGGTAGCATTTGAGGGTGCTTTTATTTTTTTAAAAAAAGGATATGTTATTAACAGGGAGCAACAAACCCCATAAATAAAAAGGTCGTTAATATTTAGATGTATTAACGAGGGGTCAGGTTAGACGTAAATGAATTATTAACGAGGGATTATGCACATCGTAAATAATTTTATTCTGTAGACAAAAAACTTATTGTCAGGGAATATTTCACCTTTTTACGAGAGGCCAGATATGACATAAATTAATTATTAACGAGAGAATTTGCATATCGTAAATAAATTTATTACGTAGACAATATATATATTGACGGGGAATATTTTACTTTTTTACGAGATTTATTTTCTCTCGTAAAAAGTTAAGAGTATTTACGGGACCATAATAGACGTGGACTTGGTGTGTGCCGTAAATGACTTTTCACGACGTTTTTGGCTTCTCGTAAAAGGCCTTCTTTCTTGTAGATCACCAAGTGAGGAAGTTCATGGTGTTGCTCTAAATCCATGAATGGAGGAAAGGGGCTATGCCCTTGGTTGAACACTTGAACGTGACAAAATGTTTCGGACCTTGTTAAGCTCTTTGTAAAGGACCCGGATCCTCTTTTGTGCGTGAAACGATGTTATTTCGCTCTCCAACATTGGAGTCCCGCATGAGACTCTGTATGTTGGGCTCTCAGGTTGCGGAGTAGGTATTGGGTGAGCCGGACATATTATGTCATTGGTATGCCTGAAGAATAAAAATGCATTATTTCAATTTGTTAGAGTAGTTTTCATTTGTAAGTGAGAGTGAGTGCATTTTCATTGGTCGGGCATACCAAAGACTTGGTATGCCTGACGCACCAAATATCTATTTCATGTTGCGTGGCTAGGAAGCACGAACACGAAAAAAAAATAGAACACGGACACGATGAGAATTCTACTATAAAATAATTATATAATATAAATTTATATATTCATTATTCAACAAAAAAGACTGCATTATAGAAATACTTCATTTCATCATCAAGCAATTAAGAACCAAACAAACTGATAAACAAAAATAAACAAATAAATTAAAATAAATTAAAGAACCAGACTTATTCAGCTATGATGCTTCAATTTTTTGTTTATTTTTTAGTCCTCAACATATATTTAGCTCAGATTGTTCATCATAACTTAATCGCTTATAAATTCCTTTCAAAATACTTGAATACATCACTCCTATGAAATGTTAGACACATAACCAAGAAGTGTCTAAAAACAAAACTTTCAGTCTTACAGTTGTTTGAAGAATGTCCGATATGAATACGACACCCTCAATGAAGTGTCCATACTTCCTAACTGCACGGAGAAACGATGCCATTTCACGTAAAGCCCTCTGTATTGGAGGGGATCCACTTTCCATTGAAAGAGCCTCTAAGTTGGTTTCTGGGAATACTCCGTAGAGAAACAAATTGCAATGGCTGACCCGGATCATTAAATTGGAAGAAAAAAAAGTTGTAATAAGAATGATAGAATGATCAACGAAAAGGAAGTTGAAGAACAAATGGTTCATGATTTAAAGAGTTTTATGAGTGGTTCATCACATAGGCTATTGTCTTCTCTTTAGTTGGCAATAAATTTTTCATTATTTTGTGATTTTTTTATATTTTTATTTTTAGAGGAATTTATGCAAATATCATAGATTATATATTCCAAAAAACATATGAAAACCCCAAGTTAATCAACTAATGATTCCTCATCATTTATTCGAAATTAGAGCTTTTCCATGTCCCATTCTTAAAGTCATTTTTATGTGACATCGAATGATGACATGTAGCGTTAATTGTGACTTTTATATTGCAATGCAATAATTTATTGAAGCTAGAAGCTCAAATTTTGTGTATAAGATTTAAATTTATATTAACATAAGGTTATAGTTTACTTTTAACCTGGCATTTACATTGTATGTGCACTTTTACTAGTAGGTCAAATTTTCATCAGTTGTTATTGGTTCCAAATGTCTATAATGATGTTTATGGGCTGAGACTTCATACTTTTATTAGAGAAATATGTATAGCTTTTACAAGCAGATGTTGCTGATGACTACATGTGCCAATGTCTGTGGCAAACTAAGAATTGGTCAATGACAGTTTACATATATTGGCTTGGGCTTATTGGTTGGCATTCCTAGAAGTTGGGGATGTTAACTACATGTTATATGATGGCAATTTTGGATTGGTGCATTATACTAGTAGTTGGGGATGTCAAGTGCTTATATATATTGGCTAGTTATCATTAGCCAACATATGGTGGTTAGGGATGTCAATCACAGGTCTATGCCATTTTAAGGCACAAACAAGGCCATTAAGGGAGGCAACTGCCAAATTATGCCTAGGATGGTTGGGTGTAACAACATCTGTTGTTCCATGGTGTAGACATATGCAGGCAGTTATAGGCTGTTTTGTGTTAAGTGCATATATAACTGCAGTGATTTATCTTGTAAACTTTGTGCGTGTCTTATACTTTGTGTGCATTGCGTTGGCTGAGACTTGGTGGACTCAAGTGCCATTACAACAACAAAAATTCAAGCATATAATTAGACCTTGTAACCAGGGCCGATACAATCACTAAGCGATTGAGGTGGTTGTCTCACAGTGGTAATGTTGAATAAAAAGGCCCCTTATAGAAATGGATTAGTAGAAACACATATATAATTAGTTAGACTGTCACTTAATCCAATTATAGTTTCCATTTTTAGTGATAAAATAGATTGAATTCAACATATATATTCACTCCAACTTTTTGGATTGAATTGAACTAAGTCATTATTTCAAAGACTTCTACTTAAGCTGTCTCTCTTTTGTCACATGGTTTCTTATTTTTCTAACTTGTTTTCGGTAAAATAAAATTCTTCCAACTTGTTATTATATCTTTTATTCTTTTTCTAGACTCATTTTTATTGGTTAATTAGTATAAAGATTCTAAAATATGTAGACTTAATTAATATCATTTATGTTATTATTATGATTTTGCTAATATAAAGATCTTTTCCAATATTGATTAAGAGTTTAAAATGATGTAGAACTACTAAGAGAGAGTTTTTAAAATGATGCAGCAGTACTACGTAAGAAGCACTGATACTTCTGTCGGGGTGTCATGGCAGTATCGGACACTCGGATACGTTTCAGTCACATGTCAGATACAGCTAGAAGTATCTTGAATTTTGAATATTTTATTTTCTAATTGGACACAGGATGGACATGACAAAGATACGTTTGAATACTTCTAGGATACAATGGAGTGATTTTATAATATATATTTTTTCAAAAGAATGGGATTCAATGCAATTTAATATGAATTGTGTGATAATTAGAAAAATAATATGAAATTTAAAAAAACAAAAATAACAAACATTTAGGTCAACACTTCAAATTAGTGATTTTACTTGGCTTATGAAAACTTATGGTGATTTTACTACACTTAATAAGTGTGTGAAACTGATTGATTAATCTTTAGTTTTGGCTTGTTGTGTTCATATAATCTTGTGGAGTCACTATTTTCTATTGTTTACATATACAAGTTCTATATGTTGGCTTACTTCCTCCTTAGTTTTTCTTTTGTGTCCTTTGTCAATTTCTGATAAAAATGGGGACAGATTTGTTCCTTTCAAGGGACAAATTTTTCTAGCCTTTTATCATTAAGGGGGAGATGAGTTTGGTCATTTGAGGAGTTTCATAAGCATAATACATTTTATGTGCATTTGCATTTCATGTTTTATTACATATTGGTGCTTATGTTTATTTGTCTTTATTAAGCTTTCATGAGGGTCTTTTTGAGTGTTATTTTGCAACATATCAAGGTTCATCATATTTGCTGAATATTGGTGTTCTTCATGTTTACTACAAGCTCAAGATTAGAGTGACTCATTTGTGTTTTTGTGTTTTTTGACAACTTGTAATTTATCTTTCTACTACAGGATAGATTATATATTGTCTAGGTTGATTTTGTCACGAAATTGCCAAAGGGAGAGATTGTGACATATATATTTGTAATTGACAATATTCGATAACAAAACTGAGTATGATCGAGTAGTAATCTTTCATTCATATTTTTGTAATCAATCATGGAATTGAAGACTAAGAGCTTGGAGTGTGTTCATCGATGCATTGTCTGAACAAAGGAATTTGATTGAGTGAAACATTCATGTGGCTTCAAGATCATGGATGTCGTTGATCATGATTTGAGCGTCATTTAGTCCAGGTAAGTTGGTGAGGACACTAAGATTTTGAAAAATTAATTTTCGATCTTGAAATATAGAGTTTTGAAGTCACAATTTCATATTTTTCAAAGTTAGACTAGTTCAAATCTTTTCTGGACTAGTCTAAAAGCTCTCAGGATCTCAAAATTGATCCTTGACTAGTCCAACATTTAGTTGGACCGGTCTATGAGGTCTCAGTACCTCAGAATGAGGTCTCAATAGGGTTGGACAGGTCCAAGGTTTCTGACAGCCCTGTTTTGCTTTCTTTTGTCCAATTTTGACCTGAATTTGACTATGAACTTTTCTAAAACACCGAATTTCATTTTCTATAGGTTTTAAACTTATTTTTTAAGAAAAAATAGGGCTTTCTTATCTATATAAGCCCACATATATTTTCTTTAAAAAAATGCTTTTAATGAGCTTTTCATATAGATCAAAGAATATATTTTTAGAGAGAAAAAAATTGAGATATTTTTCAACAAAGAATTATATTCTTCTATTTATATTTTTGAGAGCACGCACACACAGAGTGCTTAACCTATGATGGTCTTATCAATCTGATCAACCGAATTCTCAAAGACATCATCAGTCTATACAGTTTGATCAGAGTTGCAGTGGTGATTCCGTGATACTACTTGATTTTATCTGAAGAGGAAGGAGAAACGATCACTACAAAGGGAAAAAATACTTGTGAAGTATTTGTGTTCTTTCAGCTACTCTTTTAAAAGGATTGTGATGTTAGTTGAGAGTCTACTGTAATTGGATGGAGAGTCACAAGAGTAAGCCTAAGGCGTTCCGCATCATGTTCTTGTCAAAGTAGAGTGGGTGTGAGTCTGGAAAATAGTTTGTTGTACTTTGCTTCAAGATAGTGGATTGATTTCTCTGGAGGTATCTGTCTCACCCCCACTGTTTTTCCTTTCCTAAGGTTTCTATGTAAAATTTTTGGTGTCATCTCTAACTTTCCTTACTTATTTATTTTGTGATTGGTTTGGATGCTTTGTTGTTAATCATTGTGGATAATTAATCAATCCATTAAAAATTGGATAAAAAGACTTATTCACCCCCTCTAGGTTTAAGAATTAGCATCTTACACTAAATTAGCTTAATCGTTTCCACACCGCGTAACTCACATTATCCACTTCACAATATTCCTTGATAGACGCATCAGAATAATTGGAAATAAGAGCACACGTGTAATCAGAATTATTTGCACTAATATTAGTAGCAATATAAAATTCAAATTTTGTTCCACAATTTGCCAGTGTGGTAACGTCACATGTATTCTTGGTGGAATTTGGACTTCTATCAAGTTCAATCACTTTTACACCTCTTGAGAGTCCTTTGATGATGGGGACTTTTCTATCGTCACTTCTGAGTTAATTCCCAATTATATATAACCTTTAAATATGAAATATTGAGACACGGAGCAATCATATCATGATGCATTATATCACATGTCACTTGTACTAGAGTGGCGACCACAACATGCGATATTGATTTTAAAGCTACTGTTTGCATCTTTGTTGATAACTCTCCATGTTCAGGCCTATGATCATCTTCATAGTAACGTTTTATGTCTAATTTTTTTCAAATCATCAGTTAAACTCTACATGTTCAGGCCTATGATCCTCTTCATCGTAATGTTTCATGTATAATTTTTCTCAAATCATCAATTAAATCTTCAAAGAGGGTCTCCGAAGTTGTATTCTTGGAAGTTATTTAAAGTGTATCAGCAATGACTAAGTAATCGACAACTTAATCATCTTCAACTGCAAGAACATGGAAAAATTCATCATCTTGCTTGCTAACATCATCGTCATCTTCAACTATTAGAGGTGAAGCAATAAAATTTTACTCACAATCAATCTGCTTCTACAAAATTATCACTACTCTCTTTCGTTGACTCGATGATGGATGAAACTTTTCTGCTGCAATTCTGATATTTGTTATATATCATCTCCATATAATATGATAGCAGGATTAATTTAGCTTTTATCAACCCTTTCATCTTGTACCATGATCGCATATGTTGTTTTTCTTCCCTCATCCAATTAATCTTTGTGTGTGCCAACAAATTGAAGCTCATCTTTTAAGCTTGACCGCTATAAAGAAAACTTTCTTGTTTTCGGTTATATCAAAATACTTGAAAAAACTTTCAATTTCTTCACGCCAATCCAAGACATCCTCAATAATTAGTAAGTCAAGTTTTTGTTTGAAAATCACAATTGTTTGGATATCTACAAATTATATCACGTGTACATCGATCACGTTAATCTGCCCCAACTCCTCTGAATCCAAACTCTTTATAATCGAAAAAATCTGCATAGGCTAGAGGCCTACGTGGATATACAAGAACATAACCCATGTTCGATTGGCTGTGAGGAACATCTCTAACTCGATCTCGAACTGGACCACGAACCTGGTTGTCACCAATCCCAAAACCGTTGATCAAATCGCCATTCTTGAGTATACATGGCTACCCAAGGGGCCTGTACTTTACAATCATCGTCGACAAAGTGTTACTATCAAAACAACCAATTATCATCAGACCAATGTAAAACAAGATTCTGATACCAACTGACATAGCGGAAGTTATGAAATCGTTTACACACGAGCAAAGGTAACTTTGACTTCACAAAGTTAAGATAAAAGCAAACAAAATTTGCAGAGAACTTTGATTTGGTATTGATAATTAAATGTGTGATCTGCTCTATGCGGCACATGTACTTATAATAGAGAAATCATAATCTTAAGAGCACAAGGAGTCCCAAAAATAAAATTTTCTCGAAATATTCTGAAAAAATTAAATAAAAAACCTAATTAAAAAATTTTAAATATAAAATTCCAGCCTAATCCGAGTTCGTTTGAATCACGAATAAATTTTTTGAAATATTTAGCACTCTTACTATATAATGGGAAAACGTGATTTTGGAGACTTAGATGAATGTTTTTACCCAAAAAAATTAGATGGGCCAGTAGGCTTAAGCTACTAAATTTTATTTATTAGGTCTTTTCTAATAAAAAAAGGAGCCTCTTCGAGTTAGAACGACGTTTTTGAACTGGCTGAGCAAAAATTCGAGTGCACCGATAAAAGGTCGTGCAGCATATTGACCTAGGTATCACGCTAGCTAGAGAGAGAGAGAGAGTTTAAAGAGGGTGAGAGTTTGTTTAAAATGATGCAGCAAATCTAAGAGGTTCGGTCCAGGCCCTCTTCGGGCTTGGTCTTGTTCCTTAGTTGTGTCCGCTTGTGGCCTTTCTCAATCAATACAGTACAATATTTTCATCCATCGATATATATATATATATATATATTTATAAAAGGGCTAAGAGAAATCTCCTTGAGTTCCATCATATCTACTGAGTATGATTTAGAAACATGATTGCTTAAATCACTTTTGTGAGTAAAACAAAGAAAATTTGTCTTTTTGGCGAATAAGCTAGAAATGTTTCAACTTTTTACATTTCTTTTTTCTCTTTCTTGTAGTATGAGTTACATACAGTACAATTGCACATATCAAAGTAATATCATCAAAAGAAAGTCGTATAAATGTGATACATATTGTACTTTCGAGTATTGACAATGGCCATTTAGGTGGGGTAATACCTATTAGGTGCCAACCAAGAGGAAAGAAAGTCGGATGAAACAGATTTATACACAGCTAGAAAGCATCCGCGCTTAAAGTGTCGTATTCGTGTTATACTCAAATATTGTATTAAATATTCAAACACTTTTTGAATATGTGCCTTGATATATTTTTTTTTAAGATATTTCTTAAACACTTCTCAAAAATGACGTATAACAATGACGCATATTCAATTATTTCGAATAAAAATTATATAATACTAAGTTATGATTAAAATATAAGCTAAATATACGTAGAAGATTAAATAAGTCTGATTTTTTAATTTATTTTAATTTATTTGTCTATTTTTGTTTATAAGTTTGTTTGGTTCTTAATTATTTGATGATGAATTAAAGTATTTCTGTAATGTAGTATTTTTTTATTAAATAATTAATATATATATTAATATATTATATTATTATTTTATAGTCATGTCCGTGTTATTTTTTTTTTAAAAATTCTTATCGCTGTAATTATGTCGTATTTTGTATCCGTATATGTACTTCCTAGATACATACATCGGCGATTAGAAGCTTCTTTAATCTCTATTCTTATAAATTAGTCCGTCGTGTTGATATATAAATAAGAAAAACATGTTTATCATGTGTTATATATCACCATCTTCTTTCCAGAATCATCGCGATTTAACTTCATTAAAACTTGTGCACTTAACAAGCTCACTCAAAGACTTCAAATTAGAACAACTTGTCATACGCGTACATGGGTCCTCTACTAAAATAAAGAGTAGAGCTGTCACTACTCATAAGGGTGCAATCATAGTAAGAGCATCCCCATTATGCTCAGTTTTTTTCTAGTCAACAAGTCTGTCTCAGTATCACATTTATATATTTTTTTATTATAGAGTTTTTTGTTTTTTTTTGGGGTAACTAAAAGAAAAGAATTCGATTGTGTAGACTTCAAAATTGCTAAGTTGACGTAGGATAGGTTACCGAATTTCTTTGATTGATACAAAGATGAGTCCATTTTAACTCATGAAGATTTATTTTGATTAGAAACGGTTTAAAAATTAATTAATATACACTAATTATACTTGTAGTATATACATGTCTTTTTTTTATATACCAAATTTCATTGTTCAAAACTGCATTTTTCAATGCTAAATATTTCATAATTTTTTTTATTTTTTTTATTATAGAGTTTTTTTTTTTGGATAACTAAAAGAAAAGAATTCCATTGTGTAGACTTCAAAATTGCTAAGTTGACATAGGATAGGTTACCGAATTTCTTTGATCGATACAAAAATGAGCCCATGAAGACTCATTTTCAATCAAAAACGGTTTAAAAATTAATTAATATACATTAATTATACTTGTAGTACATGTCATTTTTTTTATACCAAATTTCATTGTTCAAAACTGCATTTTTCAATGCAAAATATTTCATAATTTTTATTAGAGAGCTAAAAAATTAAAAATTAATATCCACTACTTGTGATTATTTAATTTAGTCAACTCATGTCTAATTTTTCAAGACAATGTTAAATTAGACTGTTTTTAGAATTCCTTCTTTTATTAGATTTTTTTACCTTTATAAATAGTGGCTATAGTTGCAGCAAATTATCATTAATTATTCATCAATAAGATAGTAGGATTTTTTTTTTTTTACCAAATGCCTTCCCTTTACAATCATTACATGAAAATGTCTAAATACTAGTTAGAGGAGGAGAACTAGAAACATAAATACAAAAAATTGGGTTAATATTTTTAATTATCTAACATTGGCTCGCAACTAAGCACAATATTAAGGAATCAGATTAATTGTAGGAAAAAAATTCATTCAATTCTATAATCAATCATTCAAGAACTTGAAGCAGCCATATCTGCTGTCAAAGTTGTGAACAATGAACAAGAGATGAGACTTGAGGTGATAAGCAACCAAGTGAGGAAGTTCATGGTGTTGTTCTAAATCCATGAATATATGGAGGAAATGGGCTATGCACTTGGTTGAACACTTGAACTTGACAAAATGTTTCGGACCTTGATGAGCTCATTGTCAAGGATCCAGATGTGCGTGAACGATGTTGTTTTGCTCTCCAACACCGGAGTTCTGCATGAGACTCCGTGTGTTGGGCTCTCATGCTGCGGAGTTTGTATTGGGTGAGCTGGACATATTATGTCATTGGTATGTCTGAACAATGAAAATGCACTTTTATTAGTAAGTGAGAGTGAATGCATTTTCATTGGTTGGGCATACCAAAGACTTGGTATGCCTGACTCACCGAATATCTACTTCATGTTGTGCAACTAGGAAGTACGAACACGAACACAGAACACGGGTACAACATGACACGGACATGATGACACGAAAAATTCTATAAAAAAAGAACACGGACACGACGAGAATACGATTATAAAATAATAATATAATATAAAAATATATATTCATTATTCAACAAAAAAAGACTGTATTATAGAAATACTACAATTTATCATCAAGCAATTAAGAACCAAACAAACTTTTAAACAAAAATAAACAAATAAATTAAAGAACCAGATTTATTCAACTATGATGCTTCAATTTTTTGTTTATTTTTTAGTCATCTACATATATTTAGCTCAGATTGTTCATCATAACTTAATCGCATATAAATTCCTTTCAAAATACTTGAATACATCACTCACCACTCCTACGATGTGTCCGACACACGACCGAGAAATGTCTAAAAACAAAACTTTCAGTCTTACACATGTTTGAAGAGTGTTCGACACAGATACGGCACCCTCGATAAAATGTCCGTGCTTCCTAACTGCACAATAAAACGACGTCGTTTCGCATACAGCCCTCCGCATTGGAGGGGATCCGCTTCCATTGAAAAAGCCTCTAAGTTGGTTATTTGGCAATACGCGATGGACAAATAAATTGCTATGGCTGGCGAGCAATGATACACAACATGAAATTATTTCATGATTTTGTATCATGAATGATGGGTAGGTAACAATTCTATATTTATAGGAATCCCACTAACAATAAATCTCTATTTTTTATTATTATTTTTTATTATTTTAGGAGATAAAATTAAATAGTGAGTTAGTATTGGTGGGATTCTCCCCATACACGGAGTCCCGATGATATTATCACCTGCCACATAGATTCGAGTTAAAAATGATGAAATAAAATCATGAAGTTTAGCATTTTCCTATAGCTGACCCGTATCATTAAATTGGGAAAAAAAATTGTGATAGGGATGATAGAGTGATTAACGAAATGGAAGTTGAAAAACAAAAGGTTCATGATTTAAAGAGTTTTATGAGTGGTTCATCACATAGGCTATTATTTCTCTTTAGTTGGCAATGAATTTTTCATTATTTTGTGATTTTTTATATTTTTAATTTTTTAGGGATTTATGCAAATATCATTGATTATATATTCCAAAGAACATATGAAAACCGCAAGTTAATCAACTGATGATTCCTCATCATTTATTCCAAGTCAAAGCTTTTCCATGTCCCATTCTTAAAGTCGTTTTTATGTGACATCAAATGATGACATGTAGGGTTAATGCTGACTTTTACATTGCTATGCAATAATTAATTAATCTAGAAGCTCAAAATTTGTGTATCAGATTGAAATTTATATTAAAATAAGGTTATAGTTTACTTTTAATGTGCACTTTTACTAGTAGGTCAAATTTTTATACATTTTTTTTTATTAATAATAAATATAAAAGGAATTATTCATTATGTAGTTCTATCACTAAAAAAGGTTAGCTAAGTGCACATCGGAGAGGTTATTTTTTATTTTAAAGCCATGACCTTCGTATCACAATAGAACAACTTTACAAACCTAAGAATTATCTCTATATATTATATATTATTCAAACTTCTTTTTTATTCCTATATATACCTTAAAATTATTAAAATAATTACTAAGAATAAGGTGCTTAAAATAAAAATTTTACAATTTAAACTAGAAATTAACTAGTAATATTTATTTCCTTAATTGATTGGTTTATGTGAAGCTAACAACGAGACCTTATTCTATGCATTCAATATCCTCAACTTCAAGGTAAAAATTAAAAATACGCTTTCATTAATCTTTAATTGAATGTTTTAGAATAAATGTTTACTTATTGAAAAATAATAAAATTAAATGTGACTTGTTGTTGATTATATTTTGTATTTAAGTTGCAGTAAAAAAAAAAATTAATGCATAAAAAGTTAAAAATCATTTGAGTATTAGAATTTAGTATTTGTTAGTACAAATCTTTAAATTAAAAAAAGAATAATATATATGTTAAAAAAAATTACTTTAAAGGGTGGAGTGCATTTGGCTAGTAGGGTTATAATTATTATATATATTAAAAAAAAATAGAAATGTTTCCATGAGTATGATTGAGGTACAATTTTTTGACCGTACGCGTAATTTGAGATACACCCATCTTCCTTGTCATGGTCGGAGAGCCTCCATTTTCTGACCCAAAAATACACACGCACGCAGAGAGAGAGAGAGAGTGAGACCAAAATACACACACGGAGAGAGAGAGAGAGAGAGAGAGAGAGAGAGAGGCCTCCATTTGAACAGTGACAAAGAAAAGAACTTTTCACACGTGCTAATTATTAATATATATATATATATGTGTATGTATATATATAGGAGGTACGACTAATACAAGCCCATAATTGCAATATATATAAAGAGGATATCTAGTTTTTCTTGGAGTCACTTGGAAAAGGAAAGTAAACGTACCCTCTATCATTCTTCTTTGCAGGTAAGCTTTCAACACTCTCCCTAGCCTTATACTATGTAATTATATCCATATATATGTATAGCTTTTGGGTACAAAGCTAGTGATGATCTTTTCACTCTATATAATAATTCTTCTTGTGGTTTTACAATCTGCTTAATTAATTTTCTCAACCCATACAGATCTAAGTTTGATCCGCTTAATTTTTGATTATGTATGCATATTTATTTCGAAACTGCCTTTTTAATCTAAATCTGAGTGCATGTTTGATATATAAACACCTTTTCAGTTCATAAGTGTGTATATATATATATATCAGCTATCACTTCTTTATAGATTTTACTTTCTCAACAGAAGAAAAAAAAAACACATTTTGAATTTCACTATTTATAGTTATTTCCCCATTCCTGTTTCCTTCATTTCTAAATTTGGGTGCTTAATTTTCAGGATTTTATATATAAATCCAAGTGATTAAAGAAGCTGCACCAATGGAAATCTCATCCACCAAATGGTTATCTGAACTGGTAAGGTTATTATATATATATATATATATATATATATATATATATATATATATATATATATATATATATATACTTGTAATTATTAAGAATAGCAATTTATATATGTATATCAATATAGAGAGATAATTGGGCGTTGATATATACCAGTTTTGTTCCAATTTTTAGGGAATGGAAGATCCCAACTTCATAAGTGAATGCGAGATGAGTACTTTTGATCACTCACTTGATGACTTCATTTTTGAGCCTTTCTCTTCACAAAACTACACTTGCTACCCATATCTGGATTTCAAGTCCACACCCATTGAAACTACTCATACGGTGGTCACCGTCACCGAGAAACCGGCGGCCAAAGAAGTGAAGACAGACAGTTGGAACAGTTGCATCATGGAAGAAAGAACTCCGAAGGCTTCTTCTTCTTCCTCCTGCAACATTATTTCCTTCGGGACCTCAAATTCGCCGCCGGACAATTCACAGCAGTTGTATGGAAATCTCAACAGTACTAATATTAGGAAGCCAAAAAATGAACAGATGGTGTTGACTTCATATGAGAACACATATGATGCAATATTAGCAAAAGGGAAGGGGACCAAAAGGGCTTACACCACTAGGGATGCTTTACAAGCTCAAGATCATGTTTTGTCGGAGAGAAAGCGCCGAGAAAAGCTCACACAGAGGTTCATAGCTCTTTCAGCCCTCATTCCGGGCCTAAAGAAGGTACCCACACTTCAAAATATATATATATATATATGTGTGTGTGTGTGTGTGTGATTGTCTATATTAATTACTAGTAAGTACTGGTGATATATATATTTGAATTCACTGCGTGCCAGTCAATAATACCATGTCATCGATATTTCAGGAGTATTATAGTATTTTTTTTTCCCAACTAGAGGTATCAATCAAAGATTTCATTGGTACACAACACAAAATCATCACAAAACATGTTTATCAACCCATATTGGTTGGTAATTTTGGCTCTAAAATTGAAACTCTAAATGATGTGCCTTAGAAGTTGCCAATTAAACAATGTTGCTTCCATTAATATTCTCTTCTTCCCTCATACAACAACAAAAACATATATATATATATATAGATATGTATATAGGAAAACTACTATATATAATTAACAACAAAAGCATAGGAAAACTACTATATATAATTATATATATATATACATACATATATATATATATATAGATATGTAATTTCAAAGCCCTAATTATGTTACACTTCTGTGCTTGTATTATAGATGGATAAAGCTTCAATTCTTGGAGATGCTATCAAGTACATAAAACAGCTTCAAGAAAGTGAGAAGACACTCGAGGAAGAGGCAAAGGAAAAATACATGGAGTCAGTTGTTTCTGCAAAGAGATCTCGGCTTTCTAGTAACGATGACACATCCTCATCTGATGAGAACTTTGATGGAAGCTCCAACCAAGCAGTCCCGGAGATCGAAGTGAGAGTTTCAGACAATAATGTGCTCATCAGAATTCACTGCAAGAAGCATAAAGGTTTGGCAATGCAAGCATTAAGCGAAATAGAGAAGCTTCATCTAAGTGTGATCAATAGTAATGTCATGTCATTTGGCAATACCTCTCTTGATATAACCATTATTGCTCAGGTAATTATTTCATAGCATTAGTACAATTTCTTTATTTTGACTAAAATAATTATGATTTCCCAAAATATGACATATTGCATGTTCATATATATATATTCAATTAGTTGGGTATGCTACATGAATCTTGTTTTACCATTGTGTTCTATCTAATGTTACCATTTTATGTTTATGCAGAAGTTTTTCTCTCGTAAACAAATAATAAACATAAAATCGAAAAGGGTTTAATTCCAATGACATGATCTAATCAATCTCCATTGTTTTTTTGCAGATGAATGTTGAATGCAGCATGACAGCAAAGGATCTTGTGGAAAGTATACGATCGGCCTTTCGAAGCTTTATGTGACAAAGATACATGAAACATAGTTCACTTGTCTTCACTTAATATGGTCTTTTTTTTTCAATCTCTAAGAATAATCACTTGTTTCACTTAGTTTAGACCTCTTTTTGGGACCTCCTGACCAAAACAATGACCTGTAAATCTCTCTCAATCTCTAAACCACCTCCCATATATATATATACATTGTCATGTATTTGTTTTTGGTGGTTGGAAGTTTTCATTATAGCAGAAGGGTTTTTGTGTTGTCTTTTTTTGCACGGTTGACGTACCATGTTTAATCACCCATATGCTCTAATGAGATCAACCACTTTTTTGGGAGCTAGGAAGGGTTTTTAATTTAGAGGAGGTTTTATATATATATGAGAGGTTTGACAATCAATATTGAGAAACCAGTTTCTTCTCTCTCAATTTCTCTTTGTAAGCTGGTTTTTCTTTTTTCTTTTTCTCTGTATGTATTGCAGATCTGTAAGACCATCATTTGGCATTTGAGTACTGTTAAATAAATATGATAAGTTGTTGAACATTTATATATTTTCTATATTCTTATTATTAGCACCAATATGAAATGTTTTGTGTTTTATTTCCTTTTGACAGCTCTTTATTACAATGTATGCCATTTTATATTATAATATAATATTTCAAGACAAGGAGGCTATTAATAATGGAATTGTTGCTATAGTTGGAAGGGACATCAATGATTAACTATCATCAATTATATATTGCTTTAGTAGATAATATTGTAATTAATGCCCCACAAGAGATTGCATGATCCACCAAATTTTTAATTTTTTGCTGTACAGTTTGTTATCAATTTTCATTTATGAAAAATTGGTAAATGCAACTGATCAATATATATTAAGCAAAAGAAACTTTCAATATGATCTTTGAAATAATTAATAACTAACAAAATTATAAACACTTTCTAGAAAATTTAGGTCATGATACACATCTGCATGTGGGAGTGGAATGGGAGATCGCATGTGTTCGGTGAGAAATTATGAAGTGTTCTAAAAGGTCCAACACCACTATCGTCAACAAATATATATATATATAGACACATGATCTCTTGCTCACCGAAATGATCAAGAGATAAGAAAAAGAGGAGCTTAGAATGGGAAGGTGTATAAAGAAATTAGCAAAGTCTAAATGATCGATTCCTTAATTTAGTGGCGGCATATATGGTTCACTTCTCCAAATACAGATTTATGTTCTATTTGTTATTTAAAAAAGAAAAGAAATCATGAACAAGATTAGGTTTGAGATTTGTTTCCAATAAAATAAAAGTTTAGATCAGTTAAGAGGATTTTTTTTTTAAATTTCAAGTCATAAATAAAAATGTCAATGACACATTCCCAAAGTTTGTCATTACTCTAATACTATGCATTTGAAATAGTATTTTCAAAGAAAATTAAATTTCCATTTACATTAGCTTAGAAAAAAAAAACTCTCAAGTGTTGCCAACCGCTGACCCCAATTAGCCGTAGAAAAAGGTTGCAAATCTAAATATAAAATCTTCCCAACAACCCTAATCCCAAATTAATGGCAGGAGATGAATTATGAAATAAAACCAACCTATATATATATATATATATATATACATATATAATGGTCAAATCAAAGCCACACATGTCACACGACGTGTAATGCCTATTAGAATCTATTCCTCCCACCTTCAAGGACTTGGATAGTCTTTTCTTTTGACCATAATGCATGTTATTGTTTGTGGTCGGTGATTTAGTTCTCTCGAAGGGTTTGAAATTAACCCACAAGGGTTTGCAATAACCCATAAATAAAGTTTGTTTTTGTTGGAGAATTAGGCAAATAACTCATAAAGTTTCTCTTTTTGCTATAATCATTAGATGCTAGAAAGCTAATCGAAATTTTAGGGCAGCATCAAAGAATGGAGAAAAAAAATATTATTTAATCCAATTCAATCAAAACTTTAGGCTCCAAAAAAACACCCTAGCTACACTCATATTTTGAGATAAATGAAATGACAAAAGTAACTTTCAACTCACATTTTGTCTCTCTCTCTCCTCTCTTCTACTCCTTTCTCTCTCTCTCTCTCTCTACCGCTTTCATATTCTCTCTATCTACACCTGAATCACTTTTACCTCTCTAAAAAAATTGACATTGAATTAAATCAAATAAATATCACCATCATATCAATTACGTATACAAAAGAGAGATGACTTAGAATCCAAATAATAAGGAAAGAGAGAGTGTAGAGACCAAATTCATCAGGTATCTGTCGGCATTGACGATGAAGATGAGAAAAGAGAGGAATACGAAGAGATATAACCCTAATATTATATTTTGTAAATTACTATTCATAGAACTCTTTTAATTATTCAAAACCACGAAGTTTTATGGTAAATGAAAAGTACTTAAGGGTTATATTTGTCATTTCATTTACAAAAGAATTGAAGTGGAGTGCATGAGGTATTCTTTGGAGTGGCCCAATGCACAAGATTTTCGCAGTTGCGAAGTCTGTGAGGGACAGATGTACACCGTCTTATCAGTTCAAGGGATTGGTTTACTTTTGAACATACTTTATTTGACATGGTGCTCGAACGTTGTTGAGAGATGTTTTTGCTGGTATTGACCCATATTTAGATTTGAATGCTCAAGTGGAATTTGGAGCATTCCAAAAAATTTGGAGATCTAACTACACAAAGACAAGTAGTCTAATACAACATTTCTTTGGTATTTTTCGCCTCTATTTTCTTTTTACGCATTCGAAGAGGCTTTTTTTTTTTTTGGTTACGAATCGCTGACCTCGAAGTCACAATAAAACAACTTTAACGTTGCGCCAAAATTCGACCTCACAATGGATTCACTTTTCTTAGTTGAAAAGTTTTAATTGAATTCAACCATATGGTTAAGAAAAATATAATAATTTCTCCAACATGGGACCATTGGATTGAGTAGAACCTCTCCATCTAATAACTAATTAAAGGAGCAAGTAATAGCCTCCTCATAAGAGATATTTTTAAGAAATCACTTCTCGTTTTCAAAATAAATGTCTCTATTTTCTAATTAAAATGTCCTAAAAGAAATGTTTCTTCTGAAAACTTAATACATAAGTATAAAAAATAGGTACGAAAACTTAATACGTAAGTATAAAAAATAGTCATTACCTAATGTAGTCGGTAGTCCCTGTGAGACGATGGTGCTAAATTAACTTAGCTTTGACATCATTTGTACAAATTGCTTACTCCCATATTTCGAATGCACATTCTTAAGCTTAACAACCCCAACATTTTATCAATATATCAAGTAATGAAATAAAAATCGCTTCTCTAAATATATTATCCTTAAATTTGCTTTAAAATTAAAAATTAAATATACAATTTATATCTTTGGCGATACATATTTTCTTTAAAGTAAGAATAGTAGAAGGAACATTTTATTTGGAATGGGGTTAATAGTTTTCACTTTTTTTTCCTTATTAAATGGTGGTATCAGACCTCTTAGAACACCAATAGTTCACCCAGAGACGGCTCAACGTACATAATTTGAGGTCTTGGGCGAAAAATATAAGAATGACCCTTTAACATGTAATATTTTAATATCAAATATTAGTCAATAATGTTTATATAAAAATTTATTCTTATTGAAATTATTATATTTATTTGGACCATTTTTTACTAATAAAACTTTTAATTTTTAACGATATTTTTTCAGTGCATAGATATTTGTGGGAATAGAATATGATTTTTGAATAAGATCTTCATTTTTTATTATACTTGGTTCACTTTCTTTTATTCTCTTTTCATGTTATTCGCAAAAAAAAATTCTTATCACACATTTGATTATCATTATGAATCTAAGTCGCTAATATATTTATCTTTCATTATTGTATTATCTTCTAGTAATTCTTTTAGATGACTTGATTGTTCATTTATTAATTTTTTTACCTAAATTTTTTGTTATTTTACTATTAATTATAACAAAAAATGTTATAATGAGTTAAGAGAAAACGTGAGGAATAGGAGAAAAAATATAAATATTAACAGGAGATCAAGGATGGAAAGTTTTATAATTCCTATTTTTTTATCATTATCCGTTAAGTATATATTCAACAATTCATTAACAAAAACATGAAATGAGGAGTGACAAAGAGAAAAAAGAAAAATGTTTTGAGGTAATTAAGGTTAAAAATTAGAAGTTCTAGAATAAATTAAATTATTTTGGCCTATTATTTAATTTTTGTCATTGATTGAGGCCTATCACTAGAAGGAAACAAAATTTTTAAGAAGTCTAATAAAATTAGAAAATAAAAATTTTAAGAACTCTTATTAAGGAAATAAAATAATTTGAAGATTTTTTATTGACTGGAGCCTTAACCAACCACCTAAGCCGTCTAAGAATTGAGTCAACCCGAATACACCACCAAGCACATGCAGTCCTATAATTCTAAATGTGTTAGACAATTACTGAAAAAATTCACTAGAGTGGCCCCAAACAAATTCCAACACCAAATCTCTAATACTTGTTAGGATAGTGGGTATACAACTCAAATTTTGAAAAGTTTCTTTTTGTTTTTCGAGGGATTTGAAGCTTGATTATGATTAGCCGACATTAATGATGATTGTAGATGGTTTCTTCAAACCCAATGATAATTTTTTCAACAGGAGTAGTAAAAACATAAAGTAAGTTCCATTTTTTTTTTACTCGGAGACAAAGTTGGCAAGGTTAGATGGATTTGACCCTTTACAAGATGTTGTGGAGGTACTAATATTTTAGTCTGTTTTTGGGATTTTGGGACAGGTGATCAAAAGAAATGTAAAGCATTCCCATAATTATTCTCTATTACGGTCCACATTTTGAACTGTCAATTAGTGAAGGACACCTTGTTTGTATGTGTGTTGACTTTGTCACCTCAATTTTGTGCGCAAGTCTTCATTATAACTGTGCTTTTTACAATTAAAGTACCTTTCTACATGGTAGCCTTGACTAAAGCTAGCTGTTTGTAAGAAAAAAGGTTATACTTATTACACACACACACATACATACATATATATATATATATACATATATATATATATATATAAACTGAAGAAGGAAAAGGAAATGGGTTGAGTAAGAGCAATTTCCGACAAAGAGGTTGAAATTCACCTCGCATTTTGAAAACCTTCTATGACTTCCTGGTGGGAAATCGAGGCCAATTTCTATATATATATTAAATACGTACGGACCAATTAAATTGGAAGGGCCAGTCAAGTATTAATTAGGCTTCTATGGGGTCAGCATAGAGGCCCAAGGTCAGATATGGATTCCGATTCACTGTTGCACAGGTATGGAACGTTATGATGCACGGAGAGATTAATGGGTGATTTTTTTTTTTTTTTTTGCAAAGAACTTCTACAATATTAGGGGTGAATCGGGTGATGATGTTAACATGGAATTACATCGTCACCCCTCTCGCATACACCTATTTGAAAACTATTCAAGTCAGAAGATTTATTATTTTCTTTGAAAAAATAGTAATTCATGAATGATTTTATCACTTTATTGTCTACATGTAACGGGTAGAGCGTTTACCCACTGATTCAAAACTTTAAGTTATTAGATTGTATTGCATATTTACATTTATATACTCAAGACATTTCTTATTTGAATCTAATGTGAGACAAGTCCCTCTAACATTCTCTGTCTTCCGAACTCACAACGTCATCGTTGCAATTGGATCACCCTGCCTACTTCGAACCCAGAATCCACCGGGTGGATGCTTAGCGTGCCACCGGATCAAGGACTAAGTTTAGTTCTAATACCAAATGTAACAGGTTGAGTGCTTGCCCACTAATTCAAAAGCTTAAACTATTAGATAGTGTTGTATATATACCCACCCCTAGGAAGTATGGATACGGATACGGGACACGGGTACGATACGATACGGATACGGCGATACGACAAATCTCAAAAAAATAGGATACGGGTACGGCAAGATACGGCAATATAAAAATAAAAAATTATATTTTTATATATACAAAAAATAGAGTTATTAACATTTATTTATAAAATATATTGATTAACAAACAAAATAAGAGTTAAGAATCATATTGCATAATTTGCATAGATAAATTTTATATTAAATTATGATATATATCTCAACACTTCTTTTTTAAATAAATTTAAACTTTTCTTAACAATTATACTATAATATTATTGTATATTTTAATGTTCAAAACTTGTTAGAAATGTGTTGTGAAGTATCGGATACATGGTTAAAGTATCTAAGAAGTATCGGATACATGTTAGAAATAAAAATATATATTTTAAAATTATGGATACGTTTAAGAAGTATCAGACACGTATCCGAGGAGTATCGGTATCCGATAAGTATCCGATACGGGTACGTTACTCTTGTAGAAGTATCCGTACTTTCTAGACCCACCCTTATATACCCAAATCAATTTTCATCCGAATCCGATGTGACAAGCGCCTCTAACACTACATAATAATATCATATCATTCCCCGAAGTTTCTTTGTTTTGCAAGCCCATTCACACCCCTTGTTTCCTCAAATGGATAAAGCAACCACCTCTTCTTTTTGTGGGCCTAAATTAAATATCTGCCAAAATTGAGCCAGCAGATGTCTAACTACTTTGAATTAGTTGGGCTTGTGTTTGGCCCAGTTTTTAGTTACTTTAAACCCAATAACATAATTCTTTAGTTACTTAAGCCCAATAGAAATATAAAATTGTATGTATATAGTAATAGAATATAATCTTGTCTTGTAAATATAATAATATACCATATTATTTTTCTTTGTTTTTGTAGTAAATATTTGATTTTTTGAACATAAATACTTTAGTTACTTAAGCCCAATAGAAATATAAAATTGTATATATATAGTAATATAATATAATATTATATAGTAAATATAATAATATACCATATTATTTTTCTTTGTTTTTTAAGTAAATAGTCTTTCATTAGATCTCTCATGGCCTTTTTTGTCTTGTTTAAAAAAGAAAATTAGATCAATGACACATCCCGAGGTATGCTTTTTTCCATGTAAATATTAAGTTTAGTGCATGATAGCTATGACCCCCAACATTTGGCATCTAATACCCACAAATCCACAACTCTCCTACCGTTAGTCAAACCTCTTACACCATGTAAAATTACTTTTCCACCCTTGACCTAGTGAAAGAACTCATTTGACACTTGAGTTTACAATTTTACCTCCAAAATAAGTTTTTACATAGACAAAAATACATTGTGTGATATATAACTTATATTTTATATAGTTTCTTATTAAATATTTAATTAGATATTATAGGCATGTTTAATGTGCATATTAAATATAAACTTAATTTGTAAACTTCAAATTCTCTAAAATTTTCAAAATATTATATATACTTGAAAAATAAAATCAAATGTACAGGTTGTTCAACTAATATAATTTATTTATTTATATTGATAAGTAAGATTTCATTAAAAAAAAACTCAATCGGATTCGCAGCCTAGAACAACTATACAAACCAAAAACCTATAGCCTCAAGCTATCCACAAAAAATAAAAGAATCTCATTTACAATTTGACCCCTAATCCCAAAAGAAAATGAGAACTAAGTATAGAGAATCTACAAAAATCTAAGGAGATTCCACCCATTCTAAAGATCTCTTATTTCTTTCCTTCCACAAGACCCACCAAAGACACAAAGAGGTCATTCTCCATGCATCTCTAACATAAGGTCACATTGAGCACCCTCCCAAGCCTTAATCAAACTCGACGCGGACTCTAGCATGACCCATTGGATCCCGAAAATGAAACACAACATGTCTCATCCATCCTTTGCTCTGGGCAATGCAAGAGGAGATGATCCACATATTCCTCATCCCTCTCACACATAGAGCATCAATTGATAATAATATGATGCCGCCTCCTCATATTGCCAATCGTCAAAATCCTCCCAAGGTTGTTGTCAAACTAAAAAATGCCACCTCCAGGGGGCTTTGGAGCACCAGATTCCTTTCCACGAAAAGGATGTCCCATGAACCTCCATCAAGTGACAGTGGAAAGATTGCACCTTGAACCTCCCATGGCTCGTACCCGACCACAACTACTCATCCATCCCCTTCCAACAACTAGCTAGCTATAAATTAAAGATAGGAACTCAACTATATCCTCCACCTCCAAGTCGTGTAAGTCTCTCTCAAATTGCATGTCCCAAGTTAGTCTCCCACTGTAAAAAAATATAGCAATGAGTGACTAAAGCATGCCTATCCACTGCAATTCAAGCCAATCTAAAGAAAATCCTCTCAAGCAGCCTCTCTCCACACCAAGGATCCTCCTAGAAGCTAGTGAGATGCCCGTCTCTCTCCTTAAAATGAATATGCTTGGAGAATTCATCCCAATCCTTCGAATGCTCTTCCAACACTAAGATGTCTCCCCTTATGTCCGCTGTTCGATCTAGCGGTGAATAGTGTGACACCTCAGCCTGTCCAGATCCCCAAAAAAAAATATACTATAGCAAAACGACATCGCTTTGCTCTAATTTAAAACAAAAAATATTTAACGACATTAATATCCTCTTTCTCCTCCCTCGCGATGAAAAAATTATCGAATACCACCGGCACTCAGTGTATTGGGGAATCCCACCACTAATAACTCTCTATTTTATATTATCTCCTAAAATAATGTAAAATAAAAGTTTATTACTGGTGGGATTCATATAAATATGGAATCTCGAGGTACTCAATAATTTCTCCTCAATATGGCTCTCTTTCTCTGCACACAGACCCCTCTAGTTTAGGGACTTCAAATGTTAGAGCATTTCTGAATTATCGTGTATGATTGTGGTTTGATGGGTCTATTTGTCTCTCTAAATTAATTGTGGGTTTTGTTCTTCTTGGCACATTGATGAGAGGTTTAGGGCTTTTTATGATGGAGAAATGGGAAATTGCAGCAATGATAATAAACTGATAGAGAGAGAAATATAAAAGAGGGAGAATGATAAGAGATTGACCCTCAACCCCATTCTGCATATATGCTCTAATGGAATCAACAGCAACTTTAGCATCCCCAGAAGCAATAAACCAAACAAGCGACAGAGACACCCAAAACGAAACCCAGAACTCGAATATGACTGGCCATTCCTCAAAGGGCATCAAAATTTTATTCTCTTGGATTAAATCAAGAGACCCATCTAAGGAAGTCCTTGTCATCGACATGTCTCATCCATCCTTAGCTCTGGGAAAATAATCTGAAGCCGATTCACCCAAGGTTATTGTCAAACTAAAAAATGACACCTCCAAGGGGGCTTTGGAGGGCCAAATTCCTTTCCACGAAAAAGATGGCCCCTGAAACTCCATCAAGTGACATTAGAAAAATCGCACCTTGAACCTCCCATGGCTTGTACCCGACTATAACTACTCATCCATCCCTTCTCCAACAACTGGCTAACTACAAATTAAAGCTAAGAACGCAACCATATCCTCCTGCTCCAAGTCGTGTAAGTTTTTCTCGAACTGTATGTCCCAAGTTAGTCTCCCGCTATAAAAAATATGGCAATGAGTGACTAAAGCATGCTTGTCCACTCAAAGTCAAGCCAATTTTGAGAAAATCCTCTCAAGCGGCCTCTCTCCACACCAAGGATCCTCCCAGAAGCTAGTAAGACACATGTCCCTCTCCTTAAAATGAATATGCTTGGAGAATTCATCCAAACCCTTCCGGATGCTACAAAAGAATCTAATTTACAATTTGACCCCTAATCCCAAAAGAAAATGAGAACTTGCATGCCCTGATTTTTGACTCCCGAAAATCAAAGGGTGATTAAGTCATAAACTCACGCTCCTAATTACAATTTCTCTAAGCTTACCCAAGTCTCCTACATGGAACACTTGGTTTCACTCTCAATCATCATCATCGTAACACAGCGAAAGCTTAAATTTTATTCACCATGAGTCCTTACATAAAACCCATGAACCTTCACTGCAAAACAGTACATAAAAAGCCCACATTCAGGTTTTGATCGTCTGATGGATGTTCCATTAATCAGCTGAAAGCCGGGTAATCCATCAGTTAACTACCCTTCAGTTTCGATTGTTTGAAGGATGCCTTCCGGTCGGCTGAAGGCTTGTTTCGGTCAGCCAAAATAGGTACCTATAGAGTTCTCAAATTGCAAACATTCAGTATCTCATCATTTCAGTCTGCTGATGGAAGTTTTAGCCGGCAAAAACTCTCCAGAACCTGTCTTCCCCTATTTTCAATTCTTAGTTTATCCTTCACAAGGTTCATAACTCAAAGGAACCATTCTAAGCATGCATACACCTCATTTTACCAATTTATCAATACAGCTATAAATTGGTCTAACCTTCATGATAATGCATCCAATTTATTGGACACATCCATTGAATTTCCACTTATATTTTTCATATATGCACAATTCTTATTAATATCACAACCAAATTAATCTATACATGCCTCCCAATGATATCCAAACTCAGTCGACATATTTTATTTTAAATAAATTTTTAAAATTAAAATATAAAAAAAAATCCTAAACATAAGTGAATGAATTAGAATACAAAAACTCACAAGAGGTCCTGAAATTTTAACTTTTTTTTCACTTCTGTAACAGCTCTTGTACCTATATTCAAACACATAAAACAAATTATTTTTTAAAAAATAAAATATATACAAGTCCTAAACTAAGAATCAAATTAGAATTAATCTTTAAACTTAGCACCACAACTCTTCAAGCAAGTTTTCGGCAATAGCGCCAAAAATTGATGTAACTTAAAGTTACTTAACCACTTGTAATAGTACGAGTCTTCGTAGGACAGGGCTATATAGAGGGTGTCAAACCTCAAAGACTTGTAAAGTTCGAATCGTTATGATACCTACTATCTGAGTTTAATTCTAATTCAATTAAGATTTATTGATGATTTAAACTAATTAAAACTAAAATAAAAATTGAATGTAAAATAAATAAATTGGGATGACCAACGGAGAAAACCTTAGGAAAATTGAATTCACCACTAACTTCTCAACAATGGTCAATTGCATTTAATTTGAAAAAATTAATCTATATGATATGAATTGTATGGCTACAAGCACACAACAAAACCAGTAAGAAAAATCATTCAAATCAAATTAAGTATAACTCATCTTTAGTTAGCATGGATTATCTACTTCTAAACTAAACTAACCTAATTTGTAATATAATATATCTTCCCTTAGCATGAATTATCAAAATGATCAATAAGCCCTAATTGTATGATCTCCCTCTTCATAATCATAGAAAATAAAGATGGAATACAAGATCAATCAAAACACAATTTAATCTATGACAAAAATAAAATTCCATTAAGGTTGAATTTAAAATTTAACGTCTCAAAACAATAATACAACTATTGTAGTTTGGCTAATCATGCAATTCAGACATAGATAAAATAATTCCCAAATCAAACTACAATCAAACCATTGAATAAAAGAATTAAGGTTACATCACTTCCCTATAAGGAGATTTAACCGCTTATGTTCTAGATTGGAGACTTGATTAATGATGATATCGTCGTCTTCATCTCTATTTTTCCCTGAAAATGGATCTGAAATCACCCCTCTAATGCTCTCTAGGTTCCTCCATTGATCCCCTGTCAATCCCCCTCTAATTAGGGTTAAATTATAACATTAAAAGAAGTCTAAAGCATCACTTTGGAGAGCCCAAGGGTGCACCTGCGTCCTCCATGGCGTAGGTTCGCCCTCGTGGCAGTGTGTTTTTCTACTAAACTTTGGCTTCAATTTTGACGGTATAAACGTCTGTTTCACCAAATTTTCGTGAAATACAAAAGTTCCAGAATTGAATTTCCTTTAACCCATGTAGAGTTTGGGCCGTTTTAACGTTAAAAGAATGAGTTATGGCCAGAATACCAAAATCAGGCAACAGTTGTAATTCTAGGCCTGAATTGGCCCAGTCTACAATTTGAATAGGCCCAAGCTCATTTTATTCATTTAAACTCTTTTTCGGCCCACTTCTTCAATCCATTTAACTTGAATCTTCATATAAAATTGTCCAATGGATTTTTGATCTATCTTCTCTCTACACAAGCATCAACAATGGCTTAATCACAAGAATTTATTGGACATTAGACTTTAGTACTTGAAAATCACATAAACTCAAATTTAATATTAAAAACACAAATATTACTAAGGTATTAGTATATGTAACTTTAAGGGCTTGAATATGCAACATTCAATGCCTATTAAGGAGTTTCAAGTTGAGTATTGTTTACGGTCTAAGCTACCTAAATACAGTTTGACTTTTGCTTTTCTAGAGCATGCTGACAAACTTTAGACAATAAATTTTTTTGAAAATTTCCAAGATCAATTCATGGAAACTTATGTCAATGCATATATCTCATATTGTATCAAACTATAAAATGGATCACTTGTTTATACAGTTGGTGTTCATTAAGGAAAAATGAAATGGAGCGTGACAAGCACAGACGACAAGCAAATTTCTTATAGCTGTGAAAATTTTAAAAAGAAGGGTATTTTGTGCAGCCATGCACTGAAAGTATTTAAAGATGTGATGTGCATTATTGAATTACCTTCACCGTATGTACTAACAAGGTGGATGAGAAATGTTAGAAAAATGCTTATTCAATTCTATCACACAAGAGGCAATGAAGTGGAAAGAAAATGCTCTTAGCAACACAAGTTAAACTTCGAATGATAAAGTAGCAAGCAATCCACCTCCATCAACTAACATATGCAACAACGCTAAAGAGTGCAATCCTAATAGGATACAAAATAGAACTGGAATAAATACCAGGGGCCTGAAGAATAAAGATACATCCAAAGGACAATTGCGTAGGTTCATACTTGCTTTGGAGAAAAATGGAGAAAAATAAAAAGGCTGCCAAACAAGGACTTGAGGTAGATATTTTAATCTAATCATTTACTATTGGGGAAATTTGTGTCCTTGGTTTTTGTCATTGCGATTATTATATAACTAAAAATAACAATTTTGTTTTACTATCAAGATTGAACAGGGACAGTGTCTTCAGATTAAAATGAGTATTGTTCTGGTATAAACCCACCAGCTCGTTGGGATGAGTTATGCTAATTCTAAGCAATACTATATGATTATATTGTTTTAAGCTAATGGGCATTATCATGGTGTCTGAAGGGTGTTGGAATTCAAAATGAATCCGATTGGACCCTATTTGGTAACACTTCTGATTTTAGATTTCAACTATCATTTTCATTTTTTTGAAAGCCACGGCAAAAATCATGTTTGATAACTCAGTTTTCATTTCTGAAAAAATAGAAGTGATGTCATTAAGATTTTTGTTCCCTGAACAAAAGCTTCTACAAGAAATTATCCCACATACATCATATTTGCATCTTGTGAAGTGAAAGCAACAGATAATTATCCAACACATGCATGGGCACGCATGAGTAAACCCCCTCTCTCTCTCTCTCTCTCACGCGCGCGCAGAGAGGAAATGGAAGAGAGAACAAATGGCTGTTGCCATACACACCGATGGCACGGTATGCTGTCTTGTTGTCAAGGTCTTGTATAGAGATAGCTAAGAAGCATGTGCAATTCTTCACTTGCCCATCTCTCTCTCTCTCTCTCTCTCTCTCTCTCTCTCACGTGCGCGCGCAGAGGAAATGGAAGAGGAAGAAGAAAAATGGCTATTGCTATAGACACCGAAGGCACGGTATGCTGTCTTGTTGTCAAGGTCTCGTAGAGGTATGGATAAGAAGCATGACCAATTCTTCACATGCTCATCTGTAATTCAACATGCTAGAAAATCAAATTCCTCAGCAAGAAAATGCTTTAGAGATGGGAATGAACCATGTAAAAGTAAAGTGGGTTTTCAACTTAATCCACCTCATAGTACTGCAAAGATGAAAATGCATTCAGCAAGGAGATGAATGATAACTCATCTCTCAACTGCCTCTTTAATGGAAGGAAACCGATCGGCCCAACGAGAATAACCTGCGACCAAGTTGGAAAATAACATCCCAATAAATTGCTTCAGAAAACCTTCATGAAATTATAATGATAAAAGTTAGATATTAAAAAATAGAAATCATAACAGTGACACAATGCTGCAAAAAAATGATATATATACTAAATGAGAGAGGAAAAAGAAAAAGATTAGCATACTTGATGTAACTATCTCATGAAGATCCATTTCTGCCTTAGCATCATCAGACTTCATATCCTGAATAAAATTCAAGAAAAGAGGCAGCTTGTTAGTTAGAATATAATCTATACATACAGTTTTTATGGTTGAAAATGGTTGGTAGCATCTGGCCCAATCTGAAGGTTGCACAAACAATGGGCTAGCTTGTGCTGTAATTTTATGACAGGGACAGTTTGGATCAAAACGATTCTAATCAGAGTTAAAGGTTAGAAAAAGGTTAGTGGCTATTTGCTAAACGTTGAGAGCATTATTAGCAAAATTGTATCCATACACTAAAACATGCAGACAAATATAATAAAGAAAAGAATCTCAATCCCACTAGCAATAATGGTTCAACGCATAAGATAATATCAGTTACTTTCATTATATTAGCCAATTATTGTAACAGAAATTACTTCTGCTTTACATTTCCTGAGCTTCTTTTCAAATCTCCAACAATGACAACATCTTGAATGAAACATGCTCTATCTAGCCGGCTCAACCACTAGGGTATTAAGACGGTTGCCTAAGGCCCCACATAGATGATGTTCAATAGGAAGGCCTAGATTCAATAGAAAGGCCCCATATAGATAAAGTTGATTAGGTTTCTCATATTAGTTTCATTGCAGTTTCTTTCATTAGTTCATATCCACCTGTCCAACTCTTCGATGTGGCTCATAAAATTGATTAAATTTAATGCACACACGCTCCAAATTTTGGATTGAATTGAACTAAATGATTACCATCTAGACTTCTACTTAAAACTATTTCTCTCCTACCACAACTTTTTTATTCTTCTACAAATTTTCTCAGTTGTTATTATCTTTCCTTCTTTTCTTAATCTTCTTTTATTGATTAATTAGCAAAACATTTATACCATACAAAATTAATATTAATTAATATATTGAAAATGAATATGTTTTCTTTAAATTCTCGCGTCAGGCCCAATTTGTATTGACTCGACCCTTGTTCTAAGGCATCATATAGAAGACTAACAAGTGACTGCAATGTCGCTATTAGAAAAGATAAAAATATGTGAAGGTGACAGCAAATTAGCTGGTAAGTTTTACGTGAACATACAAGAGACTTGGGAGGCCCTAGGGTGGCCCATGATCGACTTTGAAATTCTCAACCTCAACCCTCAAACCAGAAAAATGGCAAAAACCATAACATTCACTCCAATATGATCTAAACTAGCATACTCAAGCTATATTTGGCATCTTAAAGCCAAATTAGCATCGGATTAAGCAAGCCACTCCAATCCATAAGATTAGACCTGATTTGGCCCTAATTTCAGGGCCTTCAGGCCATCACACTCATTCCATATTGCAGTTGCAACAGGCTCCAACATATTGGAGCATCAAAATATAATGAAAGAGATTGTACACACTCCATGCATTCCCCAAATATTCAAACTTGAATCCTTTACCATCAATGGTTCATAATATTTAAATCTAAAAGAATTAGAAAGACACTCTTTTATCAAATCAATATCCTATTGAATACATACCACATGCTCAATCCCCACCCCAATTTTTTTTTGTGCAGCACAATACAAATTTCTGGTCAAATGCTGAGGCCTTGACCTTATATTTTAGGCATTAAAAAACATGATATCATAAATCATTTTGGATATAAATGGCACCGTAAAACATTTTGCAGGTTACCTGATCACATATAGCCAAACTCTTCAGGATGAGCTGAGAGAAACTTATTAGATTGCTACGGTTAAAGTCTTGATGTTGTAGAAGAGCCTCCTCAGACGTTAAGTAAAATATCAAGGCACAAATGCTTGCAGCCATCATTAAAACAGATGGGTCATTAGCCTGCTCTGGAAAAACATGTTCAGAAATTTCAATTAAATGTGTACATTCTGACAAGAAACATTTTTAAGTAAAGAGAAGATTTGAACGAAAGAGGTAGCTGAAACGTCTTTACATCAAAAGGTGATTCACTTTGACTCTGGATAAAAATAAACCAGCAGATATCACATTTAAGAAAATTACATATAGCATGCAGTTGTGCACACAGCATGCATCAAGAGTAAGGCTATATTCTCCATGGGGGATTTCAGTCAGTCAATGTTTCTTCTCCACTATGGTTTCTCTTTAGAAAATCTCCTATTTCTTTGTAATTGGTCAACAAGAACTCATGTAGTTTTAATATTGTTATATATTGCCAGTTGGATTTATTAGCTCGTACAATTCCATGGTATGAATGGAAAATGGGATCACGACAAAAGCTCACATCCATGTTTGATTATCATAGAATTTTTAATGATGAAATTTCAGTGACTAAACTCTTGAAATGCGGAGACTCCTGGATATGGAGGGCCCAAAACTGAAACCTTCTACAATCAGAGCATCAGACCATAGTTATAGATTAAAATATAATTAAGAAAATAGGCCATTTGAGATGGAGATCAAGATACTGTTGGAAAAATGGACTAGGCAGCAGAAGTTTTGAAAATCGTTCCTCTTGATCATTGTGAATCAACCCTAAATTTAATTTATTACCGAAAAGGGTTAGAATACGATACCAAGTCCAACTTGTTAATTGCAAAATTGTGTTTGCTTCAATGGATGGTTTGTGGCTATTATAGACGAATAAATCTTCACTCCTATGACCTCTATGAAAACCACAAGTAAGAAGTGCGGGCTCCATGGAGAAGAAGAAAAACCCTAGGAGAAAGGAAGAGGAGAATAAGAAGATGAATGCAATGAGAGAGAGAGTGTGGGGCTGCCCACTCAAACTTCCTTCTCCTAGTTTCCTTCTAACTGAATTACTTGCTTACCTAGTTGGGCTAGGAATGGGATCTAATCGGGCCTATTCATAACTTGGCTACAATGGGCCTATTTCAAGTAACCAATCATCTCATAGTAAAATCTAATATGCCTCATATAACTATTTTCAATACCACTAAATAAAAATAGCTGAATACTCCAAATATGAAAGATATTACAATAATACTGCCACAATCTAAAATCTCAAATTTATCCCTCTACGCTAAATTAGAATATTGGACATAAAAAAGGCTACCAGTCCAATCACTAATTTACCCCTTTACTATGACAACTCGATTAACCCTAGTTTGATCACTTAAATACTTTCATTTGAGAAAAAACTATGTATTAATAAATAAATATATAATAAAACCACTTTTGACCAAAAACCACCAGTACTGGATTTCAGTGATCAAACACAAATCAAGTCATAATAAAGAAACTAGTATAAAGATTGCATAGATGCCCTCTTGAAAATACATGTTCCAGAGTCAACAATTAATAATTACCCAAAGTACCAGTGTGTATGAACCGAAGGTCTACCAAGTAGATCAAAGTAACTATTAACAAAGGTCTCCACTCAGACTTAAGAGTAAAAATGCCATTACACCTGATAAGGAGAAATTACTATGATGGCCTCGTAATTTCTAGAACTTATCCTACGATTTGTTCAATGTACTATGATGGCCTCGTAATTTCTAGAACTTATCCCACGATTCGTTCAATGTACACCTACACACCAACATGTACAGGTCCTTCCATTTATAAAGACCAAGACAAGTCTATCGATAAATAGAAGCTTACATGTTACACCCTACCTAATAGGGCAACCAATTCTATCACAAGGCACGAACATCTTATTACTTATGAATATGCATTGGCACATAAATCAGTCCAGATACCCAATGGTTCCTTGTGACTCATCTCTAGAGTTAACCAATACAATTATATTCACACACACACACACACATATCTATAATGATGCAAGTTATAAACCAAAATCAACCAACAAACCGTCTAATATATAAAATGTTGGCTTGAAGGACACCCTTAATCCCAGCAGATACGACCCCATGCACAAGTTGCACATGATTTGCACCTATGCTAAAATAAGGGACAAGGATAAATAGGATTAGGATTTTATAGAATTAGAGTTGATAGTCATTTTTATTTTCAGTGTTTATTTTTTATAGTTTCAAATTTTAGGGCTTGCTCTCTAATTTATTTAGGGTTCGATATATATGATTTTCTAATTCTTTTTGCAATTAGGATTTACTTTGGTTGCCTATATAAAGGCTATGTAATAGGGTTATTCAAACTTTGATATTGATAACTATCGTGATTTTCAAAAATCTCTCCTCCCTTTCTTCTCTCCAATCTTAATCAATTACAGTATAGTAAAACATATATTGTACAGGATATCCGTCCGACACATGAACCCAAATGGAACAGTACGATACTTCACATGGCATGATTGAAGGAGAAGAAATAAATTAAATTTAAAAGCATAAATGAGTTTCCTATCAATAAGATAGATGGAAACCCTTTTCTGAGTAATAATTGACCATATTCTTCTAAAACAACATTAAACATTACAATATAATAAGACATATAATGTACTTAAATGTATAGTACATCTCCACATACCCGTATCTTAAGATTTGGAATTCGATTAGTCCGACACTTGGACATGCATCCACACCTGATACACTTTCCTGAGTTCGACTAACATAGTATGATACTATATTGAGTAAATTACACTCACACCCCTCAAGGTTTGCCCTAATTACACACTCTGGTCGAAATAAGCCTAATTACACTAGCCTTCCCTGAGATATGACGTCGCATTCAAATTCACCCTTTTGTTATCTAACCATCAAGATTGGTAAGTAATTTTTTTCACAATACCAAATTTTCCCTTAATATGTTGAGACTCAAATATGCCATGTGTCATTATGATCACTGCTAGGTCCTAGGGCCATCGATTGACAAGACCGTCGCCTGAAGAAAGCACTCCATATATATATATATACACACACATCATATGAAAAAACAAAAGGAACAAACTAACAATCATCCTAAAAAAGTCGAAGAGAAAAAGAAGTAAAGCAAAAACCCATTATGTAAAACATAATCTGATAGAAAATATACACACACTCGTATATATATATGAAAAATTCATGCATGATCAACAAAAATGGACCTGAGAAGGAGAAAGCTTCCATCAATGACAAGCTCCATTTCCCTAATTTCAACACCATGTTTTCCTTTTAGATGGTATAATACAAATTTATTTTATTGAAAAAGTATCCATTGAAATTTATTTTATTGAAAAAGTATCCCTAATCAGTGATGGGTGTTGATTGAGGGTCAAGCTAGATCATTTTTCAATCTACTATTGGTGGTGGTGGCGATGACAGTGGTGGTGAATGTGGACTTGAATAGGAGTAGGTGGTGGTGGTGGTGGTGGAAGATCGATAAACCCATATTGGAAATAGGTAGTTGTGATTCGTGATAGTTGCTTGATAGTGGTGCTTAGGTTTTGGGATGTGGCGGCAATGGCAATGGTGATGGAGAGGTGGAGTCGATGGGCATGGGTACAAGAGGTTGAGTAGAGGGGAAAGTGAATTGGGTGATGGTAAGTCAAATGATGGGGCCGATTCGAGTGGAGGCCATAAGATTGAGGAGGATGGGTTTATGTTTTTCAAAATTTTGTGTAAATTATCAATGTTGTTCTCACAAGGGAAGATATTGTCTCATCAAGATTTCACCTAGTTGCTATTTCTTGTTCCCTTCCATGTTTGAAAGGGTCATGGAGAGAGAAATCAAGGTTCCAATTGCCAGAGACTCATTGGCGAATCAAAGAGAAGTACGTTGGTTTGTGATGAGTAATGTCATTTGGAGAGAGGAAGAAGCTGATCAGTAGCAGTGGTGGTGCCGGATTGGAGGAGGTGGTGGCCAAAAGAGAAGGTAGAGAGAAATAATGGGTCTTTCAATGGGGTAATTTGGTCTTTTTATGTTGACATATTTTCTTTAAAATAATGTTAAATCAACCAAGGGCAAAAACGGCCGTTTGCTATTTAACTCTTAACATAGGTAGTCGGTGAAGGCCATTTTTTACCGGCGTGTGTAATAAAAGAAAACCTCAAGGGGTATGAGTGTAATTTACCCAACTATATTTGAAAAATATATATATATTTTAATGCTCAAGACTTGTTAAACATGTCACAAAAGTATTGGAGATGTGTTGAAGTCCCTGAGAAGTATCAGATACGTGCTAAAATTTTAAAAAGTTAATTTAAAATTATTGATACATGAGAAGGAATCACACACATATCCACAAGTATTCGAGGAGTGTCAGTATCAGACACTAACATAACACTGGTACGTCCCCCTTGTAGAAGTATTTGCACTTCATAACATATAAGTAACACCATAAATACTTGTCTCATTATAACAAAATTCAATAACCATATCAGAGAATCATCTATTTCTTAATTCTTTGAACTGCAATGAGAGAGAAAGAAAAAATAATAGGATTTCTTTGTTGAGACAACAATGAGGATTATAGTGAAACTGCAGGAGACTCTCCTCCAATTTCATTGGAAACTCGAACAAGGAGCAAATTGTCTTTCACCTTAAAGGTGAACTAAAAGTTTGAAACATAACTGCAGAATTAATATGACGTGCCAAAGGTCCATGTTGCACATCAAGATATCCTCTCATAGTAGGATTCCATCCGACAATATATAATTACATAAATTTTCCATTCCAATTGAACCTTTGTAACTTGCTTTTATTCTTTTATCTTATTAAAATTGTTAATAACCATCTACTTTAAAAGCTTAAGCTATTAGAGAAGGTGTAACTTTAATATTTAGATCCTTCAACTCAGCCCCTCACGTGTGGCCTTATTTTAGTCCAACATGTGTTCCAATTTTAATTATCAGAGTGACAGTGAGGTTCGAACTCAGGACCTTGTCTGCTCTGATGCCATGTTAACCTTCAACAAAAACTAATATTATTCAGGATTCCAACAAATTGTTCTCGTAAAATCTAGTACTTTTTTTCTTTAAACCATAACTAATTATTTGTGACTTCCATCTATAGACCCAATCCAGTAATAACCAGCAAAAAATAAAAAATAATAATAAATAAATAAAAGAATAAAGAAAAAAAAAGAAGAGAAAATATCACTTACTAAGGGCCCGTTTATGTTTACTGTTTATTGTTTATAAAAACAAATTTTTACGATAAACATGTTTGATAATTTTTGTTTTGTTTATAAACTGTCAAAACGCTTTTAAAACAACACTGTTCCTAAGCCTTCAAATCCTAAACACTAAAATGATGTTTATTGTTTATGTTTATTAAAAAAAAAAATTTTTTTCTTTTTTATCAAAATGGTGATTATATTATTTTAATTAAAAATTAAAACTAAAAGTGAGAAAATGAAAAGAAAAAAAAATTATAAAAGGATATTGTTTGATACAACGATAAAAATATTGGAATTATCAAGTGTAGACAAAATTAAAGAGATAGTTACTTAGGGACACCCATGCTAAAAAAAAAAACACCTTATTTGATGAGAAAAACAAAGAAATCTCAACAATCTCCTTATCAAAGAAACAAAAATGGTATTTTGTACTCATATCATTCATTCATTTTTAGTGTTGAAAGAAAAATAAAAATCAAAAAAATGAAAAAAAAAAGTAGCAGCATAAGAAGTCTAAGAGAAAAAGAGTATGTCCTCCAAATCCCTCATCTCAGTCCATACAAATTGGACCGAACCGAACCATTCATTACTGTTCCGGTTTCGGCTCTAAATTTTAGGAACCGTTCACTACGATTCCGGTTTCAAGCCTTGGAACAGGAACTGAAACCATTGAATATATATATATATATATTTTGTTATGTAAACAATTTTAAACAATGAAGTTATTATAACTATTATAAGGTTAATACAACTCCTATAATAACCGAATTGAACCGAACTCATTTATTCCAGTTTCAAAATTAAAGAACCGCTGGGAACGGTTCTAGTTTCGGTTCTCCCAATAACTGAAAAGAACCGAATCGAGTGCATCCCCCTACTTGTTAGAGCCTTTTGGATTATGAGTCATTCTAGTTTTACAGTATGTAAATATATATGTAACCCAATATTTTTTATTTTTTTTATGCATATTTTTTGCTCTGTTATTGCTGTATAGATTTGTTGTAGCATAAACTTGACTTTTTATGCAGTTTATTGTGTTGATTTTTTTTATAAAAAAAAAAATTTAAGGTTAACAAACATGTTTTTCTGTTTATGATTATTAAAATAGGCCAAACGTTTTTTCGTTATCAAACAACACTCATGTTTATGGATAAACAAAAGCGTAACATAAACACTGTTTATATAAACACTTGAACAATAAACACTAAACATAAACGGTTACCAAATGGGCCCTAAATTAAGATGTTTCAATTGCTACAGTATTTAAATATTTTTCTTCCTAGTTGAGACTCACAGCCTTACTCCTTTTCCTCTAATTTCTTTAACATGTCACTTTTACAACAAACAAATAGATAGGTATTAAAAAAAAGAGGATCCAACTTGAAAACCGAACTGTTATAATGAAAAATTGATGGGTATTGTTTGGTGGAGTCTAAATATCTTTGCTTGTCCTTCAGCAAAAAATTGGAGTGGTGGTTTGTACCTTCTGTCTCTCATCTCTCTCTCTCTCTCTCTCTCTATATATATATATATATACACATATCTATGTATAGATATAAAAAGTTATTTGATCAACATGAATGATCTGTTAATGGTAAGTGATTCTACTTTTCTTCAATGTGATTCAACCTTCTTATTTATTTATTTTTTATTGCTAGTGTCATTTTAAAAAAAAAAAAACAAAAACAAAAACACATTTCACAATTTATGCCAAACAATAGAAAATAAAAAAAAAAATTTGCTTTACATGTAAAATGTTTTACATCAAAATAAACAGAGCGTTAATTAGTAACAATAATGAAAAATGGACATTCCAAAGCATCAACTGAATAGATAGATACCTGTCCAATATGCCAGTGCCAACAGAAGATGAACAAAATGAGAATCATCCAATGAAAATTGGATTTCTTCTCTCTAGTCATGAAAAGACAAAACAAGTTAGCATCATAGTAGAGTATCAGTTTATCACTAGTTCATTTATCAAGATGCTGCTACGACATTACCATTAAAAGATGATTCATAATTGTATCACATGCCAGGAATATGATGCCACTGTCCTCCACCATACAACTATTTGGCCCGATCAATTTAATAAGACAATCCACTACCTGTAAAGAGTTAATGCAGTTATATACTAATAAGTGGCTTGAGGAAAAAAAATTATGAGCTTATGTCACAAATACGATGATGCATCATACTACACTCATAGAGAGTTCAATTGAAGCTTGATGTTCCTAAATTTAGATTTTAATCTAATGCCACTACAAAAGACAAAAATATCATAAAAATTTATCAAGTAGTATCAAGAAATCCTCAGGATGAATAACAGCTACGTGGATTTATAAAATAATTATTTTAATACAGGACTGAGTTAAATATAAGAAAGAGAACAAAAAACATAATTCAAATTATAAACTCACAGCTTTATATGCTCCAGAAGAAGCCAAAACCTTACACCCATCAATCTTCATTGTTATTTGACACAGCATTGGAAGCAAAAAACAAATAGAGTAAAGAGGGCTGTCATAAGAAACATATAGAGAACTGTTAGTCTGTAAGTATATCCAAAAGAAACTGCAAAAGAATACTATCAAAGGTGTCAAAACCTTGGCTCATCTTCACCTTCAACCGAGAGCATATACTCCAGAAGTCCCCTAGCCTTCTCTTCGCATGCAAGGGGTGTTTCTGCAAGAAAGCTAATAAAAACACAACTAGCTTACAAGATGATCAATTTCAATTATTATTTAGGATTCATAATAAACTAGAATATCCTATATGGTTATAATTTTATGAAAATGTTCCTCTTGGATGTTATGATATTTTAAATTGAAAGCCTTGCAGGGTTAACAAATTTATTAGTGTGGAATTCCTTTGTGAAATATTCAAAGGTTTAAATCAACTGGATTTTAAAAAAAGGGATGCAGAAATGCAAATCCTTCATCGAAGTTGCGAAAATCACGTTGCTGCCAAGAATTGGTGTTGTGGAAGAGGTGAGCTCAAGTAGGGGCTTGGAATAGTTCTTGGAGGAGAATGGGATAGCACAGAGAAGGGACGTTATGTGTTGCTACTCGGTCGGCAAATTCAACTCAGGTTGGAGCTTCTCTCAGATTGAACAATGGGCTGGCAGGGCTTGGAAAATATCAAGTGGGATTTTGGTTTCGCAATTTCCGGACATCCTCATGCTCTTCCGACTGCCATCTCAATCCGAAGCAGCTAGGGTCTTGTCAGAGGGGCAACATAGGTGGGGCAAAGCAACGTTGAGGTCTGGGTTTGTGTGGGCTGGATCTTCTGGCATCTTGAAAAAGAAGGAAAGAAGGATTCTGGTTTACCATTTACGGGTTACCTTTGCATCTCTGGTGTTCAGCACTTTTTGTGGCCACTGGAGATAAGTGGGGGGTATAGAGGGATGGAGGCTGACGAGAGATCGGACACCAATAAAATCCTTATTGCAGTGAAGGATGGCAGCAAATCCCGAAATGGATTTTTGTCAACAATGAAAGGCTGTGCTACAGAGTTTGTTTGGTGAAGGAGAGGACACTGGAGCTTGTTCCGCAACGGCCAACCTCCAAGGAAGAGACAAAAGCTCCTTTGTGGGCCTGTGGCGGAGGAGTGGCTTCATGCGCAAAGGGGAGATAAAAGGAAGGTGAAGACAGAGACAAGCAGCCGTTGAATAAGGGAGGAAGACGATGGGGTGAGGATCACACACAAGGGTCGCGTGAAGTGGGTTTGGGGGAGGCTAGGACATGTGTCGCCCAAATGAGGGGTGATATGGGTTCAGTGAGGGGCAGCTGGCGGCAAATTCAAATTGGGGGTGGGTGGGTCACGTGAGGAAGGGGTGGGTTTGACAAGTAAATTGGGTGTGACAAATTATGGGCCTAGAATGTGAGACCAAATCTCTCAGCCTATGGCTGGTGGGGAGGCCCAATTCGATGGACCCAAAAAGGCTGATGGGGTGAAGGAAGGGGTGGCCTCATAGCCCATTCAAATGGGCTGGGTTTGAAGCGGTAGAATCAAGAACCTCATAGATTGGACCCAACTGCAAGGAAGACCAAAGAAAAGGTAGTGCCGTATTCGCATGGGCTGGACCGCATTGGGCCAGACCCCTTTTTGAAGAGTATTCAAGTTGGGACAAATCAGGATTACTTAAAGGTTGGGCTAGGAAGATATGACCCAGTTCAGGCTATCTGAAGCGTGGGCAAGAGGATGGATCAAAATCGTGTGGGCCAAGCCCATATCAGTCAAAAACATTCTGGTAGTCGCAGATGGACCAGGGCAGAGAAACAGAAATGGCCCAGGTCAGATGGGCTAAGAGAGGCTCTGAACTGGCGGCCCACATTACGGAACAAGCCCAATCATAGTCAGTAAACAAAACTTTCATTTCGTAACCCAGAATTGAACCCCTCCTCTTGGGTTTGCAGGAATTGCTACAGTGGAGAAGGAAGTTGGGGAATGCTCCCCGAGGGAAAGTGGGGGTACCGCCGGTGGAGTGAAGAGAGGTCTCATGGCAGCCAATGTCCAATTCAATTCGGAGGATGTTGTCCAGAATCCCAGGCCTAGCAGCGATGATGGTGACGGGCGATCATTGTGTGTGGAGGCAGAGGGTTTTAGCTGAGGCTGCAGCATCAGCAGTGGCCTTGCTTAACGAGCTCCGGTCACAAAAGGGGATGCAAACAACGTGTAACCTAGTGGACACTTTAGGTGGGGAGTATGGGGAGGTGCTGCCAAGTGACACTTAAATTGCTCTATGGGAATTGATATGCGGATAGAGGAAGAAGCTGACGCCTGACGGGATGGAGTTGTATAGTCCTCTGGCCATCGTGGATTCCGGAAGGGCGAGAGATGATTTGCTTCTTATGGTCGAAGGTGAGGGGGAAGGATTGGTTGTGGATAATATAGAGGAGGTGAGCAAAGGTTCGGGGGTGACCTTTGAAGGAAAGGATGACAAGGCAATGGAATGGTTCCGCTTTATTGATGAAGAGTGGAGGGTGGCTAGAAGGAAAAAACATCTTTCCTGGAGGGGGGGAGAGGGAGTTACGGAATTTAATATCGTACGTGAACCATGATGGAAGAAATGGGGTGGATAAGGAGCGGGAGAGGGAGGAGGAGAGGAGGGGGAAAATCTATCGTGTGCTTATGAAGTTTCGAGTGGTATCTTGTAATGTTCGTGGTCTTAACAATCTTGGCAAGCAAAAGGTAGTGAAGATGTCGATGAGGAAATGGAAAGCCCAAGTAGTGTGCTTGCAAGAGTCTAAGATCGCTTCAATCTCGGATGGGATTGTGAGATGTTTATGGGGTTGGAGATTCGCTGAGTAGATGGTACAACAGAGCATTTTCTTGTGTTGTGGGCCAGAAGATGGGTGTCGAAGGTTGAAGTGTGGCAAGGTAGATTCTTCGTCTCTCGCATTTTCTCTATGGAGGAGGATGGCTTTCATTGGATTTTTTCGGGGGTATATGGTCTTGTTGAGGATGGGGAGAGGGGTTTGTTGTGGGAGGAGTTGCAGCTTGTTCAAAGAAGATGGGAGCTACCTTGGTGGGTGTGGGAAGAGAGAGTGTGTGTGTTGGGTGGGGGGGCTGGTTGGAGGTGGACTCCGGCCATGGTCCAATTTTTTGAGTTTATTGATGGGTAGCAGTTGATTGATTTGTCGATGGAGGGCGCTTCTCTTACCCAGTCTACTGGCATGCAGACTCCGGTTGGTAAGATTTTTTATTTCCGAAAACTGGGAAAAATTTCCGGATGTGGCTCAGGTGGCATTGGCTAGATCAGTTTCAGATCACATTCCGTTAGTGTTGGATTGTGGTCGACTACGAAAAAGAAGCATGGCATTCAGATTCAAGAACATGTGGCTTCAAGCAGAAGACTTCAAGAAGAGAGTCAAGAATTGGTGGGGCGGATATGCGATGAATGGTAGTCCAAACTTTGTTTTAGTTAGCAAGCTTCATCTTCTGAAGGAGGACATCAAGATATAGAATAGGGAAGTGTTTGAGAAGCTGGAGTGGCGGAAGATCAGGCTCTTGTCAGAGATTGCAAATTTAGATTGTAAGGAGGGAATGAGGGGTTAGGTAGAGGCGGATAGAAGTAGGCAGGAGGAGTGTAAATGGTAGAGATTGGTGAAATTGCTATTACGGAGATGATCTCTTGGCGGAAAAATCTAAGACCCTATGGGATTTTTTGCTATTACGGAGATGATCTCTTGGCGGACAGATTTACTATGGGATTTTTTCAACAAAACTGGAAGGTTGTTAGGGGAGATGTCATGGTGCTGTGAATTCTTTCTTTATATATGGTTGTTTCGAGAAGTGCATGAGCGCCTCTTTTATTGCTCTTATTCTAAAGAAGGGGGAGCTATGGATGTTAAGGACTTTAGACCTATTTTGTTTGGTGGGCACTATGTCCAACCTAATAACTAAGGTCCTAGCTTTGAGGTTGAAGGAAGTTATTTCAGAATCCCAAAATGCCTTTGTTGGTGGTTGCCAGATTTTGGATTCAGCCCTTATTGCCAACGAATGTGTGGATTCTAGACTATGTAGTGGGGTCTTTGTAAGCTTGACGTGGAGAAGGCTTATGATCATGTGAGCTAGAGCTTTTTTGGAGAGACTTGGAGGAGATGGAGTGGGTTTTGTATCTGTATGGTGAGATTTTCAGTATTGGTTAACAGATCTCTGACCGGCTTCTTCATTTCTGTTCATTATTGTGATGGACGCGTTTAGTCGGTTGATGAGGAGGCCTGTGGAGTTGGGATTCAGTAGAGGGTTTAAAGTGCGCAGGACCCCTCTAATTAGTTGGAGATATCTCATTTGTTGTTTACGAATGATACCATAGTTTTTTGTGATGTGGTTGAGACTCAGGTGAGACACCTCAGGAGTGTTTTGGTTTGCTTTCATACAGTCTCTGGTCTGAAAGTCAACATTGGAAGGAGTATGATTGTGCCGGGGGGGGGGGGGGGGGGGGTTACGTTGCAGGGATTTCTAATTGGCTAACATTCTAGGGTGTGGCGTAAGGACGTTCGTGATCTCATATTTGGAGTTGCCTTGGGGGTCTCCTTCGAGGAGAGTGTCCATCTAGGATCTAGTAGTTGAGAGGAGGCTTGAAGGGTGGAAAAGGCAATACCTTTCAAAAGGAGGGTAACTTACATTAATGAAGAGTACTTTGTCGAGTCTAACTACTTATTCAGTATCCCTATTCAAGATTCCTTCGTTGGTGGTGAAGATGGTTGAGAAGCTATAACGGAACTTTCTGTGGGAGAGAAATTCAAGTATCACCTTGTGAGCTGGGAATAGGTGTGTAGTCCGATTCAAGTTTGGAAGGGGGGGGGGGGGGGGGGGGGGGGTTTGTTTCATAAGGCCTTGTTGGGCAAGTGGTTTTGGAGATTTGGTGTGGAGAGACATAGACATTAGAAGCGAGTTATCCGCTCTCAGTTTGGAGAGGACAGGGTGCATGGTGTTCTTTTAGAGGTGAGGGCTCTCGCAGGGGTGAGTACTAAGAAATTCTTCCGAATGGGGAGGGATGAATTTTCAAAGCACATTCAGTTCAATATGCGGAGTGGCAGGGGCATTAGTTTACAGAAGGATTTATTGTGAGGAGATTGGCCGCTAGCGTGTGCCTATCCGAGACTCTTTGGATTGCTACGGGTAGGTAGGTCTCAATAGCTGACTGCTATTGGCTCAATAGCAGGTGGAAAACTTGAGATGTGCAGTTCGAGAGGCACTTCTAGGATTGGGAGTTGGAGGACATCACTTTGTAATTGGCATTGTTGTACCGCCAGAAGGTTGATGGAGTAGTGATTGACGATTGGTTTTGGGCAGCTCACTCTCAGGGGAGATACGAGGTGCACTCCTTCTATAGAAGGTTGATGCTTGGGGCTTTTTCTCCATGGAAGGCAATAGGCGCACCAAGGCTCCTTTTAAGGTGGCCTTACTTGCTTAGAGGACAGCTCTTGGGTGAATATTGACGATTAACAATCTGAGGATAGATTATTGTGAACTAGTGCTACATATGCAAGAGGGATGAGAAGTTGTTGAATCATCTTCTTCTTCTGGACTGTCCAGTGGCTTGGGACAATTGGGCCATGCTTTTGGATTTGTTCGGGGTTCACTGGGTCATCCACATACCACGATGAGCATGATTGAGGCTTGGAGAGGCTATATAGTGGGAGCCCAAGCCTGAGATAGCTGGAGGGTGGCGCCCATGTGTGTATGGTGGAGCTTGTCGAGGGAGAGAAATAGAAGATCATTTGACGGACAGGAGACTCCTATTGGGGTGTTAAAATTCTCTATTATTAGCTCTTTATCTTTTGAGTTCTTGTGAGGTGGTGTAAATTTATGGGGGAGTTGGTGGATGTTGTTGATATATTGAGTTTTGGGGACCTAATTGGCCCTTGTCTAGTTTTTTTGCAAGATGTGTTCTCTGGTTGAACGAGTTTTTAATGATACCAATGATACTCCCATTATCAATAATATGTATATATATAATATATAGGCTTCCATAAGTTTCATGAAAACCATGTAAATTATTAATGCATCAAAATGTCTTCAAATAAATAATAGACTGCATAATAAGCAGATTAAAAAGAATTGATCAAATTTTCGATTCATGCCACTGTGTGTGCATTATATATCCAAAGAACCAAGAGTTTGCATATATCATATATCATTTACTTCATGGATCATGGCCACGAAGAGATAAAGAATACAAGAAAGACTTGCATATATACTACACTATATTCAATGGAAAGTGAATAACAAAAACCAATATCACTTACATTCAAGTCTATTCATTGTAAAGCCATAAAGGGAGGAGAAAAAAAAAAGATAGCACATAAGTGTACCTCCCAGTAATTCGCACAGAAGCAAGAAGATCATCTCCTTTCTTTCTTCCATGATACTGTGGAATCATTGTAAGAATACAGTATTGGCACAATAACTTTTGACACTTCTAAATTATTGCCTTTGGATTGATTACCTTTGCATCTTGTAAGTACTCCAGAACTACAGCAATCGTCTCGTTGAGCCCGGAGATCACCTTGGTGAAAGTGCTATCACAAATAACACTCCCTGTATATGATTCCCAAGAAAATTTTTATGATCCAATAAGAGTAAGCACAAGAAAATATACAGTAATGTTGAGGTCCCTAAGATTACTCATAACAAAACATACAAAGCTAATTACACCAAGAAATCTATAACAATGAAAAAAGTGTTAAAAGAGAAGTTCTTTAGCATGGGTTTGATGGATATATTTATTGTTGTTGACTTAAGTACAAACATTGCTTCAAAACCAAACACTTCCAAAAGGCTTCACTTTGACGACAATTACCAAATGAGCAATATACTAGAGAAGAACTTCTAAGTCAGGAACCTTACATAGGAATGATAAACGAAATTACTATTAAGGAAGTAGAGGAAACATTTAAGATGTGTGAAAATAAAGTAGTAGGACCTGGTAACATACCTATATAGGTATGGAGAATTCTATAGAGGGATGGGGTTTCTTCACATAGGGTGGGGCGTGCTTCTTTAAACGGTGTAGGGATGGGGAAGGGGCGGCCTGTCCCACACCCAGCCCAATGCATCCCCGGGTGAGATGCATCAAAGTCATATAAAAAGACAATGTTAACTATATTAATTTAATTCAAAGTAACAAAATTTTCAAGCTCTTTAACAGTCATGCGCTTGCTAAAGTTTGTTCTGATCCTGTGATCCCATGACCCCACAGTAAGCTTCACTTTGACGACTCTTTGAGTGAAGTTGAAAATTGAGGTTTTAAAATCATTTCATTCACATCAATTGCTGAATCTCACATGTTATTTTAATTTGAAAATATTGAGTCCCCACCAGCATTTGAGATCAGTTTAATTATCTTTTCCACCAATGAGAAAACAATAGCCAGGTTCCGTTGCTTCAAAAAAATTGCATCAGCACTGGATGAAGAACTCTTGGAAGCTTCATATTTCAGGTAGGCAAGGTCGTTGAGAAGAATGGCAATTTCAACCCTAGATGACTCTAAAACAAGCAATATACACCTGGAAAGGATACAGGCAAGAAAATAAAACCATACAGCCCAACAAAAAAGGAAGGCTCAAAGTAAAACTGCTATGACATGCATCACTTACAGGTCAGCTGGAACAGGGTCTTCTCTATCAAATAAGTTCATTTGACCAATTAGCCACTCCTCTCCCAGCATTGATATCATGGACTCCGCCAAAATAAGAGCATGAAGCTTTTCAGCAGGTGCTGCACAGCAAAAGGTGTAAAAAATAAAGCATCAGTAAAGAATATTATGTTAATAATAGGATAAAAATCCTGCAAAGATACCTACAGTTAGCACACAAGTCTAATTCACAAAATAACTAATCAGGTAAATATGTTGAGGCATCACTTTCTAATTCTGTTAATTAGTGACTTATGCAAATGGAAACCCACTCCCTTCAGTACAACAACAACAACCAAACCTTTTCCCAATTACTTGGGGTCGGCTACATAAATCCGATGTTTCCATTCCGCTCTATTTAAGGTTATCTCCTCAGTTAATCCACATGCTATCATATCTTTCTTTACTAACCCACTCACTTCAGTACCAAAACAAAATTGAAATAGTGGAACTATCACATGCATCAAAACATTTCACCTAATTCTAAATCTAACCTGAAATGGTTGGCAAAAATAATGCACTTTACTATAAAATTAGTATGTCATATGCAAGCACCTAAATTCCATCCTACACTTAATTAATGGTTCAGTAAACCAACAGGTAACCCAAAGTTCGGATCAAAACCTTTTATATCCAACTTCTCACCATTTGGCTAAAGACTTCAATAAGTTTCATCGACCACCAGTGACACAAGTCACCAGGATTTGACCAAAAGACGTGATATCTTCTAAAACACTAGAATGGCTTCCAGAACAAGGTTTCGGCAATCTAAGGATAGTCTACGCTAGAAGATAATCAGCAGTGCAAAACCTGCAGACTTTTTATGTCCCATCCTAGTTGGTTGGGAGACATGGAATCTTGTTCTACAAGTCAACTGAGCAGCCCCTATGCGATAGAAGACCTGTCAAAACCCACCCCACGCTGTGCAGATATTGTCCACTTTACGCTACACAAGCGCTCACGATTTTCAAAATGCATCTATACAAGTAGGAGGCATCCCCCCTTATAAGTGCTAGCAACTTCTCCCTCCACCCCCCTCCTCCCCGGCAATGTGGGATGTTACAATCACCTCCTCTTGACACCCATCGTCCTCCCTAGCATAACCCTCATGGACCTATGCACGCTACCTCATTTCTGGCTAGCATAACCCTCATGGACCGAGACTTGTGAAAGTTTCCCGGGTCATCCGACTAGTCCGGGGTCCCGCACACGAACCCAAAATTTCTGGAAAAAAAATCCCACAATCAACAAAACACATATTTAAACCAATTTCTCATGCTTTATCACAATTAAAACATAATTAATTGCGATTTAAATTAAAAATAAATCCAAGGCTTTACAAAGATTGTATTAGAAAGTGTTCAAATGGGGAACGCAACCCGAGAAAAAACACAAGGGCCTAATAGGGCCACTAACCTCCCAGAGAATCCAAAAAAATCAACTCTTTCACCCATGGATTTACAATTTCTTCCCATAACCCAATAGAAAAGAGAACTAATAATAGAGAATTTCAACGCCCCAATAGAAGACTCCTCATCGTTGAAGGATCTCCTATTCCATTCCCTCCAAAGACACCACCAAACACACAATGGTGATACCATCCAAGAGTCGCGGGCTTAGAGGCCAACTGTACAACCTCTCCAAGCCTCCAACATACCTATAGAAGAGCTAGGCATCACCCACTGAACCCCAAACAGCCCCAAAAGCATACTCCAACAATCCCGGGCCACTAAGCAATGAAGTAAAAGGTGGTCAACCGACTCGTCTTCTCTCTTGCATATGCAGTACCAGTTAGCAATAACGTGGCACCTCCTCAAATTATCCAACGTCAAAATCTTCCCAAGGGCAGTCGTCCAATTGAAGAAAGCCACCTTAGAAGGGGCTTTTGTGCACCATACGGCCCTCCATGGAAAAGCCAGACCCGCACCGACGAAGAGGCACCTATAACAGTATTGAACATCAAACTTCCACTGAGGCAAAGCCATCCACACCAAAGAACCGGCTCTATCACCATCTACCACCTGAAGATAAATTAGCTTCAAAGAGAGAGAGACGTCCCCTAACTCCCAATCCAAGACAAGAGCATGCTTGTCCAAAGCAATCCAAAAGAGTGAGGGAAAAGAGCGAGCCAGCGAATGCTCATTGCACCAATACTCCTCCCAAAGTGGGGGGAGATATATATATATATATAGAGAGAGAGAGGGGGGGGGGGGGGGGAGAGAGAGAGAGAAGAAGAAGAGCAAGATGGACAACAACCTATATGTCGTGTCATCACCTTTGCATACAAACCCCATTTTCTCTTCTTTTTCTACTTCTATTTCTTCTTAAAGCCCCACCAATCACACAAAATCACAATGAATATGATGTCATGAGGAAGTTCTTGAAATAAGTATGAAATCTAAGAGAATTGATGAATTTCCATGGCCCAAAACTTTCTGAACCCATAAGAATTAGAGGACAATGCAAGAACTCAAATTCACATATTGCAAATTTAAGGGCAGGGTATTAATTATGAGTGAATCACCGCTCAATCCACTAATTTGCATGTGTAACCTAATCAAGACAACCCTAATTCGGACTTACTAATTACCATGACTGTTGACCAATATAAGTAATTAAAACATCAATTTCTCATGGATCCTTGTCAACTAGAATGCATCAATATGGTTAACAGTTCTTGATCAACTTAAATTAACCCTCATGACTTGTTATATAACAAAGAGATAAACATGCATGTATGTAAACAGAGAAAAAGAGATAAAGCTACATAATTTTACAAATTAAATAGAATGGTAAACATCATCGTCTAGTAAACAGGGAACACTGAAACAAAAAGATATTTTATTTTACATAGCAACAAACAAAAAGTCAAACTTACCAACACGATTCTGTAGAATTGCCACAATACCAATACGAATATCAGTTGACCAAATGTCACTCGTCATCAGGCGTAGCTCTTGATGTACCGGTGCCTGAAAATAGCAAGAAGATGCCACTTAACATTTGTAGTTGGTGCTATTAACTATGTAAAAGTGTTGAGAAAATAGGCATCCAATCACGTACCACCAAATATTATGATGTGATGATAAGTAAACAAGCACGTAACAAATTAAAGCAATTCAAAAGAACACGCCAATAATTATACGTGGTTCGGCTAAACAAGCCTACGTCCACAAAGAGCCCGATTTCACTGTATAGATTGTAACAGTACAAGTTGAAGAATTGTACCAAGAGTACGCCCAACCCTCAACCCTTAACCCTAATACACCCAACCTCACAAAAGGAAATCACAAATTCTAAACAAGAATTCTCTCACTAAGTGCCCTCTCAAAACAATGAAAGTGACCTCTCAATTCAAAGAGAGTATTGCCTATTTTCTTCTCACAAGTCTCAACCTATAACATAGGTAACTACATATAGAGTCCAAAACCCAATTCCTTGGTGGACAAGGATTACAATTCCTTAGAGTGACTATTTATAGAGCCCAAACCCCAATTCCTTGGTGGACAAGGATTACAATTCCTTAGAGCCCAAGACTTGCCTAACAAGTACTTTCCTTCCTTGGGACCAAGACTTGCCTACTAAGAAATTACCTAATAAGATACAACTTTTTAATGAAAACCTAATTACAATAGGAATTTGAGCCAACCCAACAAAAAGCATATACATCTTATTTATGGAGTATAATATTTGGAATGATACTGTATTTTTTGTGTTTGGAAAGTGCCCTGGTTCGGGCCTTAGGAAACAGTTAAGAATTTGGAAGGCTAAGAAGAGTTGAAGCACAGTGGCAATATAGCAAAATATCTTGGGAAAAAGCTGGCAACTTCAAGATAAAATATGGTAAATTTGTTTCTATGTGACATCTGATTACAGATTAAGATTGTAATAGGCTAGATTATCACCATCTTATGTTGATTGTAAAACAGGCATCATGGTCTACACGAACAGGACATTGGTTTTGAGTTTAATTACCTGTTCTGTAATAGAACTTGGAACTAGTATCAGTATTCTAAAGAAAATGAACTCCAGAATTACTTGAGATTCTTACTTATATTGCTACATTGTTGCCTAAGATAACGACAAAGGATTCCTCTAAGAAATTTGTTTTTGTTGATATTAATCTCAACTTTTACAGTAGCTCTTGAATATTGTGAAGTTTTGGTACAAATAACAGGATTTACTTTTAAATTAAAAGCTAGAAGAACAATTAAACAATAATGAAAAACATTCTTCTCTCACAAATAAAAGAAAAAGAAACAAAGTTGTTAACCCAGTAATGGGAACCCTACCACTCATGTGTTATGAAGTGAAGTAACCAAGTAAAAAACATCATTCAGTATCTATAGGATAACTAATAGCAGAGGCAGAGCAGAGTGTTCCCTCTTACCATTCTACAGTTTGCTTAATATGAACCTACTTGATGCTTGCTAGCGTAAAGAAAATGTGTCTGAAACACAAATCTCTCTAGTAATTAGTAATATTGGAAAAATATATATTACATAAAATATTAGAGAACTTATAATAATGCATTCAAGTGTGCACACACACTCGTTGCTTAAACACGTATCATCTCGGGGAACAAGTGTATGATTAAACCAATATACATGAACTATCATTATATAAATGTTCATAAGCTCTCTAATTAATAGGCCTTATGTTGGCAATTTATTGTCCAAAACTTGAAATTGGTAATTTTTATTATTTTTAAGTTTATGAAAGTGTCAAGTTAGTTAGGTTAGTTGTGGCACCTTGTCCCAGGGCAGATCCAGTATTCAAGGGCAAAAAGGTAATTACAACTTTTTATTGGGAGACTCACCAATTAGACTTCATAATTTTTTGCATCCATATACTCTAGAATTTTCTAAAATCATGATTTGATTCACAAGAGAGACTTTTAGATTGCATATCTTTTTTTTTTTTTTGGAACTTCCCTAAATTGTTTTTCTACTCAAACAAGGATGCAGTGCAGCTCGATCGAACCAGGAATCAATTGAGAACTACTGCCAGCCATAGTGGCAATCGATCAACAAATGGCTAGGTTGATTGAGTCTTTATACTATTTATTGTGCATTCTAATGATCTATGATTGGGACCCATTTATCGAGCATTTCGAGCAAAGGCTTGCGGGATGGAAGAAAGAGTACTTATCGAAAGGGGGAGCATAACTCCTCTGAAGAGCACTATTTTCCAGATTCCAGCCTCGGTTATAGAGGCTTGAAAAGCTTTTTATGGGGTGGTCTGGGAGATGTGTTCAAGTACCACCTAGTGAGCAAGGAGAAAGTGTGCACCCCTATTTAAAGAGGGGGTTGGGGATTAGAAGATTGAATCTGTTTAACAAGGCTCTATTGGGCAAATGGCTTTGGAGATTTGGGAGGGAGAGATCCAGATTGTGGAGGAGAGTCATTGTTAGCTGTTCTGGGAAGGGTATTGGTGGATGGATTTCTAGGGAGATGAGATTTCCTGTTGGGGTGGGAGTGTGGAAACTCATCCGAAAGGGTGGTTGGGATGAGTTTTACAAACGGATTCGACTCAGAGTCAGCAATGGCAGGTGTGTAAGATTTTGGGAGGATCACTGGTGTGGAGACTCTGTTTTGGCTCAGTTTCCATGACTCTTCAAGATTGCTATGGACAGACATGTTTTGATCACCGACTGTTATCAACTTGATAGTGGAAGAACGACTTGGGACATGCAGTTTCAAAGAACGTTTCACAATTGGAAGCTCACGGAAGTAACAGAGTTCTTAACACTCCTTTACAGTCAACAAGTGGAGGGGGAGGGGAAGGAACGGATGAGATGATCTGGAAGCATTCTTCAAAGGGGGTTTTTGGAGTGCGATCTTTCTATCAAAGTTTTCTTGCAATTCTAATGTCTTGTTTTCCATGGAAGGCCATTTGGAGATCAAAAGCCCCCTTAAAGGTGGCTTTCTTTGCATGGACAGCCTCTCTCGGCAGGATCTTGACTTTAGACAACCTCAGAAGAAGGAGACGGGTTGTGGTCAATTGGTGTTGTGTGGGCAAGAAAATAGAGGAGTTGGTGAATCATCTTCTCTTGCCAGTTGCGAGAGATGTTTGCGCTATTTTTTTTAGTGGTTTTTGGCATGATTGGACGTGCACCAACATCTTTCATACATATCTCAGATTTGGAGAAAGAGTATGTAAAGTCATTATAAATGGAGAGAGTCTAATAAATGCAGTGTCAAAATCATGAGTTGCTAAGATGAAACTTCAACCTGAACCTCACCCACAACCATATAGAATGGCCTGGGTTGATAAAACTTTCTTGACTATCACTGAAAGGTGTTTAGCTCCTATTCAAATGGGTGTTTATCCTGATAACATTTGGTGTGATGTTTTATCCTAGACCAATGTACCCCATGTGCTACTTGGTCGCCCTTGGGTCTATGACTTAAATGTGACTCACCATAGCAAGGAGAATCACTGTTGCTTCAAGTATAATGGTAAAACTCTCCGGTTAACACCTGGAAAGCGACCAGAAAAGGATTCTAGAACACTACAAATATCTTCTTCTCCGCCTAATGATGACAAATATGTGTTGGCAAAAGAAGAAAAAGATGTTAATGAAGTTCCCCATGTCACATCTGAGGAGGTGTTGGATTATCCACCACCTAAATGCACTAATTTAAATGAAATTAAAGGTGTAACATTTGAGGAACATCTACCTAAATTGTCACACATGAATGGTGAGCAACACACCATTGCCCTAATCCCAGGATCACATTTATCTGATGCCAAACATAACCTCACACATCCTAGGGAACATGTTGAACTGAATCAACCAAATAATGAGTTTACACAAAAAGAGTTCATTCACAATAGTCTCAAAGAGGTTGTAAAGCATCATGAGTCATCCACTTTCATTGTGTCAAATGGGGATGTCAAGTACCATAGGAATTTTTGGAAGACACTTTGGACATTTTTAGGGACAACTCTAAAATCGCCTTTTGCATCATGTCCTCGAACTGATTGAAAATTTGAGATTGTTAACCAAGGTCTAGGAAAGTTGGTTAGTTTTCTTGTTAGAAAAATTGTGTTGTCTACTAGAATCAAATCAACACAGGAAGAAATTTAAGCTGTCCCAGTAGGGGATGGCTCTGATACCATGAATACAAGATTGAAGGAATATTTTCTACTTTCATTTCTATCAAATAGGTACAATACATGAGGTATAAATAACCTAAGTCAGTTGAAACAACCTCCTAGTTGTACACACATATATTCCTAAGAGTTGGGAGTATTTTAAAAATTAAAAAACAAAAATTTGAATAAGTCTAAACTTACTCCTAGTTTTTAGGAAACCGTCAACAACTATACATATGCATTTACTCTTCGGAGGAGAGTTCTTTTCAACCGAATTGGATTGATGGAGAATTGAATGTGGCTCGAGAGCTTGAAGTGCATATAACCCACACCTACTACTGGAGACGTGGAAAATATAGATATAATTAGTGATTTTTTCTATGTATTATTATTATTTGTTATGTTGTGGCCCGAATTTTGTCTTGGCTTGAGTCACATTGTGACTTGAAAAATGGCTTTGAATGGCCTTAAGCCACCAAAGTCAAGGGGTCCGGGCAACGCCCCCGGGAAAAAAACTTTGACCCGTTTTTTGATTACTGGTTTTGGACCCGGATTAGGACTCTCTTATAGCCCGAGATATAAGGGCATCTAAGGATTTGGAGTGAGTAACGAGAGAACACTGAAAACGCAAAAAGAGGGTGAGAGAGTGAGAGCTAGGGGTTGAAACTTGTAATCTCCTGATTTTCACATAGTGAAATCTTTCGCTAAATCTTCGCCGTGGACGTAGGCACATCGCCGAACCACAGAATTCTTGTGTTCTGTGTGTTGTGCTTATTTCGTATTGTGCCGTGTTTTGTGATTGTGCCTGGTTCGAGGTTGTTTTCCACAACATTATTATTTTAGTTTTGTTTTAATTTAGGATATTTCAATAATTAGTATTTTAGAGCTTTATTTTTGGTAATAGGATTTAATTAGGTCTTTCTAAATGCTTATAAATATGTGGGTTGATAGATTGTGAAAGGCACTTTTGATAATTGATTATTTAATATACAGAGATATTGTGATTTCTTCCCCCTCATTCTTCTTCTTCTCCCTCTTCTGTCTTCTTCTCTTCTCTCTCACTCTCTCTTCTTAATCAATTTCTGTTTCAAAGTACCCTTACCCATCTTGCATCATCCTTCTCTAGTTTCATCGACAAACAATATCGGCAAATAATATAAACCATAGAATCTCATCTTGGATGTGTCTTGTCAACTCATCCATAACCAAGGCAAAAAGGTATGAGCTTAAAGCTGACTCTTGATGTAGGCCTACAGTAATTGGGAATTCACTTATTTCCCTAGATGCATTCTAACTATAGTTACACACCCATCATACATGTCCTTTATTGTGCCAATGCATCCCTTTGTGACTCTTTCTTTTGTAAAACCCTCCATATTAGATCTCTAGGTACCCTATCATATCATAGGCTTTCTTCAAATCAACAAAAATCATATGGAGATTTCTCTACTTCTCTCTATATCTTTCCATTAGTCTCCTCGATAAGTAAATAGCATCCATCGTTGACCTTCCCGGCATGAATACAAATTGATTTTCCGACACTTTGGTCTCTCGTCTTAGGCATTGTTCAATTACTCTCTCCCAAAGTTTCATAGTGTGATTCATTAATTTAATATCACGATAATTGTTACAACTTTGTACGTCCCCTTTATTTTTATACATAGGCATTAGGATACTTTTGCACCACCCATCAAGCATTTTCTTAGTTGTTCTCTTCTTATTAAACAATTTTGTTATCCAAGACAAGCCAACTTCTCCTAGACACTTCCAAATCTCAATAATGCCATCGAGTCCTACAGCTCTTCCTGATTTCATCTTCTTTAAGGCATTTCTAACCTCCATGACTCCACCAAAAAAATGTTATCTCTAAGGTCACTATATTCTTCTAATTCTAAACTTCCTATATGATTTTCATTTAGAAATTTCTCAAAATAACTTTTCCATTTTTCTTAATTCATCGTCATTTACTAAAACCCATGAATCTTCACTCTTAATGCATTTAATATAGCTAAAATCTCTAGTTTTCCTCTCCCTTAGTTTAGCAAGTTTATATATGTTCTTCTCCCCTTCTTTTGTGCCTAGTTTAGAATAAAGATCGTCATATGCTCTATGTTTTGCTTTACTTGTTACTTTCTTTGCTTTTTTAGTTACCTCTTCATATTTTTCAAAGGTTCACTATTTTTAGTTTTTTGCCGAACTTTATAGCATTCCCATTTTGTTTTTACAACTTTTTGAACTTGTTCATTCTACCACCAACTTTCCTTAAATAATGGTCGTGTTCCTTTTGATTCACAATCGATCTACCTTTCTAGTTAAAAAGAAATCGATTAACTCATATTTGATCCACTTTTAAAGGTAAGTGTTTATCTCTATTTTTAAAAAAGGTATTCCTAATTATAAGATTATATGTTACTACCAAATTTAAGATAGCCTCCACAGCATCATTTCTATCTTCAAATCCATGTCCACCATGTACTATCTCATATCCTCCACACTCTTTTCCTTGCATTAATTCACCCTTTGGAATACAAAATAAACAGTATCTCTCTCTCTCTCTCTCTCGCGCGCGCGATTTAGCTCATATTTTTGACATGTTGATAAAAATAAATAAAAGATTGAAAAAAGAAAGAAGAACACAAGTATATTACTTGGTTCAGCCACTACGGCCTACATGCACGGCACACAAAGCACGAAGGGCTACATCACTTTTATTATATTTTCTCTTTTGTTTACAATGATCACCTCTATTTATAAATGAAAGAATACAAATGATAAATATGGAAAATACATTGATGGAGGATAAGTGTCCAACTTGAAACTAAATACGAAGTTGTCGAGAATCCAAGACAAGTTGATCCTGAAATCTAAGACACGATCCAAAGATCCAAGACAAGTTGATCCGAAAATCCGAGACGAGTTTAGAGTAGGGTATGATAAACCTGCTCTGATACCATGTCAAAAATATAAGCTAAATTTAGAGAAATCTTAGAGAGAAAGAGAAATATACTATTTATTTCATATTCTAAAGGGTAATTACAATCACAATATATAATGTTCTCAAGAAATAAAATAAGGAAAGCAACAATATATGGAAACTAAAATTATGCCCCTAATTAAGGAATAATTGATCATACCCCTAATAAAGGAATAGTTGACTATTAGCTGTCACAACATCTCCTAATACGAGTTTTACTAATATATCTTCTTTTCTAATATTGGTTACCACATCTTCTTTTAATTTTTTATCAATGATTATCCCTACTCCATTTCTATGTCAATCTTTTCCGGTGTAACAAAGTTTATATCTTTCAATTTCTCTAGCTTTTGCGCCTACCCACTTAGTTTCTTGTAGACATAAAATATTAATCTTCCTTCTAATCACTGTCTACCAACTCCATTCATTTACCTATCAAGGTTCCTATATTCCAAGTCCCTATCCTAAGCCTATTATTCCTGGGCTAACTTCTTTACCCGCGCTCGTCCAGAAAAACATGGAAAGCCTTGCCTATTTTTTACCACATCCAGAGCCGATGCGGCACCCCTTGCAAATTTTTCAAAGCATTTGGAAGCTGATGCAACGCATCACTTAAGGGAAACACCCTATGTAAGTAAAATTATACCATCTGGAAGCTGATGCAACGCATCACTTAAGGGAAACACCTTATGTAAGTAAAATTATACCAAGCACTGTAGACACCAAGGTTTTACGTGGAAAACCCCAAGAGGAAAAACATGACCTAGTCTAGGCTATTCAAATCCGCTATACAAAAGAGATACTACGCTAGATTAACACTAGATTAATCGTTCAAATACCCCAAAACCCCTAGTTACCTCTTGACACATACTGACCCACCAAACTCACACTCAAAGTCTCCAGGCCCATAGTTGCTCCATCAACAAATTTGGCAATTTGCTCGTGCGATAGCTATTTGAGCTCGCTCGTGCGATAGCTATTTGACCTCTAAACCAATCATCCAATCAATCTTAGTTGATTGAGAAGTTGGTGTTGAACTCCAATTTAGCTCTGTAGCAGTAATGATGTCAACATTCATGTATATCACTCACCAATTCTAATGTGGAATGATGAATGAAAACAATATATATATATATATATATATATGCACTCTAATCTCACATAATGCTCTCTGAATCTTCCTTCTATATCTTATGCTTTCTGAGATAGTAAGGAATTTATAAACAAAGTAGAAGAGAGACAAGGGTTTCAAAGTTCTATTCTGAAAAGGAAACTAGCTTTTCGAAAATTTTTACTCGTCGATGAATAAATTGACATGCATCCAGTGCCTTTCTATTGATCAGTCAATCGATCAAAATGCCCTGACTTTATACTTCGAAAATTTCAGACTACCATGTTTTGAAGTTTTAAACATCAACATCAAATTCAGACTACCATGTTTTCAGTGTTTAGCTAAACAAAGCCTACATTATACGGAACAATATGCCCCACGTATGACGTATCCAATCTGTAACTAAGTTCAAGCTTCTAACTCTGGATGCAGTGATAGTTCGAATCCTTACAGAAATTGAAATTACCATGTTTTCGGTGTTTAGCTAAACAAAGCCTACATTATACGGAACAATATGCCCCACGTATGACGTATCCAATCTGTAACTAAGTTCAAGCTTCTAACTCTGGATGCAGTGACAGTTCGAATCCTTACAGAAATTGAAATTAAAGCTCAACATTTCATTATGATTTTATCAAACAGGAAATTCATAATTAATTTAAACCAATGTTACAATGTCCCAAAGCTCAGGAAATGGCCCAAAATATAATTAATCATCTCAACATGTCCAATCTGAAATCCCTAGAAGCGATCATCCAGCCAATTGCTAACAGTGCCAATATATTAAGAAAAACTGAAACAGAATTTACTTTTGCAGTGACAAAGAATGATAAAGTTTAGTTGTATAATAAAATAGTTGCCTACAGAATATTTTGACGATAGGATCGTAGATAGCAGGTGGAGTGCTTCAAATTTAAACATATAGGAAATAAGTAAATGTGTTTCATTAGAAAAGTCTAGAGCACTAGGAAAACACAATAATGGACTCAACATATGAAAATAATAAATTATATAACTCTATAAAATCTAGGCTCACCATCATTGGCAACTCTGATGGATATCTGTTGTTAATAATTTCGAGGGACAGTTTACTTATTATCAACTGAACAAGCCTCATGGCAAGCTCCAACAAGTGAGAACCTGCACCAATGCTGCAACCCATAAGCTTTAAGCACATTGAAATAGTGGCAGATAAATTCATAACCCACTTGCTTATGCATTTCTATGAACAATCGAGTGGATTTTGAAGTATGGTGCTAATACTATGAAAACAATAGATGACAAATTTTATCTAGACCTTACAGCCACAAAGTTCACCGTTACCCATCCATGTAGTGTGCATTCATCAAGGGCAAGGGCAAGGGCAAGGGCAAGGACAGACTAAGTTGGGCTCAGTCGGGGCAGCGGTCCCCACACAGTTTCTTTTTATTCTAATTTATACATACATATATATATATATATATATATATATATTACAGCAATTCCAAAGTTCTCCCTTAAAATTCCCAAAATCTCTTTAGTCTTTATTATGGTTATAGTCTTTGGGCCTCCAACCAAAAATATACATTCCAGATTATAACCATTTAAAAACCCAAACTCATGACCCAAGTCTAAGATTAATTTTAGGTAATGTAAATTCTCTCACAGTAAGTATCAAGAACGGTTTGCGTCTATGACAGTGCAATTCACTTTCTGACAAATCAAAGTTGACACCTCCTAAAATAAATTTCTAAAACCGATCATGGTGTTGTGGCCTGTGAGGCTACAACCTAATCTTTAGCATTATCTGTTCAAAGTGACTCCCTCATACTCGAACCCACTTCTCAAACTTGGCAACCCAACCTTTAACACTACCATAAGTTCATCGCTAACCACATTTGAATTGAAATTATGTAGAATAAGGATATTAATTGCAATAAGCTATTAAAAAAATCCTAAATACTCTATTGGCCTAATTCTACGAGATCATAATAATAATTCAGTTAAAAGATCAAGTCACAACCATCTGAGAAGTTAACCATTTGAGAAGCTAGCACTTTCATGCCTCCAGATTCGTACAATGTTGTGTGACTCCATCTTCACAAGCACTTGATACCAAAAATAAGAATTCATAGCATTCTTCGACAACAGATGAGCCCAATCTGTATGTTCAAACATCATGTAGTTAGAGAACGAAAAAGCATATAAAACAAGATGCCCTCTTCTGATACTTGAACATAATAGAACAGAGAGGGAAAAAATTAAGGAAGAAAAAGAGGAAGCCGAAATCAACAATCTCGAAAGAGAACGCACGCAAAAGCATACATAACAAGATGTCCCCTTCTGATACTTAATAAAATAGGGAGGGGGAAAAAAGGAAGAAGAAGCCAAAATCGACAATCACAAATGTATTAACAGTAGAAAATAAGAACTACTTCCCAATCAATATAAATTAGAACATCAGGTTCACTTTTTAAGCTTATATATTTGTCATAAATCATTCTGAAAAATATGTGCAGTAATAATCAGAGAAGCAGAAATAATGACCCTGAAACAAAAGATATATAATGCAACTCAAAAGAAACCGACTTCAACTACAGAGTTTGGCTAAACAAGAATTGTTTAACCAATGTACTCTATCTGATCATATTTTTAATCAAACTATAGGAAAAGTTATCACTCTTCACTAACTCTACGCATGTCTTTTCTTAATTTCCCTTGTCATTGTAGCCACATCAATGTAATAATCCTTCCTCATGGAAGCAATAATTGGTTTCCTTCATCAAGCCATTAAGCAAACTTCTATGTCCACAAAAGGTGGTGCCACTAGTGATGGCATGCCTTAATGTTACAAAATGGAACTGGTTCCGTCTATCCTGATCCCACCCCAATTAAAAAAGGCTCGAGCCTACCCTACCCTTATACAACCACTACGCATCAGCCACCTTATTCAAAAGGTATACCGCTACTATGCATATAGTGTCCCTCCTAACCTTTAGGAATAACAACAAAATTTAAGATTCATTACTGAAACCCAAATTTCACATCATTATACGATGTGATTTTCATTTCGATTACCCTACTCTTATACAACCACTACGCATCAGCCACCTTATCCAGAAGGTATACCGCCACTATGCATATAGTGTCACTACTACCCTTTCGGAATAACAACAAAATTTAAGACTAAGATTCATTACTGAAGCCCAAATTTCACAACACTGTAGGGTGTGATTTTTGTTTCAATTACCTATTCTTATACAACCACAGCCACTACGCATCCTCGACCTTGTATCTTAAATATAAATACAATTCAATACATATAATGTATCATATATTACACCAAAGATATTTCCATAATTAGCGACCTTATATATTAAATCTAATTCATAACATATATTGTCACTACGCATCAACAACCTTGTATCCTAAATATAAAAACAATTCAGTACATATATATATATATATATATATATATATATATATATATATATCATATATAACACCAAAGATATTTCCAAAGCTCACAAATTTATACATACACACACACCTACAAGAATGCTTAGCGATACAATTATATACACGAAGGGGCTATATATATCTATATATAAACACAAACATGGAAAACAATACATTATTATGCTTACTCTTTCATGTATGATCCATAATCAGTTTGTAGTTATTACGAAATTATATTTAATCAATAGTCAAGATTAAATTCAAGAAAAGAAACTAATTCCTAGGTCCAGCACGCACGGTGGGCAATCAAACCTATTGACTAATTATAATTCTTTCATTGTGAGTTACTAATCCAAGTCATATGTGATGTTATTAGGCATAAAACGATCAAGGTTACAATCTGTTATACAATGGAAATCTTAAGCATACAAACTATTTTATATAACATTAATAGGCAAGTTACAACCATATACAAAAATATAATGCAAGATCAACTTGCCTGGATTATTTCTTCAATTTAATATTGTTACAAAAATATAAAGGAGCACAAGTTAATATTTGCCGTTGTATTATAAATTTATAATATTGTATATAGGCTAAATTCCTATCCATTGCTTATATGAAACATTTATTTTTCTATTGTTTGGAAAAATAATCTTGAAACAAAGTGAAACTAAATAGAATCAAATTTATGCACTAGTACAAAAACCTTACTCTTTTGACATAATCTCTAATATGAGAGGAATCTTTAACACCATATCTTTAGAGGAAGCAATCTCAGGAACCCGACAAAATGCAGCAAGAACAGTAACTGATAACTGCAAATATGCACCGCGATTATCACCTCCATTTGGACTAACACTTCTTTTTTCCCATCCCTAAAAAGATTTACAAAAAATATCCATCTCTAGTTATTTGTTTATAAAAGAGATAAGCAAACACAAGCGAACCAAATCAAATAGTTGGTAATAAAAACATCAGATTTCTTTTATTACCTTACTTTATCATGTGTTTTTGAAATAACATTTTTAGTTAATTTTTTCAAGAAGAACAAGGAATAGATTAGAATTTGGACTAATTACCGGTTTGTAAGAGGCGATCGAGGAATCGAATACCAACGGCATCGAAAACTTTGCGAATCAAACCATAGTCATCTCCTTTGCAGAATTTAGTAATGAGGAGGAGACCTGCAAAGCGTTGCTCATCTCTCTCTCCTTTTAGTAGCTTCAAGCAACCTTCGAGTGATGGAGAACATTCCTGCATTATTTCAAATGACACCAAGAAAAAGTTTTAAAGATTAACTGGGATAAAATATATATTTGTACACATATATTTATGTGTGTGTGTGTGAGAAGCAGATGGAGAAGATGCTAGAAATATTGAGAGAATGAATATGTGCGTCTATAATGTGTACATAAGGGAAATTTGTAATATTCAGTTACAATTTGGGAAATTTGTGAAGAATATTACCTACATTTAGAAAATAAAAATTACCAACAATTAATAAGCTGAGTTTCAATTTCCATCTTTGATAACTATTCTAGTTAAACTTCTTTCAACAATGCAAACTCTTCTAGTTAAACCCACACTGAAATTGTCTTCCTATGAGTACCAGAAAATGTCTATAATGTGTCCATATGTAAAAACGAGTAATACCCAATATCTTAAACCATTACAAACATCCTCCTAGGTGATTCATTGGAAAGGTAGCAACACTTGCTAGTAAGTATAAATGGTCCCTAGAGAATTCAAATCAAAAATTGAAGGCACGGGATGAATAAGACACAATAATTACAGCTGATAATCATAATAATCACAGCTGGCAAGAAATCAGTTCGATTAACTACCAAAACCATGTTGTGAAGAAGTTAATTTTAAGAATTTCCGCATCAATCCGCTAATTAGAGAGAGATAAAGTGAGCCCGAATCGTGAAGTTCGAATTGATGTGTGTGTGTAGACATGCAAGTATGTATGTATATTAGAAACAGAGGAGGGGCATAAGAAACCTTTTCAAGGGCTTTAACTTCGGCAACAGTTTTGGCATTGGGAGCCATGAGGCTGTCTCTTGTGGGGTTTTAGGCCTCGAGGGCTTGTAGAACAACAATATCAAGTGTAGAGAGAGAGAGAGAAGGGGTGACCGGTGGTGAGTGGAGAGAAGATGGGTGACCGGTGGTGGGTGGAGAGAAAATGGGTGGTCCGAGGTGGGTGGAGAGAGAGACAAGAAGTGAGCAGTGGCAGAGAGAGAAAGAGGGTGGGCGGTGGCCGTTGGGCCGTGGAAGGAGTGAGATTAATGCTGATTACTACCAGTAAAGAATACATTAAAAAGAGTGAAAAAAAATGGAATAGGTTTCTGGAAATTTTATACTGACACCCAGGGGTACACACTTAGAACCGGAACCGGAATTGTTCCAACGGTTCCTAAGTTTGGGAACCGGAACCATTGGGGTTTGAAACCGTAAGGAACAGAACTGTGGTTCTCAGTCGTCTTCAACCTTTCCCAAGACGCTATTTTTCAACCCAGACAGCCATTTTTGAACCAGTAAGCTTTCTAAGAACATTACTAGCAGCCTATTTAACAAATAGAACATATAAGAAATTCCTAATCTTGTAGTAATAATAATAACAATAGTAGTAGTACTAGTAGCACTAGCAGCAGCTGCAGCAACAACATAGTAATAAAGAAATAGAACAAATTAACTTCTAGCAACTGAAATTAATCCCTAGATTGCCTTAGTTTAATGCCTTAGAACCTACAACCAGAAAGATATAAAATATTATTACATAGAATAGAACAATATTCAGTAGCTGATTAGGAACTGAACGCCCCCCAGTTCACCTTCCGTAGCAAATTACTATTGTCAATTGCAACTACTACTCTACAAACTACAAACGAGAAAGAAAAATGATAAATCATGTACAACGCGGGCCATCACCCTGCAATTGGTGTTTTCAGTAGAGTCGTAGAGACTAGAGGGAGTGTGAGAGAGTGAGTGAGTGAGTGAGACTGTGAGAGAGAAAGAGAGAGAGAAGAAATACCAGATCTTGGATTTGTGCCCGAGGTTTTACAATCTGATGCATCACTGAAGGGTGATGGCCCGCGCCGGAGATGATAAAGAAGCCGGTGCCGGAGTGACAAACAAGCGAAGCGAGGGATGAATGGTGAGGAGCTAGGGGCAGGGTCGTGCGACTCTCTGCTGCCGCTGCGTGTTAAAACTGAGTTAGAATTAGAAGTTAAATCTAGACATTTTTATTATTATATTATATATATTTTATATATGTTTTTTTTTCTTACGTAAGGGATTCGGTTCAGTTTCTAGAAATTGTTACTCTAACGGTTTCAGTTTGGTTGGATTCTATTAGACCTGAAATTGAAATCGTTGGTAACAATTTTACAATTCGATACGATTAAAATACGATTCCGTTCAATTCTAGTTACGGTTCAACCATTATTTATGCATCCATAGGATGACATGTATATCAATTCTTTTGGATATTGGGCTTGCTAGGAAAGTTAGTGGGCAAGGACACAAAACTAAGCATGAAAGGTGGCTTCCACTTTTTAATTTTTTCTAAAATACTCGTTGAAATTGTTTATAATTTGATCGAAGATAATAAGAGTGGAGAGCATTGTATATTATTTTAATTTATGAAAAAAAATACCCTATTTATAGAATATGAATGGTTGTCAATTTGAATCCAACAGTATGTATTGGCTTGGATTCATACTGAACCAAAGAGGCATTCTGGCATGCGCATGCATGTAGGAAGGCCGACCACTAGATAAGCTAAAAGACTAAGAAATACAAGCCAAGCCAGAAGTAACTCGCTCCACTGAACAAGTACAACTTTTACGAATAAATGTCATTATTCAAAAATGTGTACAACTCTTAAAAATAGATGTGTCTATTCAAAATACGAGAAAGAACATGACAATTGACAATTAGTATTTTAACCGTATACAACCTCTCAATTTTTACATTACTATATACTTAACATCTCATCTACCTCCAAAAGTGAGAGGCGAGGGGTTTAACTTAAAAACGGTTGATAATTAGTGTTTTAACCGCATACAACCTCTCACTCTTTGTATTATAATATATCTAACATATCATCTAGCTCCAAAAGTGAGAGGTGAGAGTTGAACACCATATCTATTTGAGTTATTTAAAACCCATCTTCAAATTTCAATGGTACTCTGTATAGTGTCATCAAAATAAAACTCATATAAATTTGGTCCAACAAAACTTACTTGTAAGACTGGTTTCTTTACCATTCTGAGCAATGACAGATTGAACTTAGTCCCCATTTAGTATCAATCAAATACAACTAAGACAAATTGAAAAGGACTTGAGCTATAACATATGTAATAAAACACTAGTGTCTTGTTCTTTGTCAAAGCCCAAGTTTCATTTTGAAGTATCCATAAATGAAGACACATATAAAGACAATGGTGCCTCAATAACCTGAAATGACGAGTGTTAGATATGGCATTTAGATACACCAACTGTTCCTTTTGCAGCTTCCAATGGGTCCAAACCCATATGGGTCTTTTGAATGCTTATGGACTTTGAGATATGACTAGTCTATATACAAGCCCATGCCAGCTTTGAAAGAAGTAGACTGGACTTTTGGTCCCCCCAATCCCTCACAACACTAACTGGACCACCTTGGACTTTTGGTACCCTAATCTCTCACAACACTAACTGGACCACCATTATCAGTCTGTTTTCACAAATATGCAACTGGTGACGTGTTGATGATTGCATTATTGCTTGCATTTTATTTTGGAGCACACACGCATGAAAAGTAGTTCTTCTTTGCTGAGCTGAGCCTTCCATTTCGTTCGTGAATTTGATTCGATCCAATTCAATCCGTGTATTTTAGATTGATTTTTTATCTATTGGATCGGTGACAGATTCATAAATAAATTACTATAAGTATCAAGTTTTAAAAAATTAATCCAATCCGTTATATATATATATATATATATATATATAATCCTAAACCTAAAACTAATATATATCATGCAGTTATAATAGATTATTTCATCTCAATTTCATATTGGGCTAAAACTATTGAGTTGTTTAAAAAAGTTCAACCTGTAAAATCAATATGAAGTGTCATTGGATTCAAAATTTATGAATTTGTTGAAATCGGATTGAATTTGATTTTATGTCTAATTCGATCCATGTTCACCCCTTGTTTTAAGTGGTATCTCCTCTTTCTACATGAAAGATTGACAGTGGCTGATAATGCAAAATTTTCAAGTTGTTCAATTGTTTTTTTTGTTTTTTATTTTGGTAATGTGGTTTTACTATTGTTTTCTTTATTATTGTTAAGAATTCTTTTGTTAAGATCTTATGAATCGATTAAAACCTCGGATTCATACTAGAAGCACGATGATTCAATAATAATCCTAAGCTAAGAAAGAGACAATTGTGAAGAAAGGTAGATTGAAGGAAAATCATAAGTATTTGTCATCCTACTAAATCCGTTTAGGTGACATTTTGATGTATATATATATATATATATATAGTAAAATTTACATGAACATATTTCCCTTTCACTAGTTTTTTTTATTTTTATAGGGATGTAACCCACTAGATCAAACCAATATGAGCATGCATCCCTATTCCTAAAACACAGTCCATAACTAGGATTTAAGCCAAAATAAATGTTACTCCTTACAAAAAGTTGATTTAACATTTTGATTTGGTGTATGCAAGTCTACAATGACCGATGTTAACAACCAATCTAATAAAATAAAGGGTAAATTACTCTAACATCTTTAGAGATTTGGCTTAATTACTCTCAAACTAAATTTTTTTACGAAATTACTCTGACACTCTAATCAAATTAACGATCCGTTAAACAAAATCACATATAATATACAATTACAAAAGTACCATCAAGTTATAATCATTTTGTGAAAAAATAATTTCAATTTGTAATCATTTAGCTGATATTAATTGATTTTAATGGAGCTGACTATCAATTGGTGATAGGGTTATTCGGAGTAAAGTAAATCAAATTTCAAGGGAAGTTGACCAACATAAATTAAAAACTTTAATCCGATGTTATAAGACACAACTTGGGGAAATCAGAATTGTTTACTCTAAAATAATTAAATTGCACATATATAGTTATATAGATTAGGATATAATTCGAATTCGGTTCAAATATTTTTGAACTCTAATTAGTATATAGTTTATATACAATTTTCAGACCGTTGTGTTTCCCTAATAGGCATGTATTTTCTTTGCCATTTTTGTAAGAATAACGATTTATAGTCGGAGTGATTTTTATGTGAGTGGGTGGTGGCCCCACCATCCCTCTCACATAAGTCTTTTTTTTTTTTAATTTTTATTATACAAAGACTTGTTTGTATTCTGATCACGTATCCATTACTCTTACTATAATGCAAATGAGTAAAGATACAGATTCAACAATTTTCAAAAGTTATTTATGTGAGTAAGTTGGTGGACTCCATCACATAAATAGTTATGTAAAACGAATGAGTAACTATACAGATCGAACAATTTTTTAAAGTCATTTATGTGAGTGGCGTGGTGGGACTCACCAACCCACTCACAAAACCCGCATTCGAAAACAACTTCGGAAGAAACATCATTATCCAATATCAATATATTAGCGACACTTTATTTTTTATTTTGGCAAAAAATTCGACACTCATTTATCTCTAACAATTCGAACACTCAACTTTCACTTTAAAAAGCAGAGGAAATACTTCGGACCACAGCCCTTAGTACGGCACTTTGCTATTTAAAAATAATGAAACAAAATCATTTCATATTAATAAACTTTTGTTCTTCCATCTTAGAGCTTCCGACAAACAAAGTTGAATCACATCATTTAGATGTTGTTAGTAGAAAAAACTGTTCATCGTTGTTATATAGTTGCATTCATGACTGTTGCAATGCTTATTTTATACTAAAAAGAATTTTATATATATTAGTGTGCTACATAAGAAAGTAATAATTATACATATAAATAAAGACTAATGTGGTCATCTAGCTTTCATTAAGCTCCAAGCTGGGCTTGGCCTATGCATATAATTTTATATATATAACCAAGTGATCAATCACTGAACATGACACTGCAATGTTATGGTGCTATATAGAAAGGGATTGAAATGGATCAGTGGGTGCTAATTGAGAGTATTTGGACAGGCATGACTTGTTTTAAGGATTGTAGGAACACAAGTCATTAAGAACAAATGCTTTGTGTCTTCCTAAAGTTGAATGGATATATATATATATATATATATATATATATATATATATAATGGCATTGGAGGCTGGAATGCTTAGTGCTTGTAATCATCATTTTCCCAAATTCTGCTTCTAGACCCTCATGAAGGTCCCTCTTTGTAGCCCATATTCGTAATCACATGCATAAAAAATATATAGTCAAATTTGAGATTTTTTTTTTTTTATTTCTACATATTTGATTAACCATTGCATATGTTCGATTAATGGCTAAGCGACATGTACAAATGACAAATTTGTATTAATATAGTTTAAGCAACGAACAAGATCATGCAAAATCATGATTTGTATTGATATAAAACTAGTATGTCATATGATTGTAACACAAGTGTTAACATTGTTTTGGCTGCAGAATATTACAATGTTAATGTCTTCGTTAACAGATGTATCAACTGGTTTTGTAATTGATTATTGTTAGGCATCAAGAAAAAAAAATCGTAATTAAATTTTATTGTAGTTTTATGCAATATTATCACCCTACAGGTTTTTTTTTTTTATACGGATTGTGACAGATGATATCAAAGTGAATAGACTCAATACCCAACCGAAAATGAAAGAGCATACATAAGTCATTGAGGAACTGTGAGCAAGAACGCTGCGTTCAAGAGGGTGTGATTGTCCGAAAATGGAAGAGCATACATAAGTCCATGAGGGACTCCCTTCGAGGACGCTGCGTTCAAGTGGGTGTGATTGTAATGACGCACATCACCTTGTGTAGATATTATTGAGACTTATATACGTGGACGTCTCCTGACTGTATAGACACTGAAAAAAATTGTAACTACCCGAACACTGAAGGACACTAATAAAATGGCCATGTTCTTGTTATTTGAAAGAGGGCAAAACACACAAACTCAGTTTTAAAAAGTTTTAAGTGTTTATGGCCCAGAATGATAGGTGCCCACACATGCCCCCAAACATAGTCTTCTATTATTCACATTGGGCTTTTAGTTACTTTAAACCCAATAACAAAAATACTTTAGTTACTTAAGCCCAATAGTAATATAAAATTATATATATATAGTAATATAATATTATATAGTAAATATAATAATATGCCATATTATTTTTCTTTGTTTTGTAGTGAATATATGATTTTTTGGTTTATTTTGCTACATATCTATGTCATACTTAACTAAATATAAGCAAATCTATTCTTTTTTTCTTTTTTCTTTTTTTTTTCAATCTATTTTGGCTAGATATATTTCTCTACACATAGATGATGGAATACTTTTAGCTTATAAATAGTCTTTCATTAGATCTCTCATGGCCTTTTGTCTTGTTTAAAAAAAATAAAATTAGATTTCTCATGTACACTTGTTGAAATTGTTTATAATTTGACCGAAGATAATAACAGTAGAGAGCATGGTATATTATTTGAATTTATGAGAAAACAAATAGCCTCGAATGGTTGTCAATTACTTCATCCTGAACCAAGGAGGCATTCTGGCCGGTGCATCCATGTAGGAAGGCCGACCACTGGATAAGCTAAAAGACTACGACCATAAGCCAAGCCAGAAGCAACTGGCTCCACAGAATAGACATAACTTTTATGCATAAATGTCCCTATTCAAGAATGTGTACAATTCTTCAAAAATAGATGTGTCTATTCAAAATACTGGAACGTGACGGTTGATAATTAGTGTTTTAATTGTGTACAACCTCTCACTCTTTATATTACAACATACCTAACATCTCATCTACCTCCAAAAGTGAGAGGTGAGTAGTTTAACTTAAGAACGTGACGGTTGACAATTAGTGTTTTAACCGTATACAACATCTCACTCTTTATATTACAGTATATCTAACATATCATTTACCTTCAAAAGTGAGAAGTGATGATTCGATCAAGTTGACAAAAATGTTGGAACAATAGTATTCTAATTTGAACACCATATCTATTTGAGTTATTTAAACCCATCTTCAAATTTCAATTGTCCTTTTATATAGTGTCATCAAAATAAAACTCATACAAATTTGGTCTGACAAAACATACTTGTAAGACTGGTTTCTTTACCATTCTGAGCAATATGACAGATTGAACTAATTAGTCCCCACTTGTATCAATCAAATACAACTAAGACAAATTGAAAAGGACTTGAGCTATAACATAAAAACATATGTAATAAAACACTAGTGTCTTGTTCTTTGTCAAACCTCAAGTTTCATTTGGAACTATCCATGAATGAAGACACATATAAAGACAATGTTGCCTCAATAACCTGAAATGATGACTGTTAGATATGGCATTTAGATACACTAACTGTTCCTTTTGCAGCTTCCAATGGTTCCAAACCCATATGGGTCTTTTGGATGCTTATGGACTTTCAGATATGACTAGTCTAATACAAGCCCATGCCAGTCTTTGAAAGAAGTGGACTGAACTTTTGGTCCCCCCAATCCCTCACAACACTAACTGGACCACCATTATCAGTCTGATTTCACAAATATGCAACTGGTGGCGTGTTGATGATTGCATTTTTGCTTGCATTTTATTTTGGAGCACACACGCATGAAAAGTAGTTCTTCTTTGCTGAGCTGAACTAATTTGATTCGATCCAATTCAATCCATGTAGTTTGGATTGATTTTTTATCTATTGAATCGGTGACAGACTCATAAATAAATGATTGTAAAGTATCAAGTTTCAAAAAATTAATCCAATCCGTTATATATTATATATATATAAATATAATCCTAAACCTAAAACAAATATATGTCATGTAGTTATAATGAATTATTTCATCTCAATTTTACATTGGGCTAAAAACTATTAAGCTGTTTAAAAAAGCTTCGATGTTTCATGGATTGGATTGGATTAAACTCCCATTAGATTGGATTGGGTTCAAAATTTATGAATTTGCTGAGATAGATTGAATGTGATTCTATGTCTAATCCAATCAATGTACACCCCATTGTTTTAAGTGGTATCTCCTCTTTCTACATGAAAGATTGAGAGTCGGTGATAATGCAAAATTATCAAGTTGGCTCAATTGTCTTTTTTTTTTATTATTTTATTTTTGGAACCGGGGGGGGATTCTGTTGTGACCCTGTGAATCGATTAAAATCTCAAATTCATACTAAAACCACGATGATTCAATAATAAAGCTAAGAAAGAGACAATTGTGAATACATGCAAGTTTGATTGAAGAACATCTAACAAGCGTGTCTTTTCTTTGGGATTTTTGTAAGGATAATGGTTTATTTTTTCAATCAAACATAAGCTCCTTTTGGACTTAGTCCGTCTTCGGATGATGTATCCACTACTCTTACTATAATACAAATGAGTAAAGATATAGATTCGGTAGTTTTTGAAAGTCATTTATGTGAGTAGTGTGTGTTGCAAAAATTAATAAAAAAGAAGATCGAACACGCAAGTAAAGACACACAGATTTATAAGGTTCACCCAAAATCTAGGCCTACGTCCTTGGTGTGCAGGGTTTTCATTGTCATGAGAAAAGCGGGATACAATTACAGAGTTTAGATTGTATATATAGGTACCTCCTAGGACTACATAATAAGTGTGAATACCAAAATATCCCTCTAAAAAAATCGGGTCTGGGGCAAGTCCCCGAACCCCCACCTTCGGGCAAGGGGGCACTGTCCTTTGCAACCCCACAAACTTACAGCAAAGTTAGATCTGCAAAATTGGGCCAATGTGTACAATATAATCAGACTCCACACTTCCTATCAGTGTGGTGGGCCCCATCACATGTTACTGTAATACAAATGAGAAATCATACCGATCAAGCAATTTTCGAAAGTCATTTATATGAGTGGCATGGTGGGCCCCACCAACCCACTCACAAACACATGCAGTTTTTGAAAGTTATTTATGTGAGTAGTGTGGTGGGCCCATCACACGTTACTGTAATACAAATGAGTAATCATATAGATCGGGCAGTTTTGATTGTTCAGATATTTGAATGTTCACTCGGGTTAGCGGGGGGTCTACTAGACAGACATTATCGAATATCGCCTTTTGATGAGAGATATGAACAAGAAGCTTCAAGAAAACTAGTGTTTTCTGAATTATAAGAAGCCAATAAGCAAACAGTGAATCCATGGGTATTTGAACCTGAATATCTAGGAAAAAGCAGAATATTTGATGAAAAATAGGGGATCCTTTTAAACAACCTATTCTAATAGGAAATTCTTATATCTTGAAATTAATTCATCAAGTCGATGATAAAATTCATGGACGTTCCAGTGGACATTATGCTCTTGTTACACAACAACCCCTTAAAGGAAGGGCCAAGCAATAGAGACAAAAAGTAGGAGAAATGGAGGTTTGGGTTCTAAAGGGATTTGGTGTTGCTCATATTTTACAAGAGATGCTTACTTATAAATCTGATCATATTAGAGCTTGCCAAGAAGTACTTGGGACTACGATCGTTGGTGGAACAGTACCTAATCCTGCGGATGCTCCAGAATCTTTTCGATTGCTTGTTCGAGAACTACACTCTTTGGCTCTAGAACTTAACCATTTTTTTGTATCTGAGAAGAACTTACAGATTAATAAGAAGGAAGCTTAATCGAAATGAATCATAATTTTTCTTCTATGATCGATCAATATAAACATCAACAACTCCGAATTGGATTAGTTTCTTCTCAACAAATAAGTGTTTGGACCAATAAAATCCTACCTAATGGAGAGATAGTTGGAGAGGTGACAAAACCCTACTACTCACATAAATAATTGCCCGATCTATATGGTTACTCATTTGTATTACAGTAACATGTGATGGGCCCATCACACTACTCACATAAATAACTTTCAAAAAATGAATGTTTTGTGAGTGACTTAGTGGGGCCCACCAACCCACTCAATAAAAACATATTTGAAACATCCTCGAAAGAAGGGTAATGCTACTCAGGCAGAATTCGTAGATAGAAACTTTTACATCCATTGGATGCATGTGGTAGGCCCCACCACATACACTAACCACATGCATCCAATGGATGTAAAAGTTTCTGCCTAAGAATTCTGCCTGAGTAGCATTATCCTCGGAAGAAAGATCATTACCAACTCACTCACAAAACACGTATTTGAAACAACCTTGGAAGAAATATCATTATCCAAAACCAATATATTAGCACTTTGCTACTTAAAAATAATGAAACAAAATCATTTCATATTAATAAACTTTTGTTCTTCTTCCGACAAACAACGTTGAATCACATCATTTACATGTTGTTAGTAGATAAAATTGTTCATCGTTGTTATATAGTTGCATTCATGACTATTGCAATGCTTATTTTATACTATAAAGAATTTTATATATATTAGTGTGCTACGTAAGAAAGCAATAATTATACATATAAATAAAGAATAATGTGGTCATCTAGTTTTCATTAAGCCCCAAGCTGGGCTTGGCCTATACATATAATTTTATATATATAACCAAGTGATCAATCACTGAACATGACATTGCAATGTTATGGTGCTATATAGAAAGGGATTGAAATGGACAAGTTTTGCCAATTTAATTAAAGATTGTCCTGTCCCAACATGGTTTTACGTATTTCACCTGAAATTATGCCTACCTTACTAATTATTTAATCAGAAACATTTTAAACTAAATTTGCTTTAATTTTAATTTTAACTTCAAGCCAACGATTTTGTATTCCCAAACACAACATTAAAGTTATTTTTCCCCTTTTTTCCAAGGAAAATGATAAAAAAAAAACCTCGAATCACTATTTATACCGACTGATGTGTCCCTTATTCATTTAAATAAATAGAAACGTTATCCTTATCCATTACTAATTATGAATTATTATTGGACACTAGTGATTGGAGTGCGAAAAAAATCGATCAGCAAGTGTAGCATACTCTTTTTTCTAAATAACCTCATTTAATAGCTAATTAAGAGAATACATCTCTCAGTATTACATTAATTAATAGATTAGGATACCCAATACAAGATTTATGAGAAATTAGCAATAAATTGAAAATTAATTGTGGCAACTTAGTGGGCTGATTTGCTGTAGATGAGTGGGAGGCTACTACATTGGCAAACTACAAGTTGCACGATCTCACGTTGTCAAGAGAAAGTAAAAGGGAAGTGCTTATATTTGCGGTTCTATCTCCAAATGGTATAAGACATTTTGGAGTGAAATTTAAGAACAAAACCGTGTGGGCTTGGACCCAAAGCGGATAATATCATACCTTACGAGGATGTTGAGTTCCAAATGGGGTGATTGTGGTGACCTTGTGGGCGGGTGTGCTGTGGACTTAGGCTTTATAACGAGACTTTTAATTTAGGGGTAAAACTCAAGCATAAAACTATGCGAGCTCAGACCCAAAGTGAACAATATCATATCTCGTGGAACAAAACATTCGACCCCTAAAGGGATGACTGTGATGACCTTGCAAGGGGGGGGGGGGGGGAGGGGGAGGGGGGTGTTGTGGACCTAGGCTTTGTAACGAGACCTTTTGGAGGTAAAACTCAAGAATAAAATCGTGCGAGCTCAGATTCAAAACATACAATATTATATCTCATAGAATGGGCTGTTACATTAATTCTCCAATAATGATGAGTATCCTTAACCCCTACCCTCTCATAATGCATGTATTTTTTTTTTTTGAATTATGGTAAAGAACTCTTACAATACTCTTGGAAAGACTTGAATCGTCTACTTTTTATTTTGAAACGAGAGGAGATATCACTAGCCACGGTCTTTGGTGGTCATAATATATGTATTATACTTGCAAACATAGTCATCATATATCCCTGAAATGAATAATACAAAAACAAATTTGCATTCTAGAACACTAAGGTGCGTTCACTAACGAAAACATTTTTTATTTTTTTGTTTCTATCCCCTAAAAAGGTAAAAATAAAAATATATATATGTTTAGTAAAATGTTTATGTTCTCTGTAATGAAAAATGTTTCTCATTTTTGTGAAAGGAGAAGGAAAGAAAAAAAAATGTTTCTTCTGTTTCTTCACTGTAGCATAGAAATATTCTCTCAACTGTAGCGGAATCCACTTAATTAAATAATATATAATATTAAACATAACTTTCACTATCCATGATTTTTTACACAATTGTTTTCTTATTTACATATTATAATCTTTTTCTTGTCTACTTAGCTAAATAATATATAATAAATTAATATAATAATATATAATGTGCATAAATTATCTATATTAAAATAAAAAAACACTTTGAAAATGCTCTTACTTTCATCTTCTTCTTTTTAAAAAATCACTTATAAATAATAACTCTTTATGATATACATGTTATGTATATTATTATCTTTTAACTTGTTCATTTTTTAATTTAATTTTTACATATATATGATATCAATTTTAATTTAATTTAATTTTTACATATATATGATATCATATTTATGGAAGACTAATTCTGCTAAAAAGTTATTTTGTATTGTCTAATAATTACATATTCAAATATGAAAAAAAGAAAAAAAAATGTATAACAAATGTGTTATTAAACACTGTTTTTTGCTTTCTGTTGTTAAAAATATGAAACAACAAGTTTAATAAAAGCTATTTTTATTTTTTATTTCTACTCAAAAAAAATAAAAATATAATTTTATTTTTTTCGAGTACAAAAATAAAATACGCTTTGATCAGTAAACGGAGCCAAAACTTTCTCGGGTTAGATGTGTCCCTGTATATGTTCATGTCCAGGCTCGCATTAAAACAAAAAGTGAGGGCCCAAAACACATTCATGATATAAAAATGAGAAGGGAATCCACTTTATAAATTAAATTTAAAATCCTGTCCTTAGATTATATCTTGTTCCAACCAAGAACACGTCGACCTTGATATTCTAATCCAACTAAATGTGTCAATAGTTGTGTACCTAACTACCTATACAAACATTACAATACTTACAAATATGCGTGTGGCACCAAAATAATCAAAATCTCTCAAATTAAAACTTACTTAAAAGTCAACAAAAAGACGGTCAATGCAGCACTCAATTCGTTTTAATTGTGAGAGTACGTCTACAATATACTCAGTATAAATAAACTGGATAAATCTGATCCGTACGTGTACAACACAAGCCATAGATTTTATTGTGTATGTATAACACGCACGATCCAGATTCATTGAATGTATTGTAGATCTTCTCTTTAATTGTGAAGTATTGGATATTTTCGGGGATATCGTATCTTCGGTCACTCCCAACCAATAATAAATTGTTATTTCTTTTTATTGAAAGGGGTGGAGGGTTTTCATTCGCCGAAGTACGGTAATCCAAGTCTTCTTTTTTTTTTTCTCTCTCTCTCTTACATGCAATTCTAACCAAAAAAAAAAATTTGAATATTTTTTTCTCCTAAAATCACGATTTCTTGTGAATGTATCATTGAAAAAAATTAATATTTAGAACTTAATTAGTTAACTAAGCGATCAAACAGAGGCAGAGAAGGGCCTGTGACCTAAACAATATAATTCATTGTCGCTTACAATAATTGAACGGCCCAATTTTGAATTTATTGCAATTTGTTTAAGGCTTGATAATGAATTTGAAATTTTTGGGTCACACTTTTAATTTTTTTTTTCCCATAAAATCATAGGCGTGACCTTGTATACCCCAGCATTGGATCAGTGGGTGCTAATTGAGAGTATTTGGACAGGCATGACTTGTTTTAAGGATTGTAGGAGCACAAGTCATTAACAACAAATGCTTTGTGTCTTCCTAAAGTTGAATGGATATATATATATATATATATATATATATATATATATATATATATATAATGGCATTGGAGGCTGGAATGGTTAGTGCTTGTAATCATCCTTTTCCCAAATTCTGCTTCTAGACCCTCATGGAGGTCCCTCTTTGTAGCCCATATTCGTAATCACATGCATAAAAAATATATAGTCAAATTTGAGACTTTTTTTTTTTTTTTTTTTTGTTTCTACATATTGATTAACCATTGCATATGTTCGATTAATGGCTAAGCGACATGTACAAATGACAAATTTGTATAATACATATTGTATAATATAGTTTAAGCAACGAACAAGATCATGCAAAATCATGATTTGTATTAATATAAAACTAGAATGTTGTTATATGATTGTAACACAAGGGTTAACATTGTTTTGGCTGCAGAATATTTCAATGTTAATGTCTTTGTCAACGGATGTATCATCTGGTTTTGATGATACCAGAGCCAATAGACTCGATCCGCAACCGAAAATGGAAGAGTATGCATAAGTCATTGAGAAATTGCGAGCAAGGACACTGCGTTCAAGAGTGTGTGATTGTCCGAAAATGAAGGACTATAGAAGTAAGATGATAACTTTAGGTATGAGAGAAAAGAAAATAAATGAGAGAATATCAATAATTTCTATTTATATTTGGATAAACATGACAGAAAAAAATAATAATAATAATAATATTCTTGTTTGAATAAGATAAGAAAAACAAAAGAGAGAAAGGAGAACAAACAAATTGCTATTATACCTTTTTAAATTTATTGGGACATATGTGAAATAACAATTTTCTATTTCTAATTGTTGACAATAATTTCGGAATTATGAAAGTACTACTCAACCCACTATCATTTTCCTCCCAAATTTCTCATTTTTAGGAGGATCGGATATGAGGGATTAAGAGAAATAACTATCTCTCCAAATCCTCTCATTTCTCTTCATTAAAAATATCCAAATACAAAATACATTATCCTCTTATTTCTTTTCTTTCCTTATCCTTTCAAATCATTCAATCCAAACGATGCCTACGTCCATGAGGTGCCGCCAACGAAGATGCTGCGTTCAAGAGGGTGTGATTGTGACTGCTCACATCGCTTTGTACAGAGACTGTTGAAACTTACATGCGTGTGGACGTCTTCTAACTTTATAGATATAGAAAAAAAATCGTAAGTATCCGAGCACTAAAGGACACTAATAATGGAAAGATTCAATTTTACATGAAAAGAAAAGGAGAGAGAAAAGGAGAATTACTTTTTAAATAGTAATCTTTGAAAGTTGTTCTCCGAATTCTTAAAAGTTGTTTTTAGATAATTTAATCATATAATAACAAAATTAGATAATAAGAGTTTCATAATAAATAAGAGTTTCATAATTATAGTAGATCATCAATACATAGTTACATATACATACATATATATATATATATATATAATAATTCATGGATCATCAATCTTTGGTTAAGTATATGTATATAGGATTAGATGATTCAAACAAAAGTCCATCTTCATATAGGATTCTAACAAAGTAATAAAAGGAGAGAGAGAGGAGTCCAAAAGTTAGGGGACAAAAGGAGCACCACACGAGACAATAAATAAAGGGGGTTTGATACAACGTGTTTTCTGGGGTGGAAAAGCTTTGGGCTTTGGGCTTTTTAACTGAGCCCAAAGTTAGTTTCTAATTATACGTGAAATTGGTTTTAGAATCCAAAGGAATCAATCTCTCTCTCTCTCTCTCTCTCTCCCACTCCCTCTTTCCCAACAACCAAACAGCCCTTTCCAAAGCCACCCTAATTACCAATTTACCCCCATGACATGATCCCATACCACCCCTCTCATAGTTCCAAAACTAATGGGCCCACAAGCTTGGTCAAATCCTCACCGTCTGATTGTTGATCTAAGGGCTTGATTGAATATTCTTAAACCATTAATTTTAAAGATCAACAGGTGATGATCATAATAACATTTTCATGGGCTGTCTCTATTAAATCACACCCTGCCAATATAATGTTCTCAACATTGATAGATATTAAAAAGGGTTGTACTTAACACTCCCCACTATCATCAATTTAAAAAACAAAGGGTGCTCAAATCATTGATTTTATCAAAGTAGGCAAGTGAGTTTTTTTCTTTTTCTATAAAAAATATTACTCTATATATATATATATATGCATGTATGTATAGGGGCAAGTGAGTTGGTCAAACATTATTCAAATAACCTTGATAGGTGGGCAATGCATCTGGTAATTTACGAAAATAGCCCTCGGTCGTCATGTACTAGTTGGCCCAGAAAGGGACACTTGCTTGAAACCAATTAAATGTGCTAGAGGTTGGAGGTGCAATGTAACCATCACTATTCGGACACCCACAAAACAGTGTCCCTTTCATTGGCACGGAAGGATTGATTGGTCATTTTCTCATCAAGAAAGCAATGCCAACTTCTGTGTCCTGCTCCTTTGGGACCATATATGAGAAAGGGCCTTTGTATGAAGGGTGGGTCCCTAAATATGGAGTCACCCACATGGCCACCGAAGGGATTGTCATTTTCCAAGAATGGGAGGGGTAATATGGGTAATTCAAGAAGAAATGGGGACTTCCCGTAATTATGTGAGTTGTAAAGGGTAGAGAGAGAGAGAAAGAGAGGAATGGGGGTTCTATCTCTGTGTCAGTCAACCTTATTTGACCAGCTTTATCTACCCAACAAAATTAGTACTCTTAATAATTACTGTTATTTTTTACTTTTTTCTTTTTAATCTCTCCAAAATATCTACAGGTTTCCAAGGTAAAAAATTGTAATAAGACAAACTCCCCACAACTTTCTCACATCTCTAGCTTCTTGTAAAAGAAAAATATTACTCTGATAGATAATTCAAATTCTAGGCAGTACGGATACAGACACAAAATATGAGTACGATACGGATATGACAATATAAGAAATTTAAAAAATAAAAGGACACGGACAAAACGAGGATACGACTATAAAATAATAATATAATATATTAATATATATTAATTATTCAATAAAAAAATATTACATTACAGAAATACTTCAATTCATCATCAAATAATTAAGAACCAAACAAATTTATAAACAAAAATAGAAAAATAGATTAAAATAAATTAAAGAATCAAATTTATTTAGTCTTCTTCATATATTTAGCTTAGATTTTAATTGTAATTTAGTATCATCTAATTTTCATTCGAAATATTTGAATATACATCACTGCTATGAAATGTCCAATACGTCTTCGAGGAGTGTTCAAGAAGTGTCTTAAAAAGAAAAATGTCAAGACACTTCTACGAAGTGTCCAACATGTGTCCGAGTGTTTAATAAGGTGTCCGAGTATCTGACACAGGTATGACACCCTCGGTGAAGTGTCCGTATTTTCTAGTTCAAATCTAAAACACCAGTCTAAAAACTTTAATGTGTTTCATTGTATTACTCAAAATTATGAATCTTACTTGAAATATATCTAATAGCAAATAAGTATTTGATCTACGCATATAATTCGGCGAATTAAAGATACAATTTGACATATAAAATATTCAACTGTAATCTAGTCTTTAATCCTAACTATTTAACTCGAGCCCAATCCATCCATGAATTTTTAAACTCGGATTTGCAACTCGGATTAAAATTTCGGATTAAAAAATTGGGTTAATTAGGTTATTCATATGATCAATATCCACAATGAAAATTTAAAATTTGATCTACGCATTTAATTAAGTTCGGGTTGAGATTTTTTAATTCAAGTTCAACCCTAATTGTAAAACTAGTTGTCCAGCCCAATGTGCACTCTTAATTCGACCTATCTTTTAAAATTGTATTTTCGGTTCAAATATATATATTTTTTTGTAAAATCTTTCAACTCACTACCATTTTCTTTTCGTTAGACCAAATTACTACTTAAAAATAACATATGGAGTGATATATTTTTTTTAACAAAAAAAAAGATGGGTGATTCAAATGATTTATATTATTATAACAAATGTGATTGTTAGAATTTTTTTTATTTTTTTTGAACTAACAAAAGTCTAGAAGCATGAAAATAATCACTTTATACAAAATTAACGCCAAAGATGAGATATGTCTCCTTCTTTCTTTTCAAAATCCTCTAAAATGAATCAACCACTTAGAGAATACTCAAAGGGTACCCTACCCCCCAACTACCCTCGACCAATAAAAACTCTTCATTTTCTTTTCAAAGTTGGTCGGGGGTACAGTACTCTCGAGGCATACCATACCCCGATCACCGCCTCAGAGATGTCGTACCCTCAATTACTTTCAACCAATGAAAACTCACCATTGAAAGTACAAAAAAAAAACTTAAGTTACTCCCGTTATGCAGTGCACCAGATAAATCACAACTGTAGATGTGATGGTGAGCTTCGCACATCTGATGTACATCTATGTCTGTAATTGATCTAATGCATGGTGCACCAGAACCCTAGCCGAATTTTCCGGGGAGGTACAATTCCTGCATTTTGTATTCTTGTTATCATATCTCTCGTAATTTTTCCAAACATGGCATGAAATAATTGGAGTCCCACCTCTAAAGAAGATGATGTAGAAAAAGTAAATTACCTAAACCCCATTATAGTGTCGTCGAGTTAATCTAGTATCAAGTGGTGCTAAGTGGGAAATTATCTCTGATTCATGATAGATCAATGGATGATATGCGTGCTCCTTATGAGCTGGACCCACCAAGCTAATCTAAGCTTTCTTTAGTGAGATACGTTGATTGGAATATTTTTGGTGGGCCCAATTGCCCAATACATGCAGACAATGTGACCATGAAAGAATCATGCTCATCCAATTCCCTCTCTAGTCTGCATTGTTTTTGGTATTTTGGACACGAGGATGATTCATCTTTCTTAGGTGGCCTAAAGGTTTTTCTAAACTATTTAAAATTTGCAAATAATTTATTCTAATTTTTTTTTGGAATGGTTTTATAAAGTAACAAAATTTCTTTTATGAAATGAAAAAAAAATAAGAATTATGTTTAAAAATAATTTTTAAATAATAAATTTATCAAAATTGAGTTGATCCCACCCTCCTTCCTAAAATTTTTGCTCCTTTTTTTTTTGAAAAAAATTTAATTAAAAAGTCAATGTAAAAAAAAAAATTAGATTTTTCAAAATGATAATATTTATCTTTGCAAATGAATGCCATCGAACGAAAAGTCGAACGCTTCTCATCCAATGAATATCTTTCGACCCCCTTATATTCAGTTGGATGGAATTGCAGTCGAATATAACTTAATGTTTGAAAATATTTTCCAACCAACAATATGAATTTCTAATCGTAAATGAATAGTTGAAATTCCAATAAAAATGCATTCAGACTGTGTTCGGCTGCGTAGAATAAGGGCCTTGAAATTGGATTTGGTGGGATTGGAGAAAATTTTGTTAATGAATCGTGAATAAACTTCTCTCCAATTCCAGAAATTCTAATTCTAACACTCTAGTGTTCTACGCAGCCAAACACACTGTTAATGTATATTCATTTGAAGAGTTCAAAATCAAAAAAGGGATCCCTTATATAAGGTGATAGTTTTTTTCTCATTTGGCACATATGAATTGCAACAATAATTGTGTAAATGTTACACACAATTTTGATGGTGTCTTATATATATATATATAGTAATGATTTCTTGCTCATCGGTGAGCAAGAATTTCATCCACACTAAGCACAGTAATCGTTGGATGTGATTGATATAAAAAAGACAATTATAAAAAAAAACTTAACAATCACATCCAACGGTTAGTGTATTTAGTGTGGATGAAATTCTTGTTCACCGGTGAGCAAGAGATCATTACTCATATATATATATATACTTGTCTCTCTAAATAATAGGAAATACTTGCTCTACCAGTATTTTACAAGAAATTTTTTTTTTTAAAGAACTCAAAATGCAAATATGTTAACAATCAATGTAAGAAATTACTTGTGGGACAAATACAGTAAAAATAAAAATATGTTAACAATTAATCAGTTGAACTAAGAAATTACTTGTGACTCAAGTTTAGTAACGTTAACAAATTGAAGTAATATATTAATAAAAATATTGATGGTGAGAGCAAGAAGTAGCAAAAAATTCCAATCGGTAATTAAGGAACATGGAAATAAAGAATTAATTTTTTTAAAACATAAACATTTTATTATTCTACCAAACATTAATGATAAATACTAAACATAAAAACATAGCTTGCCAATATATAACCTTGATAGCTAAGTTGGAGGTGTTGTGTTCTACTCTTGGAAACATCAAACCCTACCCTCTTTATAGACGAGTTTATGAATTATGGTCATTCAACATAATATGGCACAATATATACTATAAAATATAATGTTTACATATGGCCAAAATACATTATATCATTATTTTCTCTTATTTACATATTACCAAAATGTTTTTTTTTTTGTCATCATTTTCTCTTCTTATTCAAGAAATAATCAAATTTAAAAAAAATATCCCTTTTTAATAGTAATATTTTTTTGGCTCAGTAGAGCTTTTAGTGCAAGCTGAAATTTAGAGTTTTTTCTATTTTTAAATAAAGCTAAAAAATATATATATAGAAAGAGTCTTTTTAAGAAAAAAGAATATTGATTAAAAATGGTTTACATGCTATTTTAGAAAAGTCGTCCAGAGACAAAACTATTTTGACCGCTTTATTATAAAAAAAAATTGCTTGTTATATAAGTTATAATGGGATTCATTGAATATTTTGAATTCTTATTATCTAGTGGTTGGGTATTTCACACCTATAAATCTTCTTTCCTTAAACAAATTAGGAAAGCTATTTAATCCATATATAAGTCACAAAAATATAAAATAATTTTTTGCAACTTAAAAATGTTATGTAATAACAATGTATTATTAAATAATGTAATTACTTAATTTCATGTAAATATTCTAATTATATCCTATAATAAACTTGACTTACATGTAAAAATAAATAAATAAATAAATATCACTTACACCATCTCAATTTGGGTAATATCTTGACCAGAAGTTTTAATATTTCTGACTATATCCTCGGTTAGTAACGTTCGTCAAATTTACTCTCTTACGAAGGTCAACAGATTTCGTTTGTCTACTCATATCACACTAACGAAAAGAGAAAAATTAATGCATAAACCTAAAATTCAGAAGGTATAGTTAAGAATATTAAAACTAGAGGAATCTAGTCGAGATATTACCTAAACTAGGGGGTGTAAGTGAAATTTATCTATAAAAAAAACTCAAAAACTTTATGTATTTATATTTTGGGTTAAATTCACTGACCTCCTCTAAGATTTGGTCAAATTACACTCGGAGAAACCGTTTGACCTTTATTTCTTTCACCTTCCTTAAATTCATTTTTTCGGTGGCCGGAATAAATTTTAAGATTTAAATGACAATTTTACCCTTTCATTATAATACCATATTATATTTCAAATAAGATAAAATACAATGACTGTAATAACCTTGTGGACGGGTGTGAGTGGACAGATGCGAAGACAGACACTGAGTTGAGCTACCACATTGACAGGGTATAGGGTGCTCAATCCCACATCGTCTAGGTGTGAAAAGGGGATGTGCTCATATGTAGTGTGTTCTCTTCAAATGGTATGAAGCATTTTGGGGTAAAATTCAAGAGCAAAACCGTACAAGCTCAGGCTCAAAGCGGACAATATCATACCATGTGTTGAAGCGAGGTATTACAGTTAATATAAGAGCCTGAACCCAGTCGGAAGTGTGCCGACGAGAACGTCGGGCCTCGTAGGGGGGTGGATTGTAGTAACCCTTGTGGTTCAGGCCCAAAGTAGACAATGTCATACCATGTGTTGGAGCGGGTTATTACAATGACTTCCCTGAGGTTTGCTGTAATTGCACTGATCTCCATCGAAAAAAAATCTATTTTTTAAAATGACATTTTTGCCCACATTACACTTTCTCTCTCTTTTTAGTCTTCTTTTGTATACCTGCTACACCACCACCATTAACATGACCACTATTGATCTTCGATCTTGTTACTAACATATCTAATCAATCGTCAAAAATTATATCACACAAATTCTTTTCAAAGATCTTCGATAATGGTGATATATATATATACACAAACACAGACATATGATCGGATCAATAAACCTGGTTGTTGAGTTTTGTAGTGAGTTACAAGTACGGGTTGACGAAAATTGATTTCTAAAATGATATATGAGGTTTGCTGTAATTGCACTGATCTCCATCGAAAAAAAATCTATTTTTTAAAATGACATTTTTGCCCACATTACACTTTCTCTCTCTTTTTAGTCTTCTTTTGTATACCTGCTACACCACCACCATTTACATGACCACTATTGATCTTCGATCTTGTTACTAACATATCTAATCAATCGTCAAAAATTATATCACACAAATTCTTTTCAAAGATCTTCGATAATAGTGATATATATATATACACAAACACAGACATATGATCGGATCAATAAACCGGGTTGTTGAGTTTTGTAGTGAGTCACAAGTACGGGTTGACGAAAACGATCGAGTCCTGTGCATGGAAGTGTATATATCATTTTAGAAATCAATTTTTTTATTAAATTATTTGGGTGTATGGTGGTAAAATCATCTAAAAATATTATTTCAAATTATCACAGGGGAGGTGAGTGTAATTATGACAAACCTTAGGAAAGATTAGTGCAATTACGGTAAATATCAGGAGATGTCATTATATTTGACTCTATTTAAAATATAATGTGATATTATAATGTATGGGCAAAATTATCTTTTTATTATTAAAATTTATTCTGACAATCAAAAAAATTAATTTAAAAAAGATAAAAAAAATAAAAGATAAAGATAAACGGCCTCTCTGAGTGTAATTTGAGTGAATTTAATCCTATATTTTTTTACAAGCATAACATGAAAAGTTTAATTCAAAATTGGGTCCTCCCTTTCCCTCGATAATCAAACAGTAGAGCCAAATATAGAAATACTGAAATGTCCTTAAAATCCTTTCTTTTCCAAATTATTATTAAAATAGAAAAAAAAGTGAATAAAAGAACGCCTCCTCAGTAACTCTGCTTACTGAACTCTCACTCTACTCTCTCCCTACACCCTTCCCCCTTTCTCTCTCTAAAAACAATAGCAGAGAGAGAGGAACAGCCCAAAAAAATGCGATTCCTTCACATTCTTCTCCTCCTCCTATTAAACCTCCACGTCCACCGTTCACTCGCCGCGAAACCACCAATCATACCGGAATACCGTGCTCTGCTCTCCCTGAAAACGGCCATCACGGACGGCCCACAATCGTCTCTCTCCTCGTGGAACATCTCGACCAGTCACTGCACTTGGGCTGGCGTCACGTGCGACGCCCGCCGTCACGTGACTGCTCTCAACCTCTCCGGACTCAATCTCGCCGGCGTCCTCTCCTCCGACGTGGGTCACCTCCGCTACCTCCTCAACCTAACCCTCGCAGCCAACCAGTTCTCCGGCCCTATCCCGCCGGAGATCTCCCTCATCTCTGGTCTACGATATCTCAACCTCTCCAACAATGTGTTCAATGAGACCTTCCCGAGCCAACTCGCTCGACTCAAGAAACTCCAAGTCCTCGACCTTTACAACAATAACATGACCGGAGACCTCCCCGTGTCCATCGCCGAAATGTCGGGTCTCCGGCACCTTCACCTCGGCGGCAACTACTTCCAGGGTAGCATCCCTCCGGAGTACGGACGACTCCCGGTGCTCGAATATCTAGCAATCTCCGGCAACGAGCTTGGCGGTGTTGTTCCTCCGGAAATCGGGAACTTATCCACGCTTCAACAGCTCTACATCGGCTACTACAACACCTTTGACGGAGGACTACCGCCGGCAATCGGAAACTTGTCTCGACTCGTTCGATTCGATGCCGCTAACTGTGGATTGTCCGGTGAGATTCCACCCGAAATCGGGAAGCTTCAAAACTTGGATACACTATTTTTACAGGTAAATGCACTGGCAGGACAGCTGACGACTGAACTTGGTCAATTGAAGAACCTGAAATCTATGGATCTGTCTAACAACATGTTTTCCGGCGAAATACCGGCGTCATTTGCCGATCTGAAGAACTTGACCCTTCTCAATCTGTTTCGAAACAAGCTTCACGGGTCGATTCCGGAGTTCATCGGAGATCTGCCAGAGCTAGAGGTGCTACAGCTCTGGGAAAACAACTTTACCGGTAGTATACCCCAAGGTTTGGGGTCGAACGGGAAGCTTCAGCTTCTCGATCTTTCGTCGAACAAATTGACTGGAACTTTGCCTCCATACATGTGCTCTGGTAATCATCTCCAAGTCTTGATCACTCTTACCAACTTCTTGTTCGGTCCGATTCCGGAATCGCTTGGCCGGTGCGAGTCACTGACTAGGATTCGAATGGGAGAGAACTACCTCAATGGGTCGATTCCAAAAGGTCTGTTTAGCTTGCCTAAACTCGTACAAGTTGAGCTTCAAGACAATCTTCTCTCAGGAGGGTTTCCAGAAACCGATTCAATAGCTGTGAATCTCGGGCAGATTAGCCTGTCCAATAATCAGCTCACCGGTTCGTTGCCGCCAAGCATCGGAAACTTCTCGGGCGTTCAGAAGCTCCTGCTAGACGGCAATAAGTTTTCGGGCCGCATTCCGCCCCAAATTGGGCGGTTGCAGCAGCTTTCAAAGATTGATTTTAGTCACAATAGTTTCTCTGGCGAGATCTCACCGGAGATTAGCCAGTGCAAGCTGCTGACTTTTGTTGATCTCAGTCGGAATCAGCTATCCGGTGACATTCCGACTGAAATCACAGGTATGCGAATACTGAATTACTTGAATTTGTCACGAAATCACTTAGTTGGTAGCATTCCATCATCCATAGCTGTTATGCAAAGCTTAACTTCAGTTGATTTTTCGTATAACAATCTATCTGGATTAGTTCCTGGCACTGGTCAATTCAGTTACTTCAACTACACTTCATTTCTTGGCAACCCTGATCTTTGTGGTCCTTATTTGGGGCCTTGCAAAGATGGGGTTGCCAATGGCACTCACCAACCTCATGTTAAGGGGCCACTCTCGGCCTCATTAAAGCTTTTACTTGTCATTGGATTACTTGTGTGCTCAATTGCCTTTGCTGTGGCGGCAATCATTAAGGCCCGGTCCTTAAAGAAGGCGAGTGAGTCTCGAGCATGGAAGCTTACGGCTTTCCAACGCTTGGATTTCACTTGTGATGATGTCTTGGATTGCTTGAAGGAGGATAACATTATTGGGAAAGGTGGTGCTGGTATTGTTTACAAGGGGGTAATGCCGAATGGCGATCAGGTTGCAGTGAAAAGGCTTCCGGCAATGAGCCGGGGGTCCTCTCACGACCACGGATTCAATGCGGAGATACAGACTCTTGGGAGGATTCGACACCGGCACATTGTTAGATTACTTGGGTTTTGTTCAAACCATGAAACAAATCTTTTGGTTTATGAGTACATGCCAAATGGGAGCTTGGGTGAGGTGCTCCATGGCAAGAAAGGGGGCCATTTGTATTGGGACACAAGGTATAAGATTGCTGTGGAAGCTGCAAAGGGGCTTTGCTATCTTCACCACGATTGCTCGCCGTTAATTCTCCATAGAGATGTGAAGTCGAACAACATCCTTCTTGACTCCAACTTTGAAGCTCACGTTGCGGATTTTGGCCTTGCCAAGTTTTTGCAGGATTCTGGCACCTCAGAGTGCATGTCCGCAATTGCTGGTTCTTATGGATATATAGCTCCAGGTAAAATTCCAGCTCATTTGTGTTTTGGTAGAGATGATCAACTTGATGTACTTTGAGAAGTATGAATTTTGTGTTTTTGGTAGATAATCAACTTGATTGCTTTTAAAGTCCTTAATTTGTCAAAGATCCTGAATTTCAAAAACTGACTTGCATTAGTTTAATTAGGTTGAGATCTTGCATTAATTCTATCCTATACTTTTTTATGTGTTGTGGCCTAATTTTGACTTAGGGTTTCTATTAACGTAATATGTTCTGTGTTTTTTTTTGTCATTATAAGTATGTGAGTTTGTAACAATCAATCTCTTTCTTTGGCTTTGGCATTAAATGATGATTGGTAAAGAACTGTTGAGACATGAATTTCATGGTTCTTGATGTATAACTGCCCAAATGAGGGATCTCTTAGTCAATGAAACCTGCTATATGAAAATGACATGGAACTACCTGGGTACTGTTTTGGTGGGGATCCTATTGAAGTAGCAATATAAAAACAAATTGGCTACCAACAGCAAAATATATTTTAAATGCTATACAGTTGACAACTCATTAATTTATGTTGGGAAGCAATTTCCTATTTCTAATCCTCTATTACCCATTATTTCCCTCAATTTGAACAAATAGTTCTCAAGATTGTTAAACAATCATGTATGTTTACCTTATACTACTACTGAGTGATGAAATGAAATTTGAGTATTGAAATCAAATGTTTGATTTTTTGCAGAATATGCCTACACACTCAAGGTTGATGAGAAGAGCGATGTGTATAGCTTTGGTGTAGTTCTCTTAGAACTTGTAAGTGGCAGAAAACCAGTGGGAGAGTTTGGTGATGGTGTTGACATAGTCCAATGGGTCCGAAAGATGACTGATGGTAACAAGGAAGGGGTACTAAAAGTCCTCGACCCAAGGCTCTCGACGGTTCCCCTCCACGAGGTGATGCACGTATTCTATGTTGCAATGCTCTGCGTTGAAGAACAGGCGGTTGAGCGCCCGACAATGAGAGAAGTCATCCAAATGCTAACAGAGCTTCCAAAGCCACCCAACACAAAACAGGGGGGAGACTCAACAGCCACAGAGTCCTCCCCTCCACCAGCCACTGCCTCGGAGACGTCTCCCAGCACAGCAACTAAAGATGCAAATGAACACCATCAGCCACCACCACCACCTCAATCACCACCACCTGATCTTCTTAGCATTTGAAATGTTTTATTGGGATGGGCAGGATGTGTTTAAATTTCCACGAATTTGGGCTATTAGCTTTGTTCTGTGTGTTTTTATTTTTCCTTTTCCTTTTGGGGTTTGGGGGTTTACTCTAACTTTAAGGTGGTTACGTTTGAAGGTTTTTTTTAGTGTACAGTAGGATTGGTGGGGTTTCTTTTTCCTCTATATGAATTTGTGTTCATGATATGCTATTGCTGCCCCATTGTTTATGGCACTGCTGTTACTACTCTAGACCTGCAAGTGAAACTAGAAGTAAATATTCAAGAGAGTTGGATGGGTTATTATTTATTAGTAAGAGGCGCATATTATATGCACAAATGGGTTGGGGAGTAGATAAATGTGCAACATATAATATATATATATGTGTGTGTGTGTGTTAACACATTTATCGACACTGTGGGGCTCACTAACTGAGATTGAAAACTCCCTTGGCTTCTGGTTCTTTGAAGACCTTTATTTGAATTGAATTTAATTGTTGTAGGATTCAATGAGTGCCTAGCTTCCCTTTGATACAAGTCAGTAACTCGCTCTTCATTTAAACCCTTTATTACCCGCCATAACTATGTGTATGTGAGATGGACCACACGAGGCTTTCAATTTCTGGGTTTGTGAGTAAATCATGTGGTGTCTTGACCGCGACTTATGTGGAAAATACTTTAATGCTTCTCCTTCTTGGCTCACTAATTGAACAGTGATATGTAGATACGATAAATAATATATTTTTATTTATGTAATAAGATATAATTGATTGATGACATCGTTGATATGACCGGATAAGCCTCTGTCTTTTTCGTTAAAATGATTTCGTGCGAAGAAATCTCTGTCGTCATGGTCTTGGATGAACCCTACCTATGATATCTTTCATTTGTCATGCATGTAGATTTTAAATGTCTAAATTGCCCTATTATTTTCTTTGGTAATTTTGGTACGCTTTCTTTTAGTTATTTTTGGTAAATCTTATCTTTTGGTTGGTGAATGCTAACTAGCAGAAAAGGACGTGATGGAATTTTAATTTGTTGGGCAAATGCAAAGTGGTGGACGACAGTAGTTGCTCTGCTCTTCTCCACCATTTTTTTTTTTTTAATAGATCATGACAAAAAGGCCAGGTAGAGACTGTTCATACTGTTTGTTAGTATAAGTATATATATATATATATGTATATATATTTGTATTATTCTGATATGACATGACAAAAGCTGGGTTGATTTTTGGGATCAACTTTCTGACTTGGCAATGGCATTCCTCTACCCTTTGATGGTTGTACTCTTTTGAGGGCTGTGTTGGCATTTTGACTGATTGATTGATGGATTGATGATTGTCCATTCCTAACAATAAATTGTGAATTTTGGTTTTTTTGAAAGTTCTGTTTGTAATTGTGAAAGTGTTTTGGACTCTACTGCCACGTTGGATTTGATCGGTTTTCCTCTACAATTAAAAAAATAGAAAAGCAGGTGTTTGGGTTTGATTGATTCCTCTCTGCAATTAATTGAAAGGAAAGGGAAAGGAAAGAATATTTATTTTGTTGGCTGTACTTGCAGAGGAAATGCATTTTTCACGGAATTGGAAATGGGTTTGTTTTGTTCCCAACACTGAGACACCTAGTGTACACCTAGTGTAGTGTTGTGTAGTATTATTATATGATGATCAATTGGCAGAGGGACTGTTTTCTCTGGATCACCCACAATGCAATGTATTGTATTTGTCACTCAACTGTTCATGTTCATGTTCATGTTCATGTTCATGAGATGAATCCAATGCACCTAGTAAAATGATTAGGGAAATGGAATTGTCAACTCAATTTTCAGTGCTTTCAGGAGACTTCAGGTGATGCTTTAGCCTCTACAGCTCTACAGTAGATCCCCATGCTTTAGCTTATTCAAGTAAAATTATTAGAATAGTGAAACTACTCTAAAAGAAAATACTATAATATATCTTATTCCTCCCTTTTGGGAGGGGGACGGATGCAGCATTGATACAGTTTTTTGTTTTTGTTTTTGTTTTTTTTTGGAAAGAAAAAAGCATTTTTCATGATTTTGAACTTGGAGACTTTTTAAAAGTAATTTGTGTAAATGATACACTTATTTTAAGTGTATGTTCAATGGAATCCAGATTGTCAATAGAATAACTTTATATTGGAATGCAAAAGTTTCACATCCCTTGTGTAATAATTTTATATCGTTTATGTAAAAAGCATGTTAGATTATTTATGTAGTAACTTTACATCATTGATTTGTAAGTGATGTATTATATTGTGTAAGCAATACAAGATAGAAACACAAGATTCTAACGTAAGAAGGGATCATGACTCATGTTCAGTGACCTTGAAAACAATTAGTGACCCACAATCACCACAATTACTCAATTTTAAACTCGAATTTAAAAATAAGATTGATTAGGAAGAGAGAGGTGATAAAAAAACACTTCACTTTCTTATAAATGCACTCTACTTTTTATTTTATTTTTAAAATCAATGATATAAATGTCACTTACACTTGATTTTCATGAATTGAATCAAGGACATGAACATCAAGGTCAATTGTGCTATTTTTTTAAAAACTTAATGACATAAATGCTCTTTATTCTTGATTCTCATGGATTGAATTAAGGATATGTTTGCACAAAATTGGTTCCCTTAGGGCCCCACCGGTGTGCAAACAAAAGGGTTTTCGCACAGTGGGCAGGTCTCTCTGGTTATGGCTTGATATTGTTATGTTGTGGGCATGTCAGGACATTCGAGTCCAAGGTAATAATTGATTGCAGTCAAATTGTTAAGAAGTAGTGGAAAATATTTCTACTGGCATGATTATGTGGTCTGTGGTCTTTATTATCTCAATTCGTGTGATTGTAGAGAGTAGGAATGACCCGCTCAAAGGTTTAGTCACTTTGGCCCTCAAACTTTGCTGACTTCTGTGTAGTGTTGTTTTTTTTTGTCTTTTTATGGTTTTAAAAGAGAGAGATAAATATAACCAAACAATACTTAACAGAATATGGGAAACTTCTGCTTCATTAACATTAGGTTATCAAAATAAAGGTTAGTTATGGCTCTGCAAGTACTATATTGCTATGGTCTTAATAATGATTTAAACATCAATATCCAAAGAATACTTGAAGTATATAGGTAAAGAAGATGCTCATTAATCAACTGTTACGACACTAAAAGACAATAAACAATAAATACAAGACAAATAAACCTAATGTTACTTAAGAATTGTCCCTAGAAGTGGTCCGGGGGGGGGGGGAGGAGGGTGAATAGGGACTATAGGCAAACGATAAATTTATTTATTTATTTTTTGACAAAAGTATGCTTGTTTGGACTTTTGTCAGACACTTGATAAACTTATGTATTTAACAAGTAATGCTAGTAAAATAAAAGAGTAAACCTATTAAAATGATACTTGATCAAATTACCTATGAATATGATGTGAAAAGTAAAACTTACATAGACAATTAATAACGCAACTATTTTTTCATTCATAAAATAGTTCATTGGATAATGAATGAAATGAGCTAAGTGGATGTATATCTATCAATGCTAAAATGGAATTAAAGCCCATAGAGACATTTAATCAAACACATGGTGTGCAATATCCCCATATAATTATGCTCTTCATATATATTCAAAATATAAAGACATTTAACAAGGATAATGAAAATAATAATATAAGGAGAGTAAGGATAGAGAAATGTAAACATTGACACCAAGATTTTTACAAGGTTTGAAACTTCGTCCTATGTCCTCGACTCGAGAGCACCTCCCTGGATTTTACCCAAATCCACTATGGGATTTCCTTTATAGGTGAAAAGCAAACTGTACAACATCTCGTTTATTTAGTGGTGAGGCACCCTTTCTTTTTTGACGGCTAAGAGATAACCATTACTCACTCTTATGGGTGGAAAGCACTACCAAATTTGCTCATTATTAGGTTGAGTAAAACCTCTCTCTTTTCGGGTTTAGAGAGAACCCTTGCAAAAATTTCCCAAGTTACCCATGCCAAAAGAATCTCTTGGTCTTCTTCTCCCAAGAATAAGTAATTGTGTATACAATAAATGTTTGTTATATAGACAAGATATACAAATTCAAAGCTCTATCAAATCTAGAGTCACAATAGATGAATCAATATGAAAGCTCAACTCTAGAATGAAGAATTTAGCTCATATGTGATTTTTACCTCTATAAAATATGAATTCTAAGCATGGAGGTGAATACTACCAACAAGATATGATCATATAGGGTTATGGTAGTCTCTCTTTCTTGTATAATATATATACAATGTGTATTTATAACCCCCTTAAGAGATATAGTCGTTTATAGTTGTTGGGAGTAGTTGAGAAGTATTAAATGCGTCAAACTAGCTGTTCAGATCTGAATCTTATAAAAGTAGTTGACTTATGCATAAAGTAGTCAACTTATAAGTCGACTATTCATTTAGGAACAATCGATTGCTTCATCTTTGCAAAGCAAACACATAGATTCTGTATTAATAAGTCGACTTATGAAGCTTGATAAGTCGACTGATAAGTAAACTTATCTGAGACATAAGTAGACTTATTCAAGGAATAAGTTGACTGTTTTGACATGCTCCAAAAGTTTAGAATGTTCTGTAATAATAAATCAACTTATGAAAATGGGTAAGTCGACTGATAAGTAGATTTATCTTTGACATAAGTAGACTTATTCTAGGAATAAGTCGACTGATTCATGCTTAACTTAAAAAATGTAGAACTTTGAAGTCTAAGTGAGCCTAAACCATCAAGGACTTGTAAGAGATGTTCAAAGAAGAGCAAGTCATACTTTTATATGTCTAGGGACCATTAAAATGGTATACATGAGGTGCATTAGGTCCTAGAGTCAAGTAAATTATGAGTAAGGTTCTTTGAATGTTTTGACAAGCTTAAACCTTCTCATAATCAACTATGACTTTATGAAATAAACTAATATGATCTAAGGTCCTTGATTTCACATCTTCACTAAATGTAAATATTGAGAATTAGAGATATTTTCAATTTGGAGATCAACTCAATATTACTTAAGACTTTTCATGATTTAAACATATAAGTTCAAAGTCTTATTACTATAATTCATAGAGATCATATCAAATAAATTGATTGAAATACATGGTCCTAGTATAATGGCTTAATAGTTGAGTTCTTCAAAAGCTTATAAAAGCTTGAACAATTCAACCTTAGTAAATGCCTCATGATGTTATAAATGAAGTTTATAGTCTAATTCTAAGGGTCCAAGGAATCATGATATGATGTGAATGATATGCATTGGTTCTAAGTTTTCATGTGAGAACATCAAAGTAACTTTACAAAGATTACCTATACACTCACCAAGACTAGATTACCCAATTATCAATGCCTTCATTGATCTTGATGTGCCTTGGGTGAAGTCTTCTTTCTTTGATGCTATTGCTTTTATCATTTTATCATGTCCTTGATATGAGCTTTTGGACATAGATGAACATGATCAATGTGAGCTTTGGATACCTTTGCAATGTGCCATTGATCCTCTTATCTTACTTTGAGTCTTGTTAGAATGTAGCATGTTTAAGCACAAACTCAAGTAAACATTAAATCCTAACACTCACAATGTTTTGTTATCATCAAAATAACTGAGATAACCTTGGTTGAAAACCTTGTTTCAACACCTAAATTACACAAGAAAATAACCTAGATTAAATAAGAACCTAATCGCAAGTCATGCGGGGAGATAAACAAGGCTCATGCCTTGATAGTTACACTGTAGAAAAGTAAGTTTCAAACAATAATTTGGTTATCCATTGGGCATATTTTGATACACGTGTGTGTTGGTGCAAGACCCATAGCTCAGACATAAATGAGCTGTATTTATATCATGCTCTGAGCTCAGCTGGTCATTGAATGTGTATTCTATTTGGAGGATTGAAATGGAACCCTTATTCAAGATAGTATTTAATCACTTAACTGATTTATTACTTTGAAATAAGGTGGTTTATTTACCAATGTTGGTGAGACTTCACTAAAAGAGCACGTTTCCTTTAGTTGGTGTGACGACCACAACAACATTATTTGGATTGGAGCGTTGAACGTGATATTTTTCGAAGTAATATAGAGCTAGTTTCTATCTTTATATTTCTTGATCATTTGATTTGCTGACGTGATGATCAAAGCTTGCTTTGATGCAAAGTCTAGCTTTGCTTAGTAGGGGAGTGTATCAGTGTATCTTGACTAGCATAATGATTATTAGTGTGCTTGCTAATATCCGAACATCAAATGCTTTGTTTTAAAATATTAAATGCCCTTAAGTGCTCTCTCCTTAATCTTTTGTTCCAAGGACAACATCCCCGTAAGATCAAGTCAGGCTCAGGTCTTAAAGACTATTCGGGAAACATGTCATCCGTGTAATCCTGATGTCTTATAAATAAAACAATGGCCCTTGCCTATAGTCTGTTTGGTGTGAGTGCGAGTCCTTTCTTTTTGCTTGATGAGTAGGCACGGTACCAAAATTCCATTTTGGGTGCATACATAATAATTATGTCATTTCACATTAAAAGTGGAGTGCATTTAAAAGAAAGTGAATTGCATTTATCATCTGCCAATAAATGTGTGTCAGTTTGTGATTGGTTAGGACAAACAGTAGTGGATCAAGGTATGCAATGAGCGAAAGTCATGATAAAGCGTTCCGGTCTCGGAAGAGACGCAACTTACAAGCTATTTGGAGGAGTGGTATACTATTAGTCTCTGTTTGTGGTGGCATAAATCCCTCCCTAAAACTCATGAATTAAGAATTCTCACAAGAACAAGATCTATGTAATAATTTCTCTAAAGAGTAACGATACAAAAAGATCTTTGTTGCGATTCTAATAAATAGTGCCTAACAGACGACGGTAAAAGATAAAAAAAACTCTCTTTCATCTTTAAGTGTTTCACTCATATTTGTCACATTACGAAAATTCGATAAACATTTATATTATTTTTCATGTTTAAACAAAAAATAAAAAGTGGTTGAATTATTAATGATGCTGAGAGCGTTTAAAAGGCAAAGATACAAAGATAATAAAATTCAAACTTAAAGGTCATTTTGAGAAAAATGGAAAAGAAATACTTGAGAAGTGTGTGACCAGCTATTTTTAGTGAACCGTTTCTCATGCAGGGGCACAGTGTTACTGACATTTAATCTTTTGAGTGTATATATATATATATATATATATATGAGTTTGCACCAAGAAAAAGAAAAATAAAAGAATTTCCTTTTAGTGTTTGCTTATGCTCTTTCTATGTAGTGTCTGAATTTGAAAAATTTACTCTCTCACTCTCTGAGTAGATGCATCCACAAAAGTCCAAAATATAGCACGCAGACACCTGCCATGTCTGTAAATATTATTGCTGTACTTGAAGTTTGTTCTTTTCTGGGCTTTAAATGTTTAAATGGTTCAACTTCCATTCATAGTGCAGACAAGTTACTTCGAATTTTAGACCCCAAAACATGGAGTGTCTTTAGTTTCTTACTCACGAAATCTTCATATTTTTGTATTTCATGAATGTTATAATACTGCAAGAGTAAAATCAGTGTGATCATTCTTTATTTACATAATCATGATGGGTAAATATTTGTTTATCAATAATATTTTGAACAACCACATGAATTTACCCCTTTTAAGTACTACTAAAAAAATGACAAATTTGATTGAACCAAAAAAGAATCAAGTCTAATATGATCCGCATATTTGATTTGTTCTTAATCAAATATCACATCTGATAATCCGAACGAAAAAAATATGATTTTTGTTAAAAAAGTTAATGTAAAAAAATATGAGCAAACAATGACTCGGAAAAAACAAGAGAAGCAAGAAGATAAATAAAATATAAACCAAAAATAGTTAAAAAGTAGGTATTTGACTTTTTATTAAAGAAAAAAAATAATAACGAGAAACAAATTAGAGAGAGGGAAGAGTAAGAAAATAACAATAAAAAATAATTTAATAATATATAAATATTACATATATTATAACATTAGATAATATATTTATAGTATGTTATATATGATATTATATCGGATCGAATTATTATTAGACCAGATTAATCATAATTCATGTACGGTTGTTTAATTATTGGATTCGAATTGCTAACAAATTGAATGTTCTAAGTCATATCCTACTTATTCGCTCGGATTTATATCAAAATTTGATCCATTGTTAGGTCTAAATAGAAGTAATTGCAAATAATTGTAAGAAGAGTGTGGGAGGAAAGATATAGCACCCCCTTGTGTTTCCTAATTCAAAGGAGTGATCATCTCCCTAAGATACTATCTTCCATAGCTATTAAACCAAGGTATCTGTATTTACTCCAAGTGTAAATTTAATCATGGTAATTTTTTATTTTCTATTTAAAAAATAACTCTCCTAATACTTTTAAAAAGATTAGAATTCTCCACCTTTTACTTTGAAAAGATAAGAAATACTACTTATATCACATGCCTAGGTGTATCATTGTGAACTCTCCACCTTTTTGGGTGGTGAGAAAATAGACATTGTAAAGGATGAATAATATTTAATATTTTACAGTGAAAGCTTTTACCTGCCAATCACTAATAACTTGTGCCCAAAAAAAGTGAAAAAAAGAGGTAGGAAGAATTGGCTTACACAGAAGATGGGTGATAAATTTAAACCTAACCTTAGAATTCTTGACCCTTTTATATAAGCATTTGACTATTCTTTCCAAATCCAACAGGTTAGTGAAATTTGGTTGAAGATTGTATAATATCTCCAATTTTGAGAGAGTTATATGAGCAAGTGGAATTTCAAACATTTGATTTTTAGAAAGAAATATCAAATATTTCTTATATTAATTTACATAGTGTTTGGATAGAATGAATTGAAAGGAAACAAAATAGAAATGAGTGAACTTATTTTGTGTTTGGTTTAAAAATGATGAGGGAAAAAAGGAAGGATATGTTGATTCCTTAAACACTAGGTCTTTTATCTCTTTCTCAATAAAAGAGATGAAACATGGAAGAAAAAAAGTAGCTGATATTGGCGCTCCACCAATATTCTCTTAGATGCTTCACTCCCATCTTTTCTTAAAATAAAGTTACAAAAGTGTTCCTACACTATACAATGTTTGGTTCTTTTATTTTTAATACCATAATTGCCTTTCTAAGTCAAGACTTAATTCAAATCCCCCTTTTACCTTTCTTAGAATTCCTATTCATCCACGTTTTGTTCTTTACCTTTTTTAGAATTAATTTCCATTCATTCACGTTTTGTCTCACAAATCTCTCCCTCCCTGGACTCTTATAATTCCAATTCATTTTTAACCTTTCATAGAAGTCCAATTCATTCACGTTCTCTCTTTTGAATTAAAATAGATCACAAACGTAAGCTTGAGATTTTCAATTTGATGTTTTCATATAGCATTCATCCCATAATCCTTGTACATTTGTTGTTGGGACAAAAAGAAAGAAGCAAAAATACAAGAAAGGGAAGTGAAAGAACAAACAAAGTAGTTTCAAAATTGTTGGTGAAGATTACTCACTCAAATAAGGATGGGAATATATTATCTTTATACATACTTTGTTGGTGGCCTGTTGTAGCTGTGACTAGTGCACACGGTTCGGTTCCTTACGGTTCTTGGTGGAACCGAAACCAGAACTGTTTTCAACGGTTCCTTAATTTTGGAACCGGAACTGGAATCGTTGAGTACGGTTCGATTCTGGTTCTAATTCTCCAATGATTTTTTGTCAACTTTTTTTTTATTTTTTATTTTAAACATTGGTAAGATACACACTCATACTTGTGCACCCCTAGTTATAACAATAGATTAGAAGCTATTAATATTTATTTATATATTTTATATTATATAAATATATAGAATATTAAAACTTAGAATCTATTTGTATTTATCTATATATTATATATTTTATACCTTATATATAAATAGAGCACTAGAATTTAGAAGGTATTAGTATTTATTTATATATTATATATTTTATACTCTTTATATATATATATATATTTATATAGAACACTAAAAACTTAGAAACTATTATTATTCATTTATAAATATATATATATATTTTTCTTTCTAAAGGTTCCGGTTCCAAGGTTCCTTGACTTGGAACTGGAACTGTAGTGAATGGTTCCAAAAATTTGAAACTGAAACCAGAACTGTAGTGTATGATTCGGTTCAGGTACGATTCTTTACGGTTCCGGTTCCATCAATTCTTTGTGCACCTCTAACTGTGACTGACCGGAAGGTGTTTGTTGTAATGTCAACCAGAAAAATTTTGCTTACAGAATTACCAAAAGAAGAAATTATTGAGTTGTCAATTAAACCATTTGTTATGTAATATGATCTATTTTGTACTTATGAAATCATAAGCAAGCAATTTTAAAGTTTCAAGAAATCCATTTCATGTAATTCAGGTTTTGTTTAACTTAAGATTTTCATCTATTTTTGCTTTATAATTCAAGTTTCTTAGTGAAAGTGGTGACTTATACTTATTCCTTATTGATAATTTTTTTTTGGTGTTGGTCTGTCTTGTTGGAATTGATTTCTGACTTAGAAAGACAATTATGATATTAAAAATATAAAAATCAAACATCGTATAGTGTAAGAATTCTTTTGTAACTTTATTTTAAGAAAAGATAAAAATGGAGTGCCTAAAAATATTAGTGGAGCACCCATATCAACTCTCCCAAAAATAAAAAGCTAATGATTACTTGCTTCAACCCTAAGTTTCTATAACAAGTGAACTTTTAGTTTTCTCTTACTATTTACAAATTAAAACAATCTATTTATTTATTTTGTTTCCATTGTTTTTTTCTAATCAGTAAGAAAGCTGACTAACATTATAAAATATTCCTTCTTTTCTCTAATAACTAATTTTAGCATCTCCTTTTCTTTCTATATTAATTAAGCCTAACAGTCTCTTATCTTCTGCTGCAGTTCTCTCATAATTTGTGTTATTATTTTTTTTTCTTTTGCTAGTCATTTTAATTTGTCAATGTACTTTTTTGTCCTTCACTTTTTAATTTTACTTGATTATCTAAATTAATTCATAAGAGATCATTATCTATCTCTCCCTCTTTTTTTTATTAAATATATATATATATATATATATATATATATATATATACAAATACATGACTGCAAAGGAAGCTAATTAGATTATGTTGGTTTCTCCTTGGTGTGATATTGACCATGACATGAGAGTTTGGTCTAGCCACCCTAATTTTGGGTAAGGAGCAATCTAGTGGCTGCTCTAACAATAGAATTACATGATTGAAACCTAATCCCACCCACCCACCCACACATTATCCAATTAAAAATTTTGTATTGATATATTAGAAAATCAAATCTAGTTTTTATTGTTTTCATTGTAGTGGAAGGAGATTACAATTAATTAATCAGACTCTCTATCTTAGGCATACCAAACAATGCCTACCCTAATATCATTTAAATCCAATTTACAATTAGTTAATAGGTTAGTTTATAAAAAAGAGCCATTGATCAATAAATTGAGGCAAGTGTTAGGATATAGAGTAGCTTAAAAAAAGGAAAATAAATAGAAAATATATACAGAAAATATAAAGGAGAAAAATAGACTGTTCAACTCTGATAACTATGTTAAGAATTGATTTGCTCACAATAATAAAAAAGTCAGAGTCAGTAAAAAAGAGAAAAATGAGCTGCAAGATTCTTAATATTGGAGAAATATTATTTTAAATTTTAGATTAAAAAAAAAACAAAGCAATTACCAAGAAAAAAGGGCAAGGATAAGATAAAACATAGTAACAAGTCAAAGTAGATAGAAATAAAAGGTGGCTAAAATGACAAACAACTTTATGTATTTGACATGGAATCCAAAGGATTTTGAAGTAGTCCAAAGGCAAGCTAGCTGTTCTGGCTAGCTAGCAAATCAACCTTTTTCATATAATAGGACTGTTTATTATATTATACTATTCATGAGATGGTCTTATTGTCTTGTTTTTTAATTCTGCTTTCACTAATTTACTTGTCTTATGTGAGTCTTTTAACCTTTGATGACAAAAGATTCAAGTAAAAGCATATAGTAAAATTGCATATAAAAATGGCAATAATCTATGTATGTCCCTCCTTTATGTGGTTCCTCCACTATGCTCTGTGTGGTCCCTGTCCTCCTTTTCCTCCCCAGTTTCATTCCTAACAACTCTGCACCAACTTGAATCTCATGCATCAGCAAGATCAGAGCTAAGAGTCAGTCAGTACTTCATCCCCTTTAAGTCAGTGCTACTTTTATTTTTGCCAGTATTTGATCAATTCTCAGAGTCCTTTACTAAAATCATGCATATGTGATATCAAATGGAGTAATGCTGTTAATAGAACACTATTGTGACAAAAGTCATGAGCTTTCATTATTTAACAATCCAATTAAAACAGTTTTGTGAGATCAGTAGAAACTCAAATGAATCATTTAATTCAGTTAGGGCTGCAAATGAATTGAGTTAAGTTTGAATTTGTTCCGACTTGACTCGTTCGTTTGTGGGCTTAGTTCGAACTTGGCTTGGGATCGTGATGAGTTTGAAAAGTTGAGTTTGGGCTCGACTCGTCAATATTTTGAAAAGCTCGGAATCGGTTCGTTTAACAAGAAAATTCATTTGAGCTCAATTTGAGCTCGTGTTCAAGATCATTTTAACTTGTTCATGAATTTATATGAGTCTACACGAGTCTATGTTTATGAGCTTACGTTCATAAACCTATACAAGTCTATGTTTATGAATGTATTCATAAGTCCTATGTAAGTCTACGTTCACGAATATATACGAACCTACATGAGCTGAACCCAATATTGATAAGGATCGACTCGTTTATTAAACGAGCTTAGAAACCGAGCTCGAGTTCGGCTTGGTTGTTTAATGAACGAGCCTAAACCAAGCCTTAAACGAGCTAAGCTGTTCATAAACAATTTGGTTCATTTGCATCCCTAAATTCATTGGTTAAATAAGAAAAACCCATGACTCTTGTCATGAGAGGACTTTATTGATAACATTACTCAATCAAATATATATAAATGATGACTTGAACTCAATCTGTGTATCAGTGAAGTGGATTCAGATTTGCATCATAAGAGGCATCAATTTAATGCAAAAATCAACTATTTGTAATTAGGTTAGGGTTAATTGTAGCATGTGAAATTCAACCTGGAGCAATTATTTCTGCTTTTATTGGTGAACAAAGGTAGTTCATGAATTTTGCTTAACAAAAGGATAAAACACTTCACTTCTTTAATTCCAATATCATTTTTATAAAAAAATTAGGGTTTATCCCCTAAATATTTTCAGAGGATGGGGAAAAGGAGCTAGTCTCTATTGTAAATTGGTCTTATATGAGAGAGAAGTCCCAATTGGAGGTTCAATATGTGGCACCCCCCACATGACAGCCATATTTAGTACTACCTTTGTTTCACTTCTCTTCTTTTCACTTTTAAAAAGCCAGAGTCTTAGAGTCAATTGTATGAACTCTTAGCATTTCAAGTCCATTCATGAGTCTCAGTCATTCTAGCATTGTAATAGACAATTTTCATCACAGCCCATTACTTGCTTTTAGCTTTACCAGGAGTACAAGGTGGTTTCAGGTGGATCATATGTATCATTTAGCTAGTGTGTTTTCTTTTATTTGCTTGCCTCTTGGCTCTGTTTTTGTTCCAGGTGATTTTCATGTTTTCTAGTTTCTGTTTTCTGTTTTTCAATTAGGCTCATGCCTTAGTTTTTTCTTTTTTCCTCATTACAGTGTTTTCTTCTTCTTTAATATAGCTTACTCACCAGAAATAAAATAAAATAAAATAAAATACCAAGCAAACCTCTAAACCAAATAGCTACTTTCACTGCCTCATCACCACCATCCTCTTTGCCTCCACAGTGGAAATAATAATTGTATATAAAGTTTTTTTTTTTTTTTCTGTCAAACACAAGTAATGCCATGACTTGAGGGAGTAAAGAATATATCCTCTTAAATAATTCATTCTATGTTACTTTATAAACCACCAACATAAGAAAAATCCAAAAATCTAATTACAATGCCCAAAGTGTCCCTACCTCTATCATAGATGACACCCATATCTACATAGCCTCTAAAAATACCAAAAAATTTGCTGAAAACTCTGTTTTGTGACAATTTGAACCATACATGTATTCATCTACTTTTTAGAAAGAATAATGCTAACACCGACTGTGAGAGGAGAGGACGTGCTGCATGTTGTGGGACACATGCCTTTTCTCTCTTACCGACGGTGTTGGGAGAGTGGGGGCATTTTAGTATTTTCCTTTTAGAAAGCCTTCTTTCTGATACTCTATAGAGTGCATGGGATGAAGAAGAGAGACATAATAGTCCAAAATTTCCACGCAAACAGTAGAAAGAAAGGGAAGAGATTCAAGATGTTGGATTCAGATTGGTTGATGCATATCTTGAATTATGAGACTGGTTCATGATTGGATGGGCCAGTTCAAGTGCTGAATAATCATGTGTCAGGACTTTGTTAATCATTTCACTTTTTGTAATTGAAACACAGTTAATGCAAATTAATTAGAGAGAGAGAGAGAGGAAAGGAGACATTTGAGTTTGAGGTGATGTTGGAAAAGCAAAAAGAGAGAAGTGACTCTGTCTTTTATGTTCAAAACTTTTGAAAATTCAACACGCTTTAGTGGTGGTGGGACACAGATATGAGAGATAGAGTAGATAGAGAGAGAGAGAGAGCTGTAAAGGAATGAAAAGAACTTTGCACTAACTTGATTAATAGTAGCAAAAAGTAGTAACATGTGTAATGAGAAGAAAATGTGTGGATAAGTATACAAGAAATATTGATGAACATGGGCTCCAATCTCCATCACCCATTAAAGGAATCCTAAAACTTGTTAGTACAAAACATAATTTATCTATAACAGTACTGTTTACTGCTCAGAAGAATAAGAATCCAATCTATAGAAGAATACATCAATTATTATGTACAATACATATATATATATATATAGAGAGAGAGAGAGAGAGAGAGGACACATTATGATTTATGAGTATGATTTTGTTTGATGTACGTGAGTAGACACGTAAAGATTGTGGATATTTAGATTTTGAGTGGGAGTGAAAAAAGGGTACATGGTTCAGCTTTTAATCATGTAACATGTCACGGGGTTCTTCTTCTTCATAATTGTTCAAACCACATTTATCTCTACAACTGTAGTTGCCTAACAATTATGAGTCAAAGCTTAAGAACCAAAGTACATGTTTTCTAATCTTTGTGTTTCTTCTATATGCTACCCACCAAGAAAACAAAACAAGCAGAGTCTCTCACACTGACCCACACGAAGAAAAATATTAGCAATACAGATACAATAGTTAGATCACTGGTTAACAGGTTGTAAATCCATCCGAGTCATCCACGGCTTTTTAAAACTCCCTCGAGCCATTCACGGCCTTTTCAAATTCAAATTCGGTGACGAAGACTTTAAACTCATCCGAGTCATTAATGACTCTTTGAAATTCACTCTGAATTATCCACGACTCTTCTAAATCCATATACGATTACGGAAATTTTAAATCCATTCGAGTCATGCATAACTCTTTCAACCTCACCCGAGCAATCTTCTCAGGTTCTCTTAGAGGCAAATGAGTGTGTCAATTTCTTGTCAAAGAACGGAAAAAAAAAAAAAAAAAAAAGAAAAGAAAAGAATAAGTTAAGATGTAGTTTTAATTTCAAAGATGTATTTGCAAAATTTGGAAGGCTGGCCCAAGAAAATGTTGGGCTTTTTACATATGGGCTGTAGACTATTTTATGTCCTCAGGTTGGATGCAATGGTCTCAATCTTAATTTAAATTCTCTATCTAAAATTATATTTATCTAGCTTATGAGTTATGACAGAAAGTTGAATTTTATATCTATAATTCAATTACCTAAAGCCACCAAAATTGTCAATTTCTCTTACAGAGTGCAAGTTCTTCTGAATTGCTTCTCTCTCCTGTTTTTGGCATGTCAAATGCTCTCTTGATTTCGTATTCTCCGCATTGTTAGGTTGTTAAGGCCATCTGTTAGCCAAAGGACAAATTTGAAGAAAATAATTTCAACTTAAGATAACTTAGAAAATTTTTAAACTTAAACGATCTAGATTCCAGAGGAATATTGTTCTACAGAGTTATTCGACATGACACTAAAAAAAAAGTGTTTGGACTCCTAGATATAGAAATGTTTTGGACACTTGACCCATTAGAAATTCTAAAAAGGATTTGAGGGTATTTAGATACAAGCACACTAAATGCCTGTTTGGATTGGTTTTTCAAACGATGCTTTTGACTTTTGTGAGTTAGAAGTTGTTTTGTTTTTGAGTAGTGTTTGGCTAGGCCGGTCCAACAGAAAACCCAACCCAAGAGCGTTTTGGAGAAAATCCTGCTCTTCCTTAAAAACATGGGAAGTTGTTTTATGAGTTTAATGAAACTTTCGAAATACCAAGCGTGCTCTTCATATTTGAGAGAGTGAAAAAACAATTTCAACAGTGTCTTAAAAACAAAATACATCCCCCAAACAAAATATGGGCAGGTTTGGCATGTGTTTTGTGTTTTTGTTTTTGTCTAAAACAAAACAATTGTTTTTGTCTAAAACAAAACAATTGTTTTTGTTATGAGTGTTTTGAATAGTAATCAAAAACACTTTTCATAACGAAAATATGTTTTAAATTTATTTTTATTTTTTATCCCCGGCTACAGTAGTCAAAACACAATAAAAATACCAAAATGGTATTTTCAATTTTGACTCAAAATTTTAAACCGTTTTGACACTATTCAAAACACAATGGGCGGTAACAAATATGTTTCGTTTTTACCGTGCCATCTGAGCTTAAATTCCTTGATATTGTGGCTCTACAAGGCCTTGTATCCTAAAGCCCCAAAACACTTCCCACCGAAACATAATCATCAGGCCATTGCTATCATCTCATCCAAGAACTTCCTGCATAAAGCAGTTCGTACTCCAATTTTGCAGCAATAAAAGGAAAATGAAACAGAACCACTTTGGACTTTCAGTGTCAGTGAAAACTCTTCTTTTTTATGCATTAAGTCAAATTTCACCCCAATCCGTAGTAGCATTATCACTGACTCAATATTTAATTTTACAGTATAGGTTTAAAACCTTTTTTCTGTGGTACATTGTTTATGCATGAACAAATTCAGTTCGATCTAAACTTTTAACAATAAGGCTATGTTTGGGAGCACCGAATCGAGCTTTGGAATTAAAAAACATTTAGTTAAAAGTTCCAAATGCAACATAAGAATAACAAAAGGCAATGGTAGATTTTGAATTGCAACTATCATAAACCTCTCATATTGGCCAAACTGTATCTTAGGTAAGAAAAAGGGATAAAGACAATGCATTAGCTCTTTTACAAACATCATATGAACATGGAAAGAGAGATTCAAGAGATGATCTATGCAAAAGAGAGAGAGCATGATAGCATGCTTGAGAAGCCACAAAAACACATTGAAAAATGGATCAGAGAGTTTAATGGCAGCATATGTCTGTATTTTTATGTGTGTGTGTGTGTGTGTATATATATATATATATATTTGAAATTCTGTGAACTCATCTAATTGAAAACTGAAACATTCTCTAGAAATAAGTAAGTAAATAGATAAAAAAAAAAGGAATAAAATAGTAGCAAAAATGTCTAACCATTGACAGAGCTGCAGATCCAGTTCCAACTTTAGCCTGCAATTCCAGTTCAGACTTTGTCTGAATTCAAAAGGAGCATATAATAGAAATAGAACAGAAGTTGAATGTTTATATTGATGTATCTATTTTACTAGGCAGAGGAGCTAGCACTTGATGAAGAGCTAGAAAAATAGGTCAAAATGGAAATTCAAGCAAGGGTTCTAACTTCTAATTCAAAAAATATTACACACTAATATGCATTATGCATTAATAGAAGCTACATGCCCTGATTTTTTAATTTGATTTCGATAAACTAACTATTTGTTTGCTGAAAACAAAATAATTGAACTTATTGCTCTTGATTAAATTTTGATTCGAAGGAGAGAGAGAGAGTGGAGATTAAATAATTCACTCAGAACGTCTTTTAAAGGATTACGTGGCACGATTAAATCAAAAATACTTTTTGAAAGGATTTGTTTTATGCAAGTTCAATTACTCTTTTAGATGCAAATGCAATGTATGCATTAGGTAGACAATAATGATATCCCCCAATATATCAAAACTAGCAGTCATTCCATCAATAGTAAGTTTATTTTATTGATAATCATTTTATTAGCCATTGCATACCCCATCAACAAGAAGATAACAGCCATTAAAATTGTCCCAGGCAATTATTGATGGAACATAAGTGGTCTGTTGCTACTTCCTAATCTTAAAGATGACAAGTTTAGCCAGTAGATCCATAATCTTGAGCGCATCAACTAGAAATATGACATTTTTCACTCATACTAAGGCCCTATTTGACAGAGCTTTTGCTTCGGCTTTTACACAGAAGAAAAAGAGAAGCAGAAGCTAAATCAGGAAACTGGTACCCCCAGCTTCCTTTAAACGCTCTTTTTAGACTTCGAAACTCTTCCGCCATACCAAGCCAAACACTCTCCAAAACGGCTTTTGAGCTTAAAAAGCCGAAAGCCGCTTTTCAAAAGCCAATCCAAACAGGGCCTAAGTCTCGAACTCCTATTTAGTTTAAAATTTAAGCCATCAAACAGTAACAAAAAAAAAAATGATTATAAGCACTACAAATTGTCAAAGTTATCAATAAGACAATCCCACACAATATTGCTGCGTTTGGTACGTAACAATGGAATGAAATGGAATGCCAATATTACCTTTTTGGATTCATTCTATTGTTTGGTAAGAAAAACTAAAGTGGGAATGACTATTTCACGTCATTTATTTGAAATGAAAAAGAATGAAATTCATTCCACTATTCAACCTATGGAATGATTATTCCATTCCCAATAAATATTAAAAAAGTAAAATTTAGTTACCAAAAATGACCATTTCATTCATTCTTATTCTCACTTTAATCGAATGCTTATTCTATTGCATTGTTCTGTACCAAATGCAGCATACATGCCTTATGCTAAATCAGAAAATGTGGCTGCTATAGCCTCTCATTACCATAGATACTAATTCTTGCTTCATTGCAAGTTATCCAAATTTAACATTTGGCTTCAACAAAATTTCCAGGTAAATTACCTTTCATGAACCTCATCTGATGTCTTGCAAACAGAAGGTGGACCTTGACCAATGTAAGTCCAACTACTTAAAACTGTCTTACCAAGGCTGTGGTGAACTGTTGAATTGTGGCCCAAATTCTCTTTCGGGCACGGCACAGTTTTTTATCTCTCTTTTTGTAGTGTGGGTCTTTGACCCGAATCGATATATAAGGCTGATAGGATTTGTTGTATCCAGTTAGAATACTGAAAATTCAAAATAGAGAGAGACGAAAGGTGTATTGGACTCTTTGCATTGTGAAATCTTTTCGCCAATCTTCATAGTGGATATAGGATATAAATTGAACACGTTAAATTTCTGTGTTTAGTGTGGTGTGTGATTTTTGTTTCCGTTGATGCTTGATTGATTGTGCTTTGCCGGTGTTAGACGTAACATGAAGCTTGGTGCTGGTTGTCTGAATTGGAACCTGAACAACCCTAAGTTCAAGTGTTATAGGATTCTTAGAGATGAAAAATGTCTTCTCTGGCCAAAGCTTGCATCTGACACTGTTTCAATAAATCAAGTTATAGAGGTCGAATTTTGGTGCAATGACAAGTTTCTTTGTCCAAAGTGATTGTCATAGATTCGAGATTTGAAAATGGCTTCTCTAAAAATGAGGTAAGACTTGTCTACATTCACTTCTTTGAGACTCCACTCAAATAGATGCTTGCTCTGTGCACTGACAACGATTTGACGAGTAGCATATATCATTTTTTAGTATCAATTAAATTCATAGTCTCTCAAAACAGAACCAATCATTATAAAAGCATACTTCACAGAGATGGGGACTATAACCTTCTATGACTTGGTCCCAAACCTTAAACAAGCCAAGAAAGCTACTTTTTGTGCTGTTAGCCTCACTAGAGTTCAAGAGAATGAAAAGATAACACTATCACTGTGGTTTGTCGTTAGACAACACTATCACTGTGTATGGGAGGAGGTTTTCAAACACTAGAGAGAGAGAGAGAGAGTATGAGGAAGAAAATAGTGGGCCACAATTTGGATTTAAACATTACCAGATAGAATCAAAATGCTCTGCAGTGACTTTTCCTGCGATTTCATGCAGTGTAAACTTTCACAACTTTCCATGGTGAATTTTGCCATTATAAAGCTGAAATTTCACTTATTTTTACTTGCTAAAAAAATGGTAAAATTTATGGTTCAAAATTTCAAAAGTGGTGAAGTTTATGGTAGGATTGTAATTCGGGCAGGTTGAACGGGTTAGAGGTATAATTCAAATTCAATCCTATATATAAAATATTCAATTCTAACTCAATCATAACCCGACTTCCAACTCTAACTATTTAACCTAACCTAATTTATTCTTAAATTTTTAAACTTAGGTTGAGATTCAGGTTAGAAAGTCGGGTTAATTCGGATTATCTATATCATCAATCTCTATGTTGAAAATTTAAAGTGATATTTAATAAGTTTCACATTAGATTACTTCTAAATACAAAAAAAAAATTAAGAACTTAATACAAATTTCTAAAAAATTACAAAACGATTTTTAGGAAATTAATTATCCATACAATAAATTAAGATTTAAATAAAAAAAGTTGAAAAAAAAAAGTTATCATAATTTGAATATTTTATATAATATATTTAAAATAAAAAATATGTATACAAATAATATTACAATTTGAGTTGTTGGCACTTTAACCCAAGCCTAATACTAATTAAGTTTGAGTTGAAGTTTTTTTAACCCAAATTCAATCATAATTGTAAAAATAGTTGCACAAACTCGTAAAAAATTAGACTGAGCTCGAGTTGGATTTGAGTTGCCTAACCCAAATTGCACCCCTAATTTATAGTGTTGAAATCCATATAAATGATGAAATTCACCATTTAAAATTTTGAAATTCAAAATGGTCAAGTTTATAGTGGTGAAATTCATCATTGACGGTTGTGAAATTTCAAATTAAATATGGTGAAGTTGCGCGGCAGGAACCATGAGAAAAAGTTAATGGAGAGGATTCACGTCTACTACGTAACTAAAAAAATTCCCCAACAAAAATATAAAGGAAATTACTTCAGGCTATGTTCGACTGCATTAGTTGCATGAAATTGGAGTCTTGGACTTCAGATTGGTGGAATTGAAATTTTTTTTGTTCATGTTGAACAAAATTTTATGAACAATTTTTTTTTTTCCAATTCTACAATTCTAATTTTAATACTTCAATTACATGCAGCCGAACACAGCCTCGAGATATTTAACATAAGCCCGTGAAGAAAAAAATAGCATGCATTTTCATATTAATAAAACACAATACTAATTTTTTTTTCTTTTTCCAATTCTACAATTCTAATTTCAATTACATGCAGCCGAACACAGCCTCGAGATATTTAACATAAGCCCGTGAAGAAAGAAATAGCATCCATTTTCATATTAATAAAACACAATACTAAAAAATGACTGTTTGCCCCTAAAAGATACCGAAATAGACCCAAACAAAAAGTGGCAACAATCAGTAACAAAGCGCAGAGTTATTCACTACAAAGATACATTTACAAATGCTTTCAGTTACTTTAAAATAAGGTGATTCAACAAATTATTTTATGAATTTAAAGTACTCGGCCCAAGAATTATTTTATGAATTTTATACAATTCAGACAACAATACAAAGTAAATCCCACCACAATACATCTTATGAATTTAAAGTACCCGGCCCAAGAATTTTGCGTAACTCTTCTGCAAATTTCTTAAAATAAAAATTTGATCTCACAAAAGTATAAAGGGATGAATAAGTCTAATTTTCTCTTTTGATTGATTTTTAAATGATTTTAATTTTGATTTTTAAATTATTTTAATTTTATATAATAAAAATAAAAAATCAATCAAACAAAGCAATAAATATAAGACCAAACTGCAAAAAACAAAAACCCTCTCGTTTGTCTCTGATTAGCAAACAAATTCTGTCTATTTTTTGGGCATTAAACCCCCCTCAACTAATGAAAATCTCACAAGGGGGGTTAGTGTGATGAAAATGCCCATCCATATGTAAAAAATGCAAAAAAATGAAAATACAAGTGGACCAATCTCTTTAAAAAAAGAAAAAGAAAAAATATCAATAAATTCTACTTTTTTCTTTGAATGACCATGCTATAAATTTTCAATATCACCATTAATTTATATATTTTGATAAATATTTTCATATTAATTCTTACCTCTCAAACTTTTAACTTTGTCCTTTATAATTTGTAATTGTATATTTTTGCAACTTTATAAATCCTAGTTTTTTCTTTGAATGACCATGCGATCAATTTTCAATAATACCACTAATTCATACATTTTGATATATATTTTCATATATTCTAAATCTCTCAAACTTTCAACTTTATCCTTTATTATTTGTAATTGTGTATTTTTGCAATTTATTGAATATTTATGTTCATTTTTATTTTTCTCTAACTTTTTTTTATTTATCCACTAATATTGTAATATATTTTTTATTTAGAAAAAAACATTGAGTAACTTAAAAATAAAAAAATACAAATTATAAAGGAAAATGTTGAAAGTTTAAGAGATTTATAATTAATAAGAAAATATTTATCAAAATGTATGAATTAGTGGTATTATTGAAAATTTACAACCTGGTCATTTAGAGAAAAAAGTATGATTTATTGATAAATCTTTTAATTTTTTTTTTTTGTAAAGAGATTAGTCCACTTGTATTTTCTTTTTTCTGCATTTGGAGGGGCATTTTTGTCACATTAACCTCCTCATAAGGTTTCCATTAGTTGAAGGGGGTTTAATATCAAAAAAATAGATGAAAGATATTTTTTCCCAATAAGAGATAGATGAGGGTTTTTATTTTTATTTTTATTTATTTTGATTTTTTTTTGTAGTTTGTCGTAAATATAATGCAATAAAGTAAATAAAATTTGAGATGACACCATAATTTTTGATGTGGAAAACTCGGCAAGGAAAAACTATGGATAGTAGTTGTCTTGGGTGAAACAATCCAGTATGTCGAAGAAAAGTACACAACTCTATCTTAATTTTATACCCACTACACTCTGCTAAGAATTAGTTGCTTAACATCTCAGGCTGACTCTCGCGACTCTACATTCAATTGCTGTAGACTCGTCTTACTCCTCAATTCTTGGAAACCAGTTCCTAGAAGAATACAAATGCTCCGCGAATACTCTGTCTCATTCGTAGTGATCGAATTGCCTTCCTTACGCTCATGATGACGAAAATGAAAGAAAAAATCTTGTTGCTCTGATGAACCAAAATGAACTGTACAAAGCATTGTATATTGTTGATTAGATGAAGAACATTACCCTAATATCACTTTCAATAGTGTGTGATCACAAATAAAGAAAGCCACTCAGAAAAAACAAGGATGATTTTTGTCCCAAAACTCTAACAATGCAAAAATAATTTCTCTCTCAATCATATGTAGAGCTAAATAATAGAGGAGTATAAATAGACAAGATAATCCTATTGGACGTCCCAAGAAGTTTGGCTGAAAAAGAAGTTGAAATATTATTCAAAAATACATAGTCCTGAACCCTGAACCCATCAAGACAAGTCGCACTGATTGAAAATTTTCCCATCTGTTGGTCTCTGTAGGTGATCTAGAAACCGAGACCACTTGAACTGGTTGGAAAAATCTATAACCAGTTGGACTATGTAGGATCTAACTCCTGAGAGTAGTTGGGTCGGTTGGAAATTTCTTCAACTGGTTTGACTTTCTAAGAAATAAAAAATTAACCTTAAAACTCTATTTTTCAGGATCTTAATTCAACACAACTAGCTGTGCATTGTGTCCTCACACTCATATTTTTTGAAATTGATATTCTTATCCAAATCAATGGTATTGATGCACCTTTTTCTCAACTCCAATGATGAAGATACAAAATGAAGAATAAAATTACAATTCGACCAATTCAAGTTTTGACACTAACCTAAAATAATTTCATGACAAAACTATCTAGACAATTGTAATGTAATTAACCAACAGTAAGAAAAAAATTAAATTATAATATGTCAAAAAGAAATATAAGCTTATGAAGCTTTATACCGTGCTCAAGTCTTGAGGAATTATAAACCTGTTATTTGCACAGGACTAAAATAATTCGAATCATTAGATCCAACCTCGCTCAATGTCACATATTTGTTAGAATCATCTATATCAGAAGAAGATTCATTAACAATATCATAAATGAAAATAGTGATAAAAGCAAGAGAAACATCAACATTATTATTAGGGGAATTCACTAGCGGAATCAGAAGTACCAGACTTAGAGACAACAACATTCATAACCATAGTTTTTTTTTGAAATCTCTCTCACTAAAACTCTTTTTAGGACTTGGACACTCATTAGATGTGTGACCTTTACCACCACATATCCAACAAATGATTTTTGTTTTTCTAGTGTCTTTTACTTCTTTTTATTTATCTTTTCTTCTAGATGATGACTCTTTTTTTATCATCGTCACGAAATTTAGAAGAATTTTCTTTTCTAGAACTTTTGTTCTTTTCATTTTTAAGGAATCTTCTAAATTTTCTAACTAAGAAAGTTATGACACCATCAAACAAAGGAGGTCGTTGAACTGATCTACCCTATCTCATTTCGATTTCATTGTGGTTTTTGAAAACAAAAAGTTGTTAATTTAAAAAAAAAAACTTCCACAAGAACAACTCACTATTTTAAAAAGTTTACTTTGACACCAAGTGTGAGTTGGGTGGTGTAGAAGTGGTGTGAAAGTTTAATCTCAGTTGAAAGATTTAAAGAGGTAAATAGGTCTACCTTGCTCTTTTGATTGATTTTCAGATTGTTTTTAATTTTACCGAGTAAAAACGAAAAATCAATCACACAAAGCAGTAAATATAATAAAGTAAAGAAAATAAAGTTTGAGATGACACTATAGTTTTTAATGTGGAAACCTCAGCAAGGAAAAACAATGGAGATTAGTTGTCTTGGGTACAACAATCTGCTATGTCGAAGTAAAGTACATCACTCTATCTCAATCTAACACCCACAACACTCTACCAAAAACTAGTTGCTTACATCCCAAGCTAACTCCTGCAACTCCATGTCTAGTTGCTGTAGACTTTAGTGTTACTCCTTGATTCATGTAGACGGGTTGCTGGAAGAACAAAATACTTTGTGAACACTCTGTTTCCATAATAGTGATAGAATCACCTTCCTTATACTCACGATGAAGAAGATGAAAGGAAAAATCATGCTGCTATGATGAACCAAGAGGAATCGTAGAAAGTGTTGTGACTGTTGATCATATGAAGAACATCACACTGATAACATCAAGTATATTATTGTGTGCTCACAAATAAAGAAAAACACTGAAAAAAGTCTTTAAAAACTCACTCAAAGCTCTAACAATGCAAAAATAATCTGTCTTTTAATCATATGTAGAGCTAAAGAATAGAGAATTTTAAATAGACAAGAGAGTTCAAATAAAAGTAGGAAAAAGTGTTTTAAAATCTTATTGGATGTCCCTACAAGTTTGGTTGCAAAAGGAGTTGCAATCTTATCTAAAAACACAAAGTCCCGAACTCATAAGGACAAGTCCCACCGATTGGAAAATTTCCAACTGGTTGGACTCTGTATGTGGTCTAGAAACCAAGAGCACTTGGATCGGTTGGAAAAATTTTCAACCGGTTGGACTTCCTGAAAAATGAAAAAATTTACTTTTAAACTCTATTTTTTAGAATCCTAATTCAACCCAACTAGGTGCACCTTTTGCTCCTGATGATGAAGACATAAAGTGAAGAATAAAATTACAACTCGATCATTCCAAGTTTTGACATCGAGACACCAAAATATGCCAACCTAAACTAAGTTTCTCACAACTTTTATTTTCATTGCTAACTAAGATTAGAAATTTCAAAAGTTAGTTAGGGTAAGTTGGTACCTCTTGCTCATGGTCGAAGATTAATTTGAGCTACATACAAGGGTGAATGTGTAATTTTGTACCACAAGGACAAAAAGATAATTTAAGATTTTGATGCACCCACAAAAATTAAGTTTTATGCATACATGCATTAGGGTTTTGTATGATTTCATGTTTTGATTTGATTTCCTAACTCCTTATAAATATGCATAAAAGTGTTTTTTGAAAAGCTTCTTGTTTTGAAACCATCTAAAATTTATAAGTTGCTTTAGACTTTGATTGATCGAGCTATCGGTCAAGGGCCAATGGAGTCATGTTGGCTGATTGGCCATCTCTTTGATCGATTGAGCCATACAAAATCCAATTTTCCTTTTTGATTTAAAACACTGGCAATCATATTCTTTCTATAAATATATACTTGGCCTATAAAAATACTACTCTAGGGAAAACTGAAAATATAACTCATATATATATATATATATATATATATATAGAGAGAGAGAGAGAGAGAGAGAGAGAGAGAGAGAGAGAGATGTGAGAATTGCAAAGAGAGAGAAAAAGGCTAGGGTTTCTATTATAATCTGAATACAAAAGTTACAAATATGAAAACCTAATAAAGAGAATATATAATCTTACAAACAAAATAAAGTAAAAGACTATTTTACCTTTATTAAATATAATAACTCTAATATCCCCCCTCAAACTCACGATGCGGCTGCTAAAAACATCAAGAGTTTGCCAACCAAAAAACGAAAACGCGGAATAGGATGTGACTTTGTAAACAAGTCTGCAAGTTGCATGGAAGAAGTGACAAAGGGCAAAGTAATAGTGCCATGCTTAAGGTGATATCAAGTGAGATGACAGTCAATCTCAATATACTTGGTTCGCTCATAAAAAAACTGAGTTGTGAGCAATCTGAATAGCACTCTTGTTGTCACAATGCATAGGAGTGGGATGAGAAAGAGAAACACCCATATCTGCAAGCAACCAACATAACCAAACTATTTCAGTGGTAGTAGATGTCATAGCATGAAACTCAGCTTCTATAGAAGATCTAGAAATGGCAGTCTGTTTGTTACTCTTCCAATAAATAAGAGAATCACCCAAAAATATACAAAAACCAGTGGTAGACTTACGATCTATCAGATCACCAGCCTAATCAACATCTGAGTATGCACGCAGCTCCAAATAAGAGGTCAATGGATGTAAAAGACTCTAAAAGAAAGTGCCTCAAATATACCAAACGATACGAAGAACAACAGCCCAATGAACTGTAGTTGGTGAAACAACAAACTGACTAATGTGAACAACATATGCAATACCTGGATGTGTAATAGTGAGATATACCAGGCTACCAATAATAGTACAATATAAAGTATGATCTGGCAAAGGGGTACTATCAGAAGGAGAATATCGAATATTAAGCTCAAGAAGAGTATCAACAGTCTTAGTATCAGTGAGGTGAGCACGTTCAAGAATGGTAGTCGTGTACTTTGACTGAGATAGAAGATAGCCTTTTGGAAAGAATGATACTTCAATACCCAGAAAGTAGCGAAGAAAGCCCAAGTCTTTCATTTCAAATTGTCAAGCTAATTCTGACTTCAACAATACAATCTCATCAACATCATCACCAATAATAATTATGTCATCAACATATAAGGAAAGAAGAATACGACCCGCAGAGGTACTTTTGATAAAGAGAATTAAATCATAATTACTTGGGCAAAAATCAAGAGAGGTAATCACAGTAGAGAACTTCTCAAACTAGGCCCGGGGTGCCTGTTTGAGACTGTATAAAACTTTCTTGAGCCTGCAAACATATCTAGGATTATGAGAAACAGTAGGAAGGGGAATCATGTAAGCTTCTTCTTGAAGATTGCCATTCAAGAAGGAATTTTTAACATCTATCTGAGATATATGCCACTGATGAATAGAGGCAACTACAATAAGAGTATGAACAGTAGTCATTTTTGCAACAGGAGCAAAGGTCTCCTCATAATCCATACCATATTGTTGAGAAAATCCCTTAGCAACCAATCTAGTTTTGTATCACTCAATTGAACCATCAGACTTTGTTTTGATTTTATAAACCTAACGAGAACCAACCGTACTTCTACCAGGCGGTAGCGGTACCAAATCTCAAGTATCTATCTTATGCAAAGCAGAGTGTTTCTCAGCCATAGCCTGCTGCCAAAGAGGATAAAAAATTGCCTCTTTATAGGATAAATGCTTAGAGAGATAGTGAATAGAAACTAAAAAAGAAGTAAAAGATATAAATAAGAAGAATAAACAATATATGGTAATTGAGTGGACTTACGAGTATGTTGAGCATAACAAGGAGGATGATCCACAGTCTCAAGAACTGTTTGGGTGGTCATAGGAAGAGAGGGAGTTTCAGGTGCATCAGAGAGGAAATGACCAGTATCTGTAGAACTATCAGTGCGAACCCTGTAAGAAAAATGATGAGGAAAATGAGTAATAGGAACATGAGGACTAGAAACATTTGGTGAGTCAGTATTTGTAGTGCGTGGGACTTGAGAAGACAAATTATCAATATCATCAGAAAAAGGATCAATATGGATGATGTTAGATTTGGTTATGTTATTAGTACTAGCAGGAATAGAAAAGAATGGTATATGCTCAAGAAACAAAACATGACGAGATACATAGAGTTTCTGGAAAACTAGATCAAAGCATCGATATCCCTTTTGACCCTCACCATAGCCAAGGAAAACACAAATGACAGAGCGAGAAGATAACTTGTTACACTCTACACGAGAATGGAGGACAAAACAAGTACAACCAAAAATCTTCAAGGAAGAATAATCAGGAGCATGCCTATATAAATTTTCAAAAAGTGACAAACTAGAGATGTGAGAAGGTGAAATCTTATTAATTAAGTTGACAACAGTAAGAACTGATTATCTCCAAAATTCACTAGGAACTGAAACAGACAATAAGAGAGAACGAGCAGTTTCAACAATGTGCCTATGTTTCCTCTCAGTAACACCATTTTGCTTAGGAGTATCTGTACAAAAAGTTTGATGAACAGTTCCATCTAAGGCAAGTAATTCACAGAATTTATTAGAAGTGTACTCTCCACCCAAATCACTTCTAAAACACTTAATAACAACAGAATGTTGAGTTTTAATAAGGGCACAAAAATAATTATAAATACTAAAGAATTCAGAACGATATTTATAAGATAAACCCAACAATAACGACTGTAATCATCAATAAAGTAAACATAATATCGAGATCCCCCTTTTGTGGCAACAAAAGAAGGTCCCCACACATCAGAATGAACTAAATCAAATGGTGCAAGAGAAGAAGAAATACTTTGATTAAAAGGTAAAGTAAAATTTTTTACCAATTTATAACCACTATAATCAGAAATGTCATGAGTTTGTAAATTTTCTAACGCTCCTGTAAATGCTAAATATCTTAAATGAGAGGTCGAAACATAACTAAGACGAGAATGCCATAAATAAAAACTAGAAGAAGAAGAATTCAAATGAAAAGATGACAAGTCCACAATGAGAGCTATAACAACTGGTATTTTTAGCTCGTCCAAAATATAAAGTCCCCCCTGCCTACGGTTTGTCCCAATTAGCTACTGGGATTGCAGATCCTGCACATGACAAGAAGAAGAAAAAAAAGATACTGAGTAAGCAGAGTTATAACTCACCAACAGAAACTAGATTAATCGTGAGTTTGAGAATGTGATAAACACTAGAAAAAGATAAATTAGGTTTGACAACAGAACCAACACCTGCTAAGGGCATAGGCGTGCTATCAGCAGTCATGACAGACACAGATGATGTAAGACATAAAGAAGCAAAAGATGATGAATCAGGTGACATATGATGTGAAGCTCTAGAATCTAAAACCCATATGGAAGAAGACATACCTGAAGAACTAGAAGATAACTAACCTATTGGAGAAAAAGTGTACATAACATGTGGTTGTGTGGCAAGGAACTTCTGAAACTGGTTAGTGAGGGTAGCAATTGTAAGATTAGAAGATGATGAAACTCCAAAACCAAATGAGTCTGATGGTGGTATAACTACTGTAGTGTTAGGTTACGGAGGCTTATAAACTTGTTGTAATTGATTTTCCAATTTCCATGGAGGAGGATGTTGCTTTTGTTGTTGTTGTTGTGGCTGAGCTCTACTCAACAATTTTGGACATTGAACCTTCCAATGACCCTTTTGCTTACAAAAATTACATTCATCAAATCTAACCTTCGCGTGAGTCTTGTTCTAATAGGTGGAAGGTAGTCTAGAAGGAATTGCTAAAACAGATGAATTAGGTGCTGGAAGAATTCCTTTTCATGCCTCAAACTTAAGACGTATCTCCTCGGCCAATAACTCACTGACCACTAAATCAACGGAAGAAAGTGGGCTATAATGCAGAACTGACGCACGAAATCCCTCAAAATCATCATGAAGAGCCATCAAAAACTGAACTAGTCATTGTTCCTCTCTTCAAGCAATATACGGTGTACATGCTCATAGCTCTGCTGATTTCGTGAGAGCCAACTGGTCCCAAAGATCTATCATTGTAGAGTAGAACTCCTGAATACTCATACTTTTTTGTTCAATAGCTTGAATATCATATTCTAACTGGTATTATTTTGCGAAGTTAGACTGTGTGTACATTTTTGCCAAATGGTCCCAAACCTCATTGGCTATTTCATACTTTGCCAACTGTGTACCTATCGAACGTTCAACATAATTTTTGATCTAAGTGATAAATTTTGAATTATTTGCTTCCCAAACATATAACAAATTTGCATAATTTTTAGCTTTTTCATCATTGGGTTTACTTGAAATTCCACTAATATAATTCCACATCTTTTTGCCCTTAAGAAAAATTTTCATCACATAACTCCAATACGAATAATTCTTTCTATCTAATCTCACACTAATAGACTGAAGTGAATCATCTCTTTCAACAGCCATTTTGAAGAGAGGAGAAAGCCAAATACCAGAGACGAATGGTGCGAATCGAAAATGTACGATCAACCAAAATAAGTACGAAGAGAGGTGATTATCAAATACCAGAGACAAATGGTGCGAATTGAAACAATTTGATGCTAGACGGAAGCGATAATAGAACCAGATCGATGCCAAAATGCCCTAAAAAAATTTTTTTGGATTCGTAAATCGCGTAGATGGGATGTACAATTCTTTCATGTTATTACCAATCAAAGGACTCATCTAGATCATTACTCTGATACCATGTGAGAATTACAAAGAGAGAAAAAGAGATAAAAAAAAAGGGCTAGGGTTTTTATTACAATTTGAATGCAAAAGTTACAAATATGAAAACCTAATAAAAAATATATAGTCTTACAAAGAAAATAAAGTAAAAGACTATGCTACCCTTATTAAATGTAATAACTCTAATAAGAGAAAGCATAATTTTGAATTTTAGAGTGCATTTTATTTTTCTTTACTTACATCATTCTTAGTATTAGTGAGTGTTTTATTTCACTGTGTGTTGACATATATTGCTATGGACTTCATCTTAAGAGTTCAACATTATAAACAAGACATTCTATGTTCCTAATTTAGATGATATATTTCTTCTAACTTGAGTACGTACAACCACAGTATAAAGTTTAGAAAATTACAAACTTGCATGATTATCTTGTTGAGATTGTGCCATGCCATTATAGATACTTAACTTCAAGAGCTAAATAGTCGTTTTACTAAAACACATAAGAAGTTGTTACTTTGTGTGACATGCTTGAGCCAAAATTAATGATTTTTCAATTGTGCCCAAGTAATTAATTCTTTGCTTTTGAGAAGCAAAAACTAATGGCATTGCTCAATTTTATTCATAAAAAAATCCCCAATTGCTTTTATCAAACTTAATGATTAATTTGAGACTTATATTATGATATGTGATCTAGTAGTAAGTTTGAAGGATTAAAAGGGATTACTCATCTTGCAAAAAGAATAAAAAATAAAAATAGTTAAATCCAAAAAAGACAGTGTATTTTTTAATTTATTTACTTCTGACATTAACATTGATCCTTCCGGTTGCGACTCTCACCATAAAAAAGGGCATTTTTTAATATAAATATTGTGAAAAATGAATTGTGCAATTGAATAAAAGATCAATAGATGAAGAAAGTTTGATTGTATATGTTGAGAAAAAGATATTTAATAATATGGATAATAAAGCTATCACATGCTCGTTGGGGACGATTGTATTCAAAGAAATTATCATTTACTATTAAAATTATTTTGTTTATTATGATTGGTTTGAAACTTTTCACCTGGTTATTGTTCAAGAATCAAAACCGATTTCCCTCAAAATATATATATATATATATATACACACACACACTAAAATTACACCATGTTGGTCAACTTCATTTTGAAGGAATTAGTTATTGATCCGTATCAGAATAAAAATTTGATTCTCTCTTGTATTCCATGACTTCAAGTGTGGGGACAAATTTTTATATTTTCCCTAAAATAGGTGGTGGTCAAATCTTTCCCTCAATTTAGAACAAAAATAAAAAAAATTGAGCCTAAGTTGTTGGACATCAAACCACTCTTATCACCCCTGCACAAGTGTTTTATAATTTTTTTATTAATTTGATGACGACAAGGATAATGGCAAATGAAGGCGATTAGATAGAGCGACATGAAATTCACGTCAATTTTTTAGATGGAGTCGAAGGGAGCCAGAAACTTACATGAAAGGGGCATTTCTGGAAGCATACTTATATATTAGAGTATTTTTAAAATTTTAATGAAAGTATTTGTATAATTTTATAAAATTATGCATTTCTGGAAGCAAACTTATATATTAGAGTATTTTAAAATTTTAATGAAAGTATTTGTATAATTTTATAAAATTACGGATATAAAGTACAAATAAAAAAATATTCAGTGGAGATGTCAGTTCCTCTCGGCCCTTCCTAGTTGTGGGAAGGTGGTAGGCAAAAAATTATTATATAATGGTTACTAATAAGTCACTTGATGGTTTAGTTTAAGACTATTTAATAATTTCTTGCATGTATAGGTATATAATCTAAGAAGCGCGAACACGGACACGACTACGACACGGACGTGGCGATACGAAAAATTCTAAAAAAAAAGATACAGCGAGGATACGTTTATAAAATAATAATATAATATATTAATATATATTAACTATTCAACAAAAGAAGATTTCATTACAGAAATACTTTAATTCATCATCAATGAATTAAGAATCAAACAAATTTATAAACAAAAATAGACAAATAGATTAAAGAACTAGACTTATTTAGTCCTCTACATATATTTAGTTTAAATTTTTAATCATTACTTGATCGCATATAATTTTTTTTTGAAATACTTGATATACATTACTCTTATGAAGTGTACACGTGTTTGAGGAGTGTTTAAGAAGTGTATTAAAAAGAAAAATATTAGGACACTTCTGCGAAGTGTCCGACATGTGTCCGAGTGTTCGATATAGTATTCGAGTGTTCAACACATATACGATACCATCAGTGTAGTGTAGTGTCTGTACTTTCTGGTATATAATATATTTGTTCAGAAAACAGTAGTGAGGTTCTAGAGGATTGGAAGTGGGAGGCAATGGATGTGTCTTTGAATGCTTGGAAATATTGACGTTTAAGGCACAAAACCTTTCCATAATTGTCATTTGTCAAAAAGGTTGGTTGTCTCATTGAAGCATCATTTTGTGTAGCGAAGTAGTACATTAATCTATATAATATTAGCATTTCCCATAATTATCTATGTACCAATTCCACACGTGAAAACAAAAATTCTGATTAAGTGAATTGTCTTAGACCACTAATTAGTATAGACATCACATATATAATAAGTGTGGATAAAGTTTCTAAATATCATATTAAAGATGAGGTTGTCACCTACAATGGACATGGAACGTTGGTCAGCTACCCCTGCTATATCTTAAAGAATAATTTATAGTTTAAGATTTATTATTCTTTAAGATATATATATATATATTTAGTTTCATCTTTTCTATGATGTTTGATAAGAGGAGGCCGGCCTCTCCACATACCCATCTCAAGGTGGTTTGATATGTTTTACCCTAATTACAATTAGATACATAATACCAAAATACACACACACACACATATATATATTATGCCGTCTATCCAAAAACTATATCGGATAAGAATATCTCATAATGAGCATTACCTAGTGGCCAATTGTTAGAAGGGATAACTTTGTCTCACATCGGATCCGAATGAAAAAAGATTTGGACACATATGGGTGGGTATGCAACACTACCTAATAGCTTAGACTTTTGGGTAGAAAGAAAGCGCCTGACCCGTTACATTTGGTATCAGAGCCAAACTCAGTCTTTGGTCTGATGTCACGCTGAGTACCCGGCCCGGAAGTGTCCGGGTGCAGTAGCCCGGGTAGGCAGGGCAGGGTGGCTCAACTGTAACGAGAACATTACGAGTTTGGATTAGATTTCTTTAACCGAACTAATAATTTTTGTATTAATAATTAGTGATTACTTAATATTGATAAAAATTCGAGTAGTGAGACTTATTTTTAATAATTAATGATTACTTAATATTGATATTAAGCACACAACATGGTGAGAGAATGTGCTAAAAACATGCCTAAATTTAATATTATTTTATCCAAGATGACACACTAATAGATTTCAAATCCCATTCATATTTTTGAAAACCTAAATTTAGGGCAAATAATTTAAATTATGATGGTTTTCTTTTTAGTTTTTTCTTGATGCAGAAATACATTAGAGCACCTACTAATACTTATATATTCACACACATATTTATTAGAACTTTATGCTTTTGACAGAATTGAATAACACGTGAGAAAATTCTAAAAGAATGGATTATACGCAAATATTCTCACCTCACATTCTGAACATCGAAAGTTCTAATCTTTTGCGGGAATTCTCTTATAAAAAAAAGAAAAAGAAAGAAGAAATGAGAGAGGAAAGGAAAAAGGGGAGAGGGTGGGGGAATTGGAGAATCAATCCATTATTAGTACTTATCATTAAACTTGGTTTAAACTTTAAACTCAAAATTGCATAGTTTGCCAAAACCTATTATTAATGGGTTGAATGTGAACAAAAAAGGGAAACTTAGTGTCTTTAAAAAAGAAAAAAAAGAAAAAAGAAAAAAAAAATCTAAAGGGTAAGTTGAAAGGGCCCTTTCACCGGCCACTCGTGTGAAACACTTGCTAAACTCTCTCGAATATGGAATACGTCTAAACTCGCTTTCTTCTGCTAACACCTAGCAAATTCGGAGTTGTCGGTAATTTTAAAGAGAAATTATATTCAAGTCATTGAAATGTAATGAATGTATAACAGCGAGTACTTTGTTTTACACACCTTTGCGCGTATGGAAAGTAAACTCGGCAACTCAAAGCCAAAAAAACAAAACCTGCCAAAACAAACTTCATGGACAAAATTGCTCCTTCCTCATCCGGCTGGGCCCCTTATTTTAACTCTCTTTCTCTGTCCTCTTCCTCTCTCTCTCTCATCGAGAGGAGGGGAAACTCAAAAAAAACAAAAAAAAAAATATATATATATATACACACACACTATATAACATAGAGAGGGAAGGAAGTGGAAAGCTAGAGGAGAGGTGGTGGGGCTTGGGCCTAAGAAAATTTAGAAATGGCTCAAGTGGGTAGACACTTCGTCCTCCACAACCATTAGTTCTTATCTATGTGGAATGACCAAGCTGCCCTTGCACAGAAAGAGATGCTAATGGTACATTTCTTGCAAATCAAAGGTCACTGTCGTGCAATCTGAGGGTGAAGAGTACAATGTAGAGAGAGAGAGTCCATCATCTCCCCAACCTTATAGCTTAGAAAAAGGCAGACAGAATGGAGCCAGGCAATACTAATTACAGTTCTCTTTTCTTAGATTTCTCACTTATTACCCCTTTTACTAGTTTTCTTTGTTTTCTCCACACGCCCATATATATATATATATATATATATCTATATATATATATATATCTATCTATCTAATTGAAGAGGCAAGGAAGAGCAAGGTGGATCTCATCATCTATCATTGATTGCATATTTGGGTCATGGGTCGAAGTTCTAATCAGTGGGTATTACTGGAAAGTATATACTGAACATTATGAATCTGATTTGCAAGTGTTCTAATGTTGATGATGACATGGTCTATGTTTGATTTTGCCCTTTGATGTTGAATCGATTCTCTCCGTTCTCTCTCCTTCTTTATTTTATTTTTTATCATGTAGTTATATATATGGATTACTATATATATCTGTTTTATAGATTGAATGTGATGAATTAAACATGCAAAATTGGTAGAAGGATTATTGATCATGCTTTAGAGCAGAGTACTTGTGATTTTTATCAGATTTAATGATTTTTGTTAGTGAAAGTATATGATTTAGTTAGCTATAGTTATTGTACTGGCAGCATGAGGATTTCGGCTATATGCTACTGAGTGTTTTTGGTATGAAGTGGTCTTAGTTACAAACAGAAAATACAAGCTAGGAACAATATATATATATATATATTTTTGACGAACTCGCAGTGTTGCTCTTCCAACTTACAACGATTGTTGTAAATTTGTCATCTGTTTTTTAGTTTCTTTATTTTTAAACACAAAATCTATAGAAAGTAATTGAACAAAAGTTCATATATATGTTCCACCAGCATCTATAAAAGTAGGATTTATAACCTTAGAAGGAATCTCGTGAGCTATATAAACAATTGTTTTCTTTTTGGGTAAGGTAAAGTATTATATAAACAATTGTTGTCTGACCTATAACTAAACAATAAGCCCGATGAGTATATATATATATATATATATATATATATATATTTCCCTATGCATGTCTATTGTTTGGAAATTCTGGTTTTGCTGAATTGTTGAATGTTCTTGAATTTAGTTGGTGGGCATAAAGAACAGAAATGAACTCTATCAATGTATCTTGCAATATTCTCCATCCTTCAATGCACTGCATGACATATGGTTTGAATGAGTTTAAATGTTCATTGCATTTTATATGATACATTTGGTGCAGATCATAACAATTTGATTAAAAGAGGTACTAATTGTTCATTTCACAAATGATTCTTGTGTTATGAGCATCATACAGTGCAAGTTCCTAGCTGTACTTCTGAGCATTGAAATGTATCAAATACAAGAGGATTGCAATTGTAATCCAATGTTGGGTTAGTTGTGCTGTCTATTTATTGATTTTGATTGTAGTATAAGAATGAGTTAAAAACTGCTGAACTATCATTATTCACTATGCTTGGTTTGAGAGTAGAATTTTGAGGTTCACAATTGTTGGGCAAAACATCTCTGTCTAGCAGAGATTTGAAAGCACTTAAAAGTTTGAGCCTAAAAGGAGTCATTACTTGATGCAATAAAATAACTATGATAGTTTATACAAATTAATTAATACAAAGGTGTCTATCCTCCCATTTTTTGCCCTCCTAAGAACCCGCTTTTGTAAGGCGGGCAAGTAATGAATTAGGATCTCTCCTCTACACGGGATGGTTAAAGAGGATGGACATCACCTCATATGTGGGGTATGGTCTCCATAGGCAGAGTGGACCCAACCCATATGGGGTGATCTCATCCTCACCTGTCCATTGGCCATGTGAACGGATCCGGATTCGACAAGTAATACCTTTGAGGACAAAAAAATTGTAATACTCTTTTGTTGCATTTGGGAGCATCGAATCAGCCCGTCTCCATTTGTTTTATTCTTTTTGTTTGTTATATTTGGTTGCAAAGTTCTAGTGTAGATATCAAACAACAAAACATGAACAAACCTGGTGGAGTAGAAGTCATGCAATTATGATCTTCCCAACTTTGATTGTTGGTTTGCTATTTTGCGTCTCTTTTTAGCAAACCATGAAACAGTAACAATTTAGGCATTCTATTGCCATCCTATACTATGGTTGCAGTCAAATGCTAAATGTAGCATTCTGTTTAATTTGCTGCAGTTAGTAAATCTTCTGCAGAAAGTGTTCTAAATTGCAGTTCTGTTATATGCTTCAACTGCACAAGATATATTATAACATGACTGATATATTGAGTAGATTAGGATTCCTATATATCCACTCGTATGGTACTTCATTATATATATATATATATATATATATATATATATATATATATATCATCATCATCATCATCATCATCATCTAACGATAGGGAGCAGTCGTCTCAAGGAAAACATAGATATGTTCAACATTGAATTAAATCTTTTCTTTGCAGCACTATCCAGTTCAGTGGTAGTTGGCAGCGAGAATTGTGATTCTAAAACCATGTCAAGTAGGTTCTTGGCTGCAAGAATCTCCTACACTCAAATGTAGGCAGGTGGTTTCTTAAGCGATAGATGAGAATGGAGATGAAAGAGAGACGATATAATGGGGCTAGAGAGACAAATGAAGGGAATACAGAGACACAATCATGTCGAACCCTAGCTGAGCATGGCTATCCGAGCTCAACTTGAGCTTGGATCGACCCTTAATATAATAGTGTAGCTTGATTGAATCGCTGCTTGTCAAGCTCATGCTCAAGCTCAGCTCATTTGTCTCATTCAGCTAATCTCAAGCTCAAACTCAAGTTGATATTAGGGTAAACAAAAAATTACTTATAATTTTAAATCAGTTTTAATGAATGAGTAATATATACAAGGCATAGACTATTTTTGCGAGCCCTAGAAGCTCCTCTATACGAGTAGTGTTACACATTTCGAAACAACAATTTTCAAGATGGTATCACAAACACACAAAATTAAATTATCCCACTCCTAACTTCACTCTCTTTCCTTTGTAGAGATTTTAAGTTTAGGAGAATACTCCAATTAAAGTAGTTATACGCAGAGTAGAACTTTTCTTTGTTTCAACTTTGATTATTTGTTGACAAACATGACTTTGAAGACCATCAAGATTCCAATCCTTCATCTATTTACCCCACTCATACACATCACTTTAACTATGAAAGATGGATATATATAACCCTAATTTAAGAGTTGTGGAATTTTACAGATTTAAGTTGAATAACACTGTTTTTTCCTCTTCTCAAATAGAGAGAATCCAATTTGATCATGTATATATAAATATATATATACACACACACATAACATTACAGTGTTACGATACAGAAACGTCTGAAAACCCATTCTCTCTCTCTTTTGTGTGGTTTATCTGTAGTATGTTCTAGGTTTTCTCTCTTTTCTATTTTCTCTCCTAAATATTTGCTTTTAAATTAGGGAAATGTTAAACGTCATGAAATTTTATCATGAATTACCTTCATGAATGATGTGACAAGTGATAATACCATTGACATTCCGTATATGGGAGGAATCCCACCAATACTAACTTACCATTTAATTGCCACATCATTCAAGATAAAAATTCATGAAATATTTTCATGACATGTAGCATTGCTCTTTAAATTATACTTGGTCGCCAACTCATCAGCCATATCATTTGTGATAGTATATCACGAAAAACATTTGTGATCTTTATTATTTCTCATTTTGTTATGCAGTCCTTGTAGTTCTCCATATCGACCAAGTCTTTACGAGTTAGTCAAGTCGTAGTGGACAAGATCGAGTCTGAATGTGATACTCACCGATGTATCAAGTGGAACTAGTATCAGAAGAGACTCATCTGAGTTCCTAAAAAATTAGTCGAGTCGACACATTTAACCATATATAAGATTGGAAAATTTTCACAACTGCAATAACTGAATTGATTTTATTAAACTCGATACGTCTCGAATCAACTTTTGCTTCCATATATGCAACTAGACGAGTTATTTGCGGTAAATTGTATGTCGATATAATAAATCAATGGCCTTTGTACAGTCAAAATCATCTAGCTTTTGCACATGACAGCAATTTTGACTATCATCAGCACAAGCACCAAATCCCACTTCCTAAAAATGCTTTCACTTGACTCCCAGTGTTTGAATGAAAAGATTATTAATATTTAAGCAGCATATTTTCAACAATGAGTCAATTTGATTAATAATTATTGCATTCAAAATCCACTTTTGAATTTCTACAACCATTTTCAGAAAAATGACCAGGTGTGTGTCAGATGGGTCACAATTGACAGGTCGTTTTGTAAAGAACTACTCTAGTCCTCTTCTTCTAGATATGAGAGAGAACAAGTGGAGTTGAAAGAACTATTCCTTCTTTGTTCTCTTCTTTCTTTTCTAGAAGCCATTGATATCTACCATAGATGTTCAAATTTCTAATTAGATGTTGTTTTGATAGGTTAGATTTAGACAAGCTTGAAAGGTCCCATGCTATGTATAGACCAAGATTTTTATGTTAATTGATCGTTGCATTGGCAAATATAGGCAGCCATACTACAATAAGATAGCTTGTTGAAGAAAACCAAGGTTATAGATATAGATTTTGAAGGGATATATAATTGCAAAAATCATCTAACTAAAAAAAAAAATTTACATATCACTTCTTTGTACTAATTTTTTAACAGATAACATTATGAAATATAAAAAATTTAACAAAACATTCCCTACCATCAAGTTATCTTTAAGAAAGATCGACCGCTAAAGCATCATTGATAATCCTCACATGGTATAACACTTTTTTGAATGTACCTGTTTTGTTTAATTACAAAAAATCCTAAACTATAAAAATTTGCATATCACCCCCTTGTACAAGGTAATGTGCAATTTTCTAAATTCAAGAAGACTATCCAATTAACCCTAAGAACAATATAAAGACGCATTTAACAATTACTTTATGTAGGTGAGACTTGAATAGTTCAAAAGAAAAAAATTTCGTTACGAAGGTTTGTCGGTAGTAGGTATAGATATTAAAAATATATATGATGGACCTAAAATAAAATTTGAACTTATTTTCAATTAGACCCACTTTAGAATGTGGTTCAATGTGTTAGATAATTCAAAGTCGAGGCCCATCACAAATAAATGGGTCATAAACTAATTCAAATTATCTAAGAAGTCCAAACCTACTTGAAAATGGGTTAAAAGGATATATATATATATATCATCAAAGATAATTATTACATGTATATATTGGATAATTATCACAAAATATAATTATCATTCAAAAGATAATTATTATATATATATCAGAAGAAAAGAAAGTTACAAATCTACCCCTCTGGTGAGCTTATAAATAAATGTTTAGAGGTAGAAGTAAAGGAGATAAAAACAACAATAAGAAGACTCTCAAAGAACACTGAAACTCTGCAAAATTCTTCACTCAAAATCTAAAACTCCAAAACATCTAAAACTCTGAAGGAAAGGAACAACAAGCACATTGTCCAAGTGCCGTTCTTCACCAAAGTTTCAATCTAATTCAAGATTAAGCTCTAGTAGGTCTTGAATCCGGATCACCAAAGAATTTGAATTAGAGGAATTTGCCTTTCTTTTCTAAAGATCTACAGATATTTGCAACACATATTTCTTGAAATTAATAAATTTGATTTATTTGTTCACGTGTTTGATCTTATTCTCAGACTCAAAATTTGTGTGTGCAAATTTCTAGCACGCTCGGTTGGACATTCTCTACCTCTCATCTCTTTTTCCTACGTCAAATCTTCAAGAACCTCGTCGCCAGGACCTTGTGAGTTGTGCGGTGCGAAAGCGGTTGCAAAAGTTTGATTTAAAACCTAGAGGGGGGTGATTAGATTTACTCGCTTCTTGCTTAATCTTTCAGATGATTCAATTTTAAGTCTAATTAATAATTAAAGTAATCAGACAAAGCAAGTAAATAAATAAAGTAAAAGAATGCACCAGATATACGTGGAAAACCTAAATAAGAAAAAAAATCACGTGTTAGACTTTGTAGCCCCGGAGATGCAAATCCATTATCGTCGAAGCAAAATACAATAGACTTTGTCCTAGACTCACCCACTCTACTATAACAAGAACTTTGATGCGGAACAACTTAGGCTTACAATTGTGAATACCTCGTTCAACTGCTGGAGATTCTTGCCTAATGTCAAAATCCTTTCAGAAGGGTAACTAGAAGAACACGAACACTCATCAAGTATTTTGTCCCCTTCGTAGATCGATCTTCTTCTCCTTTCTCACCAACGACAATTGTAAAAGAAACCAATCCAGTAACTTGATCACAAAGAAATCTTCATTGCAGTCTTTGAATAGTTGATCAAGCAAATAGAGACACCCTAAATCATTCTGTGAATATGTGTGTGCTCTCAAAAATATAAACATATAATTTGAGAAAAAATTATTTCGTAGAAAAATATCTCAATACTTTCTCTCTCTAAAATATGAATTTCTGTTTTGTAGAAAGCTTAATGAGAGATAAATCATATGAGATTTTTATAAAGATTAAAAATCTTAATTTTTCTTGTAAAACAAGTTAAGAACCAATAGAAAATAAGTCTCCAAGTTTTAGGAAAATTCTGGGTTAAATCCAGGTCAATTCTGGACAAAACTGGTCAAATTTCGCACACCAGATAAGTTGGAACGGTCTGGGCTTCACTTGGACTGGTCCATGCCCAAGGGTTCGATGACCAAATGGATATTTACCAAAGCCTAACTCATAGGTTATACTTAAACTAGCTGTATTATTGCTACCTAAATAGTCAAATCCTTTTACATGCTAGACTCCATAATGACAACAAAGCATTAAATAATTAATGCTAAACTTAACTCCAGGCAATGACGATGGTTGAGCATCAATGACCCAGTTGTAACATTAAATGTGATGATAAAGCTCATAACACATGTTTCACTATTCCATTGGTTGGGCCCACAATCAAAGGCTTACTCTAACTTTTCATCCACTAATCTAAAATCTTTCTAAGTGTCCCAAGGTAGTTTAAATTAATGATAAATGTGGATTTTTCATATAAGCTCAGATCTTTATGTTTGGGGTTCGAGAGGCATTGTAAATGATACTTGAGATTTTCTTTGTCCTAAGTCTATTTTATGGTCTTTTTCGAAACTCGAGAAGCATTATGCTTCAAGTATGGCTCAAGTTTTTGTGATTTGAGAAGTACTGTGGGTGATGTTCGAGATTTTGCCTAATTTGAGTTTAACTCAGGATTTTGAGACTTGAAGTGCATTGTGAGTGATAATCAAGATTTTTGTTTGAGTTGAGTTTCATTTAGGGTTTTGAGATTCTAGGAGCACTGCGAGGGATGCTCGAGATTTTGTTTGACCTAAGTTTGACTCGGGATTTTGAGATTCGAAGAACACTGTGAGTGATGCTCGAGATTTCGCTTGACCTAAGCTTAACTCAAGATTTTGAGATTTGAGGACACTGTGAGTGATGCTCGAGATTTCGCTTGACCTAAGTTTAGCTCAAGATTTTGAGATTCGAGGAACACTGTGAGTGATGCTCGAGATTTCGCTTGACCTAAGCTTAACTCAAGATTTTGAGATTTGAGAAATACTGTGAGTGATGCTCGAGATTTCACTTGACCTAAATTTAACTCAGGATTTTGAGATTCTAGGAACACTGTAAATGATGCTCGAGATTTCGCTTGACCTAAGTTTGACTCAGGATTTTAAGACTCGAGGAGTATAGTGATGCTCGAGGTTTAGTTTAACCTGAGTTTGACTCAAACTTTTGAGACTCGAGGAGTACTGTGAGCGTTTGCTCGAGGTTTTGTTTAGACTTAAATTGACTCATGGTGACTCGAGAAATGTTTTGAGTGTTTGTTCGAGGTTTTAGACTTAGTTTGACTCATGGTGACTCGAGAAACACTCTGAGCATTTATTCGAGGTTTTAGACTTAGTTTGACTCATGGTGACTCGAGAAACGTTGTGAGCATTTGTTCTAGATTTTAGACTTAGTTTGACTCAGGATTTGGAAAGTTGAGAAACATTGTGTTTGATACCTGAGTGTTAATAAGTCTGTTTGTTTTCCAAGTCATTTCTAGTCAAACTGTTTTGACTTTCTTTCAGTTGACGTGACATTTTTCTAAGGAACAGTTTTGTCGTGGTTCTTTAGGTGCCTGTTTAGGGAAGCTTCCTGAGGTCTCAAAAAGTCCTTCCAGGTATCAAAAGTCCTTTAAAAAAAAATATGACATTTGATTACACATATGTAAAGGCCTTTCCGAATAAGCTGGTGGTTAGGAAGCCTATTTCAAAGAAGTAAAAAAATGTTGCTTTTAGAACATCCTTTTAGGAAGCCAAATTTTCTTTTGAAATAAATTTGCTATTTTACTAATTTGTTTATATACTTCTAATTTATTAACAAGCTTGTACTATATTCTCTTTTGGTCCCTCGTTCCTCCTTCGTCACCGCTACCGCCGCTTTCCACCACCACCACCACCACCATCGCCACCAACACCTCCATTGCCATCGCCACCAACACCTCCATTGCCATCGCCACCACCATTTCCACCACTACCTCCATTGCCACAGCCACCGCCACCACCTCCCCCATCACCATCGCTATCACTGCTTTCCACCACCGCCACCGCCACCACCTCCCCCATCACCATCGCCATCACTGCTTTCCACCACCACCACCACCATCACTGTTGCCGCCACCACCACTACTGTCACCACCATTGCTGTCACTGCCTTCTACTCCACCGCTGCCACTGCCACCACCACCACCATCACCGTTATCTCCACTTTCACCTCCATTACCGCCTCCCACCACTAGCACCGTCGCCACCCCAACTTCTTTCCATTATCGACTTCACGCTTTTTAAAGGTTGTAATCGTTGTTAAGAATAAGGGATAATATTGTCAAGAAAAAAATAATTTAAAAGTTAAAGTATATTTAAAAAATGCACTAGCCAAACGTCTTTTTTTTTCTAAATTCTTTCTAGCAAATTTTTTTTTACGAATACCTTATCAATTAAGTTCTTTTGATATTAAAAAACTCTCTTAAACAGGTCTAGATAAGTCTCACATGGATGATGTTACGAGATCCACGTGGAAAGGCGCGTGGTCGTACCCCAAAGGTTAAAATGCAATTTTTTTTTTAATTCAAAGAATACCTCTCAAGTCAATGATAAAATTTTACAAGTCAAGTGACGGCAAACAGGGCCTATAAGTCAAGTGACGGTTTTAAGTTTGGACACGTAGGGAAACACTCTTTGGGAAATACACGAGCCACTATATATAAAAGTATTAGAGTTGTTGGTGGGTATGAATGGTCCATTTGTGGTCCCACTTACACAATCAAAGGAGCGAGAGGTGCTCACTCTAAAATAAATGTGCGTTTAGTTGTCATGAAAGATATAAAGTTTGTTCAAAAGAAGCACACATGTTAATGGTGAATGATTGTAGTTGAGTGGGATTGTTTGTTGTTTAATTCAATTTATAATTTACTTTACTATGACTAAATCATTTGTGTTGGCCTTGGGAGAGAAATGGGGCCATGTTGAGTTCAACTTAATCAACCATTTTCCATCTAAGCTTGTATATTTGTAATATGAAATGGATAATAGGTACACACTATCAGAGCTAATATGGCCCATCACAAGAAGCACTTTTTGTTTTCTTCAATTCAATTAGTAACTAAATTCACTAGCCTTTCTAGCTTCACTAAGGAGTTTGGACAATGATTTGGCTACTTTCTAGGTTTCAAAGAAATTAATTGGGTCTTCACTCCCCTCCCACCTACTGAAACCAGTCAATTACGATAACACGACAATTTGTCGAAAGATAAATTTGTCGAAAGATAATTATATTTTAACTGATTTTTTTATATTTTAATCAATTTTTTAAGATTGAAGTTGAGTGTTTCAAGTTTCAAATGGAATAAAAGCAAAAAGTACTTCGGTGTATCTTGTTCTCAGAAAAATAAAATAAAATAAATGCAACCAACATTATTAAAACCAATTACTTGAAAATTAGTTTCAAAATTGACATGTTAACAAATGGTTTAAACCCACTTATCATAATTCCTAAAACAAGTGCAAACAAATTATAAACTAGGTTCTAAAATTGGCATGTTAGCCCTTAATTTTCATATTGCTTTAAATTTTTCCAGCTCTGTATCATTACAGTACCACCCACCTTCCAATTTAGCCTTGGATTCAATCAATCTTTCATTCCCTACCCCATATAATGTATTGTTGAAGCTATCCCTCTTCTCAACTCTTATTCCCTTAAAAAAACAAGTCATAATTACATCCCATCCACTCACTTATTCCTCCTTTAAAAACTTACTCAACAAAATAGAATATTACTTGATGTAATAGTGATAGTTTGAATTCCAAATAATGAGATTATCTATTTGTATTTAAGAACATTACACAAAATAGTGTGAAAGATATTTAATCTTTCTATATCAATACCTAAGTAAAAATTCGAACTGAAAAGCTTAAAAATACCCATTTGAATTCAAAGAATAATAATTTTATATTAAAACTTGTGTGGAAGAATGAAATTAATTTTGAGTAATGAACTAATGACTCTTAACACCCAAAATTAACCCACATTCATAAACAAATTATTTTTGAATTTTGGACCCAACAACAATGAAAGAGTGTGGTTTTACCTGGCTTGAGCTCTCTTTTGCTGCAACTTTATAATTATGTGGCATTAAAAAGTGAGCTTTTGGTTTTAGCATTCATTCATTGTAAGGATGGTTTAAAAGCTTGGGCAGCACTTTTTCCTAGTCTCCTCATCTAAGGGTCAAGAATTATCAAGGTGATGACGTGGCAACATCAAGGAAGAGTAACAAAAGCTATTAGGTAGGGATCCAACACCAAGCACCATGCCTCTGTTTTTTCATATCCTTGGCCCTCTAGTCGTTTTATCTTTTCTTGTCACTAGTTCTCAGGGTAGGTTTGTGACTATGTTTCACGTAGACTATAATAGTTATTCTCTTGGTAGTGTCGATCTACCAATATTCTTAAAACGCTTCAAATTTTTTATTTTTATTTTTTTATAATGAAATTATAACACAATAAACATACAACATAATACTTGTTTTTTATATTTTCAATCTCGTATTTATTCTTATCTATTAAAATTTAAATTCTTAAAATTCCAATTCATTCTTCTCTCTCACGTTTCACTCTCTCAACCATAATACTAGTAGAAGTCATTACCAATATTAATTTGCACCATTACCACCGCAACACAAATAATTAATTTGCACCATTACCTCCACATCACAAATTTAGTTTCCTCCTCCATCATGGTCATATCTCCCCCTCCTTCGTCGAAGCCATTATCATTTTTTGATTGTGTAAATATCATTTCGGTATATCTCAATTGGTTGTTATCGTCAAAAAAATAAAAATTGGCTGGTTATCTCCTTTTTATCACCCAAGACTTTTTGAAGTATTTTATATAAAACATTTGTTTGAAGTTAAATTTATAGTTTTGTGCTGTTTGAGACTTTCTTTTAAAAAAAAATTGTCTGGTTATCCCCTTTTTATCACCCAATTTAGTTGGTTATCATACTCATTATTTTTTCCTATTATTTCTTTATATGAGTTGTGTGTTTGATTTGAATTTATGTTGATTATATAGATCTTGAATGCTTGATATATATTATCTCAGTGGTATAGAAGCTTAATTAAATTTTTTGGTAGATATTAACATTTTTACACAATTAAAAATTGCTAATGACTTCAACAAAGGTGGGGAAGAGATGGTGATGTTGGAGGAGGAATAAACGTAATTTGTGTTGTGGTAGTAATTAGTAATGATTTTTACTCTTGTTACCGTTAAGAGGGTGAAAGGGAATAATGAATTTGAGAGTCCTAATTTTAATAGATAAGGAAAAATATGGAATTAAAAATATAAGAAACAAGTATCCAGTTCTAGGTGGACATGTAATTTCATGAGAAAATTAGATTTCGGGAACCAAAATTGAAAAGATATTACTTTTTAGTGACCTTAAACTCAATAAAAGGTGAATAGGACCAAACTTTAAAGATAATTGCTAATGAGTGACCATTTAATATTAAATTTCAAAATACCATTCTCTTCATAAATCCCCATCTTTTCTTCATTTTTTTTTTCAAACTCAAATATCATAAACTTCAAAGAATTCGATGACTTGTATATAATATATGAACATATATGTATTCTAAAGAAAATATAGTAATATATATAAATTTATTCTTTTATATTAATATATCATTAACACAAAAAAAAAAGAAACCTGGTTTCGGTGCAATTAATTATTAATAAGGAATATTGGAGAATAGGAATAGACTTAGTTAATTAACCTATTGCTTACTGCCCCATGACCAACCCCATGATCTCTCATTATCAACTTCTGATCTGAATCTTCCTTTTCTTATATTAGGCCTCAAATAGTTAATTCATCTTAAGCAAAAACTATTGCCGCATCTTTGGAGTCCTAAAATCTACCAAAGAAAAAAAAATCATATATGCACATGCGCTAATTGTAAAACGAACATATATGTCTATATATATATATAGAGAGAGAGTCTCTCTCTCTCTCTATATATATACTTTCTTTTTTAGAACTCTTTTATGACTTTTGAAGCTTTGATATTTAGGAGTGAGATTGGAGAAGACGAAGAAGAGATTAAGAATCTCTAAATAAAAGGGAGATTATTTTGGACATTAAAGTTAAATGGTCACTCATTGGCAATTATTTTTCAAGATTGGTCGATATTTGTATTTTATTGAGTTTAAGGTCACTGTAAAATAAATTTTCTTTTTTAATTTTGGTCACGAAAATCTAATTTTTTCTAATTTCATTATAAGAAAACAGAGGTTGGAGCGTTTAAGATATTAGTAGAATGCTGATATCAGCTGCCTTAGGAGGGGCTGTTTGGTAACGTTATCGGATTCCATTTTCTGATTTCTGAAAAATAAAATTTGAAAACATGTTGTGCTGTCATTTATGTCAAAAGTAGAATACGTTTGTTAACGTCAAATGCGGTTGAAATTTTGAAAGCACAAATCTAAAAATATGTTTGGTAATCCAAAATTAATTTAAAAAAAAATAATAGTGGTATCTTTGACTAAAAACTGTATTTAAGTAATATGGTTCAAAGTCATTTTAACTAACATAAATGTGATAATTTATATTCTTTCCTCCGAAATTATATTTGTTAGGTCTTTATTTTAGTTTATTTTAATTAAAATTTCATTTTTAAGCATTTGCATATTTTTGGTAATTGTCATAAATTCTAACTATTTACACGTGTTTTGGCAATTGTGATATATTATTATATATACTTGTTTTATTTCCTTTTATATTATATATAATTGTAGTTATATATAACTCTTATTTTATTGTATTTTCTTCTTATATATATCTTTATATATATATATATTATATATATATATATTTTTATTTATCGTATTTTATAAAAGTTTTTTATTCTTATTGACTTATAATTTTGTATTTATTATATTATATTTGTATATTATATATAATTGTACTTATATATAGCTCTTATTTTATTGTATTTTCTTTATATATATATATATATTATATTTATAAATCCTATATATATTTTTATATTTATATATATTTTTTATTTATTGTATTTATAAAATATTTTTATTCTTATTGACTTATAATTTTGTATTTATTGTATTTTGTATATATTATATTATATTATTTTTATTTATAATTTTCTTATTTATTGTAATTTTTTTGTTATATTTATATTTTTTGAGTAACCAAATTTTTATTTATTGTATTTTCTAATTTTTTATTCTTGTTTTTATATAATTTTAATTTATTGTATTATATTATATTTTTTAGCAAGCCAAATTATTATGTATTGTATTTTATAAAATAAATCAGAAATGAAAATTTGAAATGAAAAATAAAATCTAAAACTGAAAGTTTCGTTATGATGTTTTCAAATTATACTTAAGGATTGTCAAAATTTTGACATCAATTTCATTTTTATAGAAATAAAAATTGCATTACTAAATGCGATTTTTGTTATGACTTTCAATAAAATAAAAATGAAAGTTAAAATGTGAAATCGAAAGTGTTACCAAACATGACTTTAGTTACATTGTTTTTTCTTTTATCCTTCATGTTCTAATTTCTCCTTTTTAGGGCAGAAAAAAAAAAAAAAAAAAACTTGCCTACTCCACAATACACGATGCACCGAAATAATTATAGTTATTAATTTAATACACGAACGGCTATGATTCACGCGAAATTTTTATCCTTAGTGTATTCTTGTAGTTTGTATTTTAATTGGTTATTAATGTAATGTCATTTTTTCCGGCAACTACATGGATCCATTATATTCACTCTCATTTTCTAATTCACCTTGTCCTCCACGTCATCATCAATCATTTGAAGAAAAATTTGACTCCTTGGCACCAAGGCAAAGCTTATCCAGTAGAGGTTTCTTTCCCGCCTTCTCACAATCTCCTGACCCATTTTTGAGACCCATCGTGACGGTCCAATTTGAAGAATACGGTTCGGGTCGTACCTTAGTCGGAGCCAAAAACTCTGGCACGTCCGCATTTCTCAACAGGCGAAATTGTGAAAACGACGATTATAGTTTTATCAAACTACAGTCCACCGGTGACAAATATGGTTTTCAAACACAAATGACACTCACACCGATTTGTTATTATCTATCACAAGAAGGCCAAAAGCATCTTACCTCGCGAGTCACGAGTGTTGCCTCTAATTATAACCACTTAATTGTTTTCCTCTCAGTACTAATCATATCGCTTACAAGCACTTAACAGTCTCTGAAAACCTGTTTGCCTCGTCCTTGTCACCCATGCATAAAACCCCCCCTCTCTCTCTCTCTCTCTCTCTCTCTCTACACACTCTCTGTTTATACTCATTCTCAGTGACATCTCTATAGCAAAAATGAGTTATCGGAGGACAAAGCTTTGTTACTTGATTGTAGCCGTGGTGGTGTTGGTGGGCTGTGTTTCTTTCGGGACTTCGCTGAACAGAGACGGCGTCGTCTTGCTCCGGGTCAAGAACGATCAACTCCACGACCCGGATGGTAGACTCCGTGATTGGGTCGAGACGGGTCAGAGTACTCCTTGCAATTGGACTGGCATTACCTGCGAAAACGACGCCGTTGTCGGGATTAAACTCGCCCGTCTCAACATCTCCGGCGGCTTTCCGGCTGATTTTTGCAGGATTCAGACTCTCCGAAACCTCAGTCTTTCTAGTAACAACTTCAACGTTACTCTCTCCTCTGAGTCCATCTCTTTCTGCTCTCACCTCCATATCCTGGATCTCTCTTACAACTATTTCGCCGGCGAATTGCCGGAGTTCTCGCCGGAATTCGTTAACTTGAGCACGCTCGATCTCACTTTGAACAGATTCTACGGCGATATTCCGGCGAATTTCGGCCGGTTTCCGGCGCTCCATGATCTCAGACTTTCCGGAAACCTACTGAATGGCTCAATCCCCGAGTTCCTGACCAATCTCACCGAGTTGACTCGCTTGGAACTTGGTTACAATCCTTTCAAACCAGGTCCTTTGCCTTCAACAATCGGAAAGCTAAAGAAGCTTGAGATGCTATTTCTTATGTATTCTAACCTCACCGGAGAAATACCGGACTCTATTGGAAACCTTACTGCTCTCCAAAATCTCGATCTCTCTGCCAACAAACTTTCCGGCAAAGTTCCAGATTCCATTGGTGGATTGAAAAGCTTGCTTGAAATCGAGCTCTACGAGAATCAACTATCAGGTGAATTGCCTGACATATTCACCAATCTGACTTCATTGCTCCTATTTGACGCCTCCGAGAACACTCTCACCGGAAAATTGCCTGAAAGTCTGGCTAGTTTGCATCTCAAAATACTAAACGTCAATGACAACAATCTCGAAGGCGAAATTCCAGAAATTCTAGCTTTGAACCCTGGACTCGTCCAATTGAAGCTCTTCAATAACAGATTTTCCGGTACTTTGCCTGTAAATTTAGGTATGAATTCAGATTTGGAAGATTTTGATGTCTCTGGTAACGAATTTGAAGGTGCATTGCCTCCCAATCTCTGTCACAGAAAGAAACTTCAAACTCTCGTCACTTTCAACAACAAATTCTCAGGTACAATTCCAGAGTCCTACGGTGACTGCAATTCAATAACTTCTATACGTATATCCAACAACGAACTATCTGGAGAAATGCCAATTCGTTTCTGGAGTTTCTCTGGACTTGAATTCATTCAACTCGATAACAACAGATTTGAAGGTTCTGTTCCTCCTTCAATCTCCCGCGCTCACGGCCTAACGCAATTGTTGATCTCCGGCAACAACTTCTCCGGCGAGTTTCCATCTCAAATTTGCAGTTTGAAAAAACTCGTACTCATCAATGCAAGCAGAAATAAATTTTCCGGTGAATTGCCTTCGTGTATAACCAACTTGAAGAAGTTACAGAATCTTGATCTTCAAGATAACTTGTTCACCGGCGAAATCCCGAGCAGTGTGAATCCTTGGAGAGATCTTAGAGAGCTTGATTTATCTAATAATAAGTTCACCGGAAAAATTCCAAGCAAGCTCGGGAATTTACCGGTATTGAGGTATCTAGATCTCTCCGGAAACTCACTTTCCGGTAAGATTCCAATGGAGTTGACCAAGCTGAAGCTAAACAAGTTCGATATATCTTACAACAAACTTGAAGGTAAGGTTCCTGTTGGCTTCAACCAGCAGTTTTTTCTCACCAGCCTAATGGGTAACCCGAATCTGTGCAGTCCGGATCTCAAACCACTCCCTCCATGTCCGAAACCCAAACCCGTTAGCTTCTACGTAGTATGGATCCTAGCTGGCTTCGCTTTACTACTTGTCGGGTCACTTGTTTGGCACTGGCTCCACAATACCGGAAAATTGAAAGCATTTGGCAGTAGAAGCAAGTGGGACTATGATTGGTCCGATTTCACACAATCAAAGAACCTAGAATTGCTCCCTCTAAAATGAGGGTGCATTTGGTAACGGTTTATGTTTAATGTTTATTGTTTAAGTATTTATATAAACAGTGTTTATATTAGGATTTTGTTTATTCATTAATGTGAGTGTTGTTTGATAACGAAAAAACGTTTGACTTATTTTAAAAATTATATGTGTATTAATCTTAAATTATTTTTTTTATAAAAAAATCAACACAATAAATTGCATAAAAAGTCAAGTTCATGCTACAACAAATCTATACAACAATAACAGAGTAAGAAATATACATAAAAAAGAAATAAATAATATTGAGTTACATATATATTTACACATTGCAAATTATACTGTAAAACCAGAATTATCGACAACCCAAAAGGCCATAACAAGTAGGGAGATGCACACGGTTCAGTTCCTTTCGGTTATCGGGAGAACCGAAACCAGAACCGTTTCCAACGGTTCCTTAATTTTGAAACCGGAATAAATGAGTTCGATTAATTCGGTTATTATATATAGAAGTTGTATTTAACTTTATAATAGTTTTAAAATTTGTTTCATAACAAAAGGTTATTATAACTATTACAATAATTTTATAACATTTATATATATAAATATATATAATAGAAAATCATTATAGGAGTTTTATAATTATATATATATATATATATATATATATATATATATATTCAACGGTTCCAGTTCTGGTTCCAAGGCTTGGAATCAGAATCGTAGTAAACGATTTTTAAAATTTGGAGCTAGAATCGGAACTTGAACCGTAGTGAACAGTTCGGTTCGGTTCAGCTAAAGTTCTTTATGGTTCCATCGGTTCTTTGTGCATCCCTACCAACAAAACAAAATATATATAATTATGAAAAAGTTGAAAGTTTTTCAATTTGTATAGAGTGAGGAGGGATTTGAAGGGCATACTTTCTCTCTTGAACTTTTTATGCTACTACTTTCTTTTTCATTTTTTTTTAATTTTTATTTTTCTTTCAACACTGGAAATGAATGAATTATATGAGTACAAAATACTATTCTTTTTTTTTTGACAAGTAGATGGTTGAGACTTCTTTGTTTTTTCCCTTCAAATAAGGTTTTTTTTTTTTTTAGCATGGGTGCCCCTAAGTAACTATTTCTTATTATCAAGTATATTAGTAATTATTTATATTGTACCAAAATTTTTTTTCTCAAGGCAATTGATGCTCTTTAATTCTGTTCACACTTGATAATTCTAATATTTTTATCGTTATATCAAACAGTAGCTTTTTATAAAAAATTTTCTTTTCATTTTCTCACTTTTAGTTTCAATTTTTAATTAAAATAATATAATCACCATTTTAGAAAAAAAAAAAAGAAAAACAAAGTTTTTTTTTTTTAATAAACATAAACAATAAACATCATTTTAGTGTTTAGAATTTGAAGGTTTAGATACAGTGTTGTTTTAAAAGCGTTTTGACAATTTATAAATAAAACAAAAATTATCAAACATGTTTATCCTAAAAATTTATTTTTATAAATAATAAACACTAAACATAAACGGGCCCTAAATATGTGTGATTTAGTTGTCCTGAAAAATATAAAGTTGTTCAAAAGAAGCACACATAATGGTGAATGAAATAACTGGGGTTGTTTGTCGTTTAATTCAATTTATAATTTACTTTACTATGACTTGAATCATATATGTTGGCTTTTATTTAATTAATTATGGTATGAAAAAGGATAGGGATGGAAATGGGGCCATGTTTAGTTCAACCTTTTTCCATCTAAGCTTATATATTTGTAATGTGAAATGGATGAGATGGAACTATGATAACTAGACTAACAAAGCTAATATGGCCCTGGACAAGAACATCTTTTTTTCCCTTCAATTCTTTAAAGCATTTAGCGTGTGATTAGAAACGAAATTCACAAGCCTTTCTAACTTGACTAGGAGTTGGACAATGATTTGGCTGCTTTCTAGCTTGACTAGGAGTTGATCATATAATTAATGGCATTACCCATTCTTAATGTTGATGGCTGCTCAAAAGAGGACAAAAATTGTCCCAATCATGCTAAAATTGTCCTGAGGATCGTCACTGAGCAATATAGGAGGCATGTTACTCCTTTGACTGAGGTACTTATCGAACTTTATGATTCTAATTTCCCTTCTAATTATGTTCGCGATCCCGAGATCGTTTGATTTGGTCTTGGGTAATGCTTGAGAATTTTCCCTCATAGTGAATTATATGATCTTTATCCCAATACCGACTATCGCCTTTTCCAGACTGATTTAGAAGGAGTTTCGGGGATCAGTTTTGATAATAGGACATGGCCTAATTTGACAAATGATTGGACTGAGTGGGTTCTACAAATGGAGGGAACCTTTCAAGACGTTTAGGTGGAGACATACATTCTTCATGCCACTTAACTGAGTTGTTAGCCCTTGGAGATGGATAAAAGTGCTTTGATGGTTAGAGGGATGCTTTGGTGTTCATCTATCAATGCCTTATGTTTCAAGTGTGGGGCGATGAGACCCATGCATAGTCCTTGATATTTTGGCCTTGACAGGCATTTTCCCTCATTGATAGGTGATTAGTCATCTTCTTCATATGCCCCGAACATTCGAGTATAAGAAGGACGATAAAACCCTTCCTATCATTGCCTATATTATTTTCATTAGTCATTACAAATGTGCAAAGGGAATAGTGCCCGATGAGGATGAACATATAGCCTTCTTAATCTATTTTCTCAACTGTTTTCTCTTCTACCCCAAAGCAGCTTGCATAACCCAATGTTATGTTGCAATAGTAGTCACGCTGGCCTGAGGTAAGCAATTAACTCTTGCCCCACTTGTCCTTGCACATATTTACTTGAGGTATTATATTTTTTTATAAGCGACTTCAAATCCATGGCTGGGGTGATGTGAATTCTAATACTCTGGATGTATGTTTATATGCTAGAGTTATGCTCGATCGTAATCATACGGACATGGTGCCTATACTTGGCCATCTGTGTGCCTAAACTTCCTCCAGGGGTTTTTCGTTCAAAGAGGTCTTTATCTTCTTGTATACAAATACGTCTCCAAATTGGGAGTTGATATTTTTCATACCCTCGTTTCTTTATCATAATGGCCCGAAGTGGTTAATTGCTTAGCCAAGTGAAATAGACCCTAGAGATCAAGCAGAGCGCTGAACAAATTGGGGAAGCTACCTCATAGCCAGAGATCTCTTCCATGATTTGTCTCCTCTCAATGCAAAAAATAAGAAGGGGTTGACTACAATAATCCCCCAATGCTAGCTCGCCAATTTGGGTTGACCCAAATAATCGGTATTCCTCTATTTTGCTCTTAGAATCATAGTTCAACCTCAGGGTGGTTTTTTTGAAGAGATGGCATGTTGATTTTGTGAATACTATTAACTCGGGGCTGCATTCTGACTTTACTATATTCAATTATGATGTCGTTTTTAGTTGTTCAACAAATTTTGAGATACGGTGGAAATCCTACCTTTTTAGAAGGTGGCATGCAACTCCCAAAACACACTTGGAATGGGTGTGTGATAAGATTGAGGGGAAGAAAATAAATCCCAGGGTTTATGCAGTAGTCCTTTTTGCTCAAGTACCTAGTGTTGAGGCTACTGGAGCTCAAGATCTAGTTCCAACCTAAGTAACTTCTTTAAAAAGGAGAGGAACGAGGTCCACAATTGCTGGTATGCTAGTTTCCTTTTTAACTCAATTATGGGACAATAATTATAACTCTTTTCCTTGAATTCTATTGTATTGGTTATAATGTGCAACATCCAAGAAACAAAAAGCTCCAACCTCCTCCATGGGGGGAGAGAGCAAAACCTTAATTGGTCGCTAGAAGGCTTTGGCTGCTCAGAAAGGAAAAGGCTAAAACAAAGCGAAAACAACCCCAAAAAAAGAAAAAGTCCAGTTATGTGGTTCTCTTTGGAGTTTTAGAAGAAGATCCTCATGTAAGTGAAATCTTTCGATCATACTTCTATTTTGTGGTATTCTTTTAATCGATTACCTATTTACTCTAACCGAAACACAAAGGATCAAATGAACTAGGGCCAAAACTTACCCTTTTGACCATCATATATGCCGAAATGACTGAATTAGAACTGAAGGGTTTGAAGAATATCATTCTTCAATCCAGGTAGAGGTTTGGCTTTTTTTTCTCAATTTAAAATGTAGTAAAAAAATTTGATCATATTTGGGCCTTCCCTTTGTAAAGAACAAGACTTGGCAGTAAAAGTTGGTCTCACAATCGTAGAGGCCACAACTGTGATAGAGGAACACCCTTTAGAGAAAGCACCCAGGCAATGTTCTTTCATCTAAACTGGACACATTTGGCTCATATTTGCTTTTGGATACTGATGAAATCTTTGTAAGATGGTCTGATTGATCTAAGTACCACTCATCCATAACTATCCATTAACTCCATGTATATACTTGAGAGGGAATGAATCTGGTTGAGGATGTAAGGACTGAAATTTTTTGACCGGATTTATTTTTTTTGATTAATTGAAATTCAAAAAAATGTGGATATAGAGATTTCTATACTAGTGGAAAGTGTATGTATATGTGTATATATATATAGTGCCTATATTTATATTAAATTATAAATATAAGGTGGGCTCATATGCAATTATAAAAAAATGTGGGTGCATATACATGATTGTGGGTAGATGTGAAAAAATACATGGGATACATGTATTGTGTAGTATATATATATATATATATATATAATGTGTGGACCAAAAGACAAGAAGAGAAGATAAGAGAATGGGTGGTCTCGGCTGAAAGAAGAAAAGAAAAGAAAAAGGGAAAAGAAGAAAAGAAAGAGAAAAGAAGAAAAAGAAGAAAGAAAAGAAAAAGGAAAAGAAGAGAAAGAAGGAGAAATCGGGAAGAGAGAGAAAGGAGAAACCGAGGGAGAAGGAGAGATCGGGAGATTGATTCGTGTGTGAGTGTGACTCAAAAAGTATATCAATTAAAAATTTCCACACTTCGCAATAGAACGAATTCCTTGCAGAATAGGGCTATCGAAAGGGGTATCGTACCTCAGGAATTGTGGTCTGATGAGTTGAAATACGGAATTAATTCTAATTAAAGTTATAAGAAAAGAATTCTGATTTTTAACTAAATTAATTAAAAAGTAAAATAAAATAAATCAAAGTAAGATAGATAATGAAGATAATATGAGAGAAACCTAGGGTGTTTGACTTCACCACTAACTCCACAATCAATGGTCAATTGAATCAATTATAGGGGAATTACATCATACATAAATGGTGTCGGTGGCTACAAGCTCACCTTCATCTGTCAAGAAGATAACATATGATTAAGGCTAAGCCATGGACTATCTTCGATTGGCATGGGCCATCTGCCTAACTACTCTAATCTAGGGTGCAGTATGGTTCATCTTCTCTAGGCATAATCCATCAAAGCTCTTAACAATATATTCAGTGATTACTATTGTGTAATAATCTCTCTCATGATCACAGAAAACAAGAGAGATTGAGTTCAATAACAACAACTAAATATCTAAGACAAGATAAGAAATCATTGAGATTGAATTTACAAGACTTTTATTGCTCAATTCTATAATAAGAATCCTCTGAATTACACAATCTATGCATATATATAAAGGTCCCCAATAATTAAAACAATCAAACCATTGATGTTTTGTTAGGGCTACATCAAAACCCTAGTGGATGAACCAGCCGCTCATGGTAGAAGAAGAAGTTTCAACTGTTGAGGAAGAAGACATCATCTTTCTAACTTCTGCGTATGACTTTGTTCTCCAATGGCTCTGCAAATATGTTTCTGTTCTCTTCTCAGCCCTCTCAGACTCTCCAAGCTCTGTTTTCTCTGTCTCTAAAAAATCTCCCCAACTCAGCCTCCAAGTCTTCACTTTATTCCCCAAGAGAATACACCAAAGTCCTAATCCAATTAGGAATAAATTAGGGTTTCTCGCAACACTAATCAGGTGGGTTTTTCCTGCTGACTTCGGCCCAACTTTTGACCCACTAGAAGTCCGATTTATGGAATTTTTGTGAAATACAAAAGTGTGCAGAATCAAATTTCGTTTAATCTTTCGCAAAAATAATGTCGATTTAAGGCTCAAAAATAAGACTTCTGGTCCATTTTTCAAAACGGGATTAAGACTGCATTATGCGCAGATTTGGGCTGCAGGCCCGAAACCTTCTTAAGCAGTTGTAATTCTCTTGGACCTCTTCCTTGGGCTGATTTGAGTTAAATTAAATGATTGAGTGAATCTCCTTGATGTAGGCTTCATCTCACCATCTTGGATGTCTTCTTTAAATGCCCAAAAGCTTGGTATTAACTAAAATAATCATTAAGGTCCTGAAAATACAGAAAATACTAAAACGAAGTAAAATAACAAAATAATCTATCACTAAGAGAATAAAATACATAAGTTAAGAGGCTAGAATGCGTAACATTCAACGCCTATCAGAGATCGAAAGAGAAATCGAGAAGGAGGAGGAGCTCGACGGCGCTCCGACAGCTCCTGGATCCGTTCGGCAGTAGCTGTTCCAGCGTGGTTGTGGCTGGGCACAGTTGCGTTCGCTGGTTCGATGGAGGGTCGGACCGAAGGGGGGTTTCGACTCTTGGGTTGGTGGCTAGCTCCGGTTGTAGCTACCGAAGGGGGTGGTTTGACCGGGGTGTTGACGGGGTTTCGGTTGGTTGAGTTTTGGGTTCCCTCTCGGCGGCCGTGGCTGGTAGCTACTGTGGTGGAGCTTGTGGGTTGGTTCAGTTTGGGTTCTCTTTGGTTGTTTTCGGTGGAGGTGGTGCCGAGAGTGGCTTGCTTAGGTCCAATTTTGGTGGATTTCTTCGGCGGTGGTGGCGTCGAAACACGACTGGGCCACGTTTGGGTAAGCTTCAGGTGGTCTGATTTTGGGTGAGCACGACTGGGTCATGTTTGGTTTGATTGGGTCTTCGTGGTGATTCGACTGACCCAGCGGCTGGGGATATTCTGGGCTTGGGTTGTTGAGTTGTTGATGGTGGTTCACCGAAGGAGGATAGAGAGATACTGGGTGGCTGGGTGCAGCTGTGGCGAGGTGGAACCGTGAGGTTTCGGGTTCGGTTTGGACAGCTTATTTTAGAGGCTCCGGGGTTATGATTCGGCTGGGTTTGGCGGTGACGATTTGGATGGAGTTGTGGTGGTGGATGGGGCCTTGATTGGGTGGTTTTCAGAAGACATGGTGGTGTCGGCCTTGGTATTGGCTTGATGGGTCTTGGATAACAGGATGTTATGAATTGTGTTTTGAGTTAGATTGTGAATAATTGGGTCTTTAATTGCTAGCTTCGGTTGTAAAGATACGGTGGCTACCATGGTGTTGGTAGCTTGTGAATTTTGGCACGGTTGATGTAGTATGATATTCGTTTGGTTGGGCTTGGTGGTTCTATGGACTTGATATGCTCATATAGTGTTGGTATGGATTTTGGTAGGATATGGGTTAACACTTGGTGTAGGTAGTGTTGGGGATTACTTGGGTTTGTAAAGCTCGGTGTGACTGGTTTGTAGGTTCCATTGGTCTGGATGAGGATGGCCTGTTTGGGTGGTTCAGTGCATTGTTTGTGTGGGCTTTGACACGGGACTGGACTGGACCGGGACTTTGGACTGCTTGGCAGGCACGGGCTTAGTAAGAGCGGGACTTAAGGCAAGTTGATTCTTGCCTCTATCTCTATGTATATTAGACTATGTCGATTAATTTAACATATGTTCTTAATTTGGTCATATGTGGCGTTTGCATATATATATATATATGTGCATATATATACATAAAGGTGGACATATATATACATATATACGTGGGATGTGAGGATATATATATGTGGGTATATACATATATGTGTGGGCTTGGAGGGTAAGAGCATTGTTAAATTCAAATGCTGATTTGCATTGTTACATGCATGTTTAGGGGTTGAGCCATGTAAAGTATGCTAAATTATATATGTATATTTAGCTAGATGTTGCCTTGCATGCATATATGATTCTTATGCATGAGTTGAGTATACGTAAATATACATGTGATTACATATTTGGTGCAATAGTAGAAATGCATGTTAAATGGATTACAGCATAGAAGTGCATTGTAAAAGTATGAAATGTGTGAGGGGTTATGTATGTTTTCGCTACCTATATGGGTGACATGATATATATATATTTGCGTGATTGCATATGGTTGTAAGAATGCATGTTGGTTGCGCTTAATAAATGCATGATTGGAATGAAAGCATGATTATATTTATGCTAATATACGTATATATGTGATTATATGCAGGATGTGACATATATATGTTGTGTATGTGCAAATGTGACCATGAATGATTTGGTGAAAAATGTGTTCATTGGTGAAAACGTAAAAAAGTGATGTTTATAGATTTATGCATGAAAGATATGATTTTCTTCAAAATGCATAAGCATGATGATTTTCATGATGTGAGTGTGATGGCATGGTGACAATCTTGAGGTGAAAGGAAAATGCATTGATTTGACAAAAATGCATTCATGGTGTGGATAAGTGCATTGATGTGATTATGTGCACTATTTGAAAAGCGAGTTTTTGGGGCGTGACAACATTGAGAATTAAGATGAGGGAATGGTTCCTAGGGTGAAAGACCCAAAACTTAGCCAAGAGGAGGTGCTCCCTTCGGGTTAGTAACCCGATAAAGCACAAGCAGAGTTTGGGTGCCGAAGAGACCCTTACTATGGATGGTGTGATAAGCTAGTCCCCATTGAAGTGATTTCTAAAAATTTGTGACGTGAGTTATATATACGAAATGTGACTGTCAATTTGATATATATATATATATATATATATATATACACATATCTATGTATATGCATTGAGGTGGAAAGCATCACGCATGATTTGAAAAATGTGATTGTTTATGGGTAAAAAGCATGTATACATATCATGTAGGCATGTAGCGATTTAATGTGAATTTATGCATGATTCTATGGATCTTGTTGAGTAGGTGATGTGGTGTTTGATTTACATTGTTCATGTAAATGCTTCTATTCATTTATGTTTTCTATACATAATGATGTTGGATGTGTATTGCTCTTGAACATGTTGTAAATGATTTTCATAAGTCATGTGGGGTGGATTTTGTATGTTCATAAGTGCCAGAACTGCTAGGTGCATTGTTGGTTCATGTATGTTAGGAGGGGCATGACTTTAAATATTATGATATATTTAAGTGCATGTATATTTTTGAGAATATGTGAGGATCGACCTGCTGCTGCGATGATAGTATGATTTCACATACCTTGTTGGGCCTTTGAGCTCACCCCTTCCCAGGTTTTGCAGGTGTTGCTAGTTTTGGAGTCAGTTGGGGGGTTGACGATAGTCCCAGTTGCAGAGGTAGTAAGTAGATTCCTTAGAATCTAATGTATGTCCAGGATAGTGGATAGATAGATGCTTTACATTTGGATTAAATGTATAAAGCGATTGTGTAGATTCAGTTCCTTCAGTTGTAATTTATTCATGTGATGTATGTATATAATACGGACATTCAAGGACTGAGACATGTATATTTTGATCATATTATGCATGTTGTAGAAATGCTGGGGGGACACGTGCCCAGAAGTGTCCATTTTTATTATTAGATATTAATGCTGGGGGGACACGTGCCCAAAAGTGTCCATATGAATTGTAAAGCAGGTATAACATGACAGGAGCTGATTATTTAGAATGGGTCATGTCCGATTTTCGTAAAAATAATTAAAAATTGAGATTGTATGATCAGGTGGTGGTTATAGTGTGAGGTTGAGTAAACGGGTTTGCGACTCGGGGTTCGGGTCTGTTCGAAGAGTACCGACGGTCCGGATTTCGGGGCGTGACAGCATGGTATCAGAGCCCTAGGTTGGAATACCTAGGGGCGACGGGTAAAGGTTGAGAATTTGAGGAACTTATGGATTGCTAGTAAAGCACTAGGTTTGAAAGCCTAGGGTATCAAAGTCATAGGTTCGAATACCTAAGTATGTAAAAAAATGGCCAAACGAACAAGCAATTTGGAGATAGGCAATGGTTGATAGTTGTCTAGATGATAGGTTTGATTACTTATGGACAGTAGTGGAATGATTTGCTCGGTTTGAGCAATCCAAATGAAAGAACAAAGTATTGGTATGAAATTGAATTCAGTTGGTAAGACTCCCAGAGTTGGTTGAGTTTAGGTCTTTGATTTGGTGTTTAAGTCTCATTAGTGAGCAATGAAGAGATACCGCAAGGAAGTTTGTCAGTGTTTAAGTCCTTACATACGCTTAGGGGCTTATGATGTGTTGTTAGTAAGTGTATTGCCGAGGTTGGCAATTGAAATTGAGATGGGATACAAGGAAGGCATATTGCCAGAGTTGGGCTAACTGAGAAAAATGGCCTGATCAAACATTTTTCTTGGATTAGCGTTCCTTTTACAATACGCCGGCTCTTGTGGATGTTGAGTTGTTTCGTCTGGATGACGACAGATAAAAGACCCCTCATGGTAGGGATATGTCACTGAAAGTGATTGGTGTAGACAGTCAAGGTTGCTATCTTCGACTACAGATGTGGATGGATTGGTATGTGTTTACCAATGAGTACAGAGGATGAGAATAGGTTGGTTTGAACCGCTCTAGATTTTGTGTTCTAGTGTGTGTGTAGTAGGGGGGACTGGGCCGTGTTTCACACTTGCTCAGGCAGAGGAAGTACTAAAACCGTGTATGGTCAGGGGTATTTTCCTAGTGTTAGCCTGAGGGCTAGGATTTTGATTTGATTTGATGCATCATAGTTCATATCATGCATGGTATGTGTTTATTTGATTAACATGTTGTATGTTATATGCTATGTGCTATACGTGATTCATGTGACTATGCATTATCCTTTTGTGTTACATTTGGCGTCACATGGCTAGTAGTGACATGTAGTCACCTAGAAATTTCAGTCTTGAGAATTGGCAAACCTAGGTAGAGGTTTGGAGTTGAACGAATTGTGATGTTGAAATAGACCTGTTGTGATAGACTTTGGAGTAAGAGTCTGGTGTGGATGAAGAAGGGCATGATTTGCCTTAGGACTTTCTAGACTGAGAGTTTGGTAGTCCAGATTTGCGTTGCACTCTCGCACGATTATTGAGGACTAGAGGTCAGTTAATTGACTAAGGATATTGGTGGTATTGGGATACCGGGGTTCCAGACGAAACAGTCAGGATCTTGGGGTGTCAAGTGAGATGCTGGAAAGGAATGGATAAATACCCGGGAGGTCGAAGACGTCCGTCAAGATCAATGGATGGGTAAATGAGATTGTAAAGTTAAGGGCATGTAAAACCCTAATCTTAGCACTAAATGCCAATGGAATGTAGTCCACAAAAATGGACAGGACCGGATGATTTGTTTTGACAAGTGCACTCCTTATGTGCCTTGACCTTAGTGGTGTACTGTGATATGCGTATGATAGATGCAGTTGGATTAAAGTGTGGATATGATGTTAAAAGAAGGATAGGTTGATAGTGGATGGGGATCCTGACATATGGTATCTGAAGTGAGGATAATTTCTTACCATGAAGGGGAGAGGTGGACGCAGTGGATATGTAGATGCAGTGGGCTGCAGCCACTGTATGATTGCTGATTGGTTACTGTAGGCGACCTCAAACTTTCATTGGTAAGGGTTGTCTAAAGTGAAGTGCTAGTATGAAAGGAATTCTCTCTAATTGTCAACTAATTCCTTGGTATGAAGGATAAAAAAGGGTAGATGTTTCTCCTCTTGAATAATGAGATTGTGAAACCAGTGGGATGTAAGATCCTGGACTTGGCATTGAATTCCAATGGGTTGTGGCCTATGAGACTGGGCAGAGTTATGTGGCTTGCTGCGGCAAGTACAATGTTATGTGATTTGTATCGGCGAGTACACTATCATGTGCCTTGCTGGTGAGTGCACTTGTGATGTGCACTGGATTGACGTGGTTTGTGTTGTGATGATGCCCAGGATATTGGACTAAGCCCAGGAATGGTATGCCAAAGATTGAAAGTCATGTTTGACAATGATAGAATGACTTTGAGTATTGATGATCCCGGATTATAGGGAAGTATCACTGTGAGTGATTGGTATGACTAGTCAAAGGTGTTGCCTTAGACTAGAGGTAGAGATGGACTGGATAGGTCTTGAGGTAGAGACTGTGGACTCTAGGAAGCAAGTGCTTCAGAGAATTGTGAAAGTGAATCGTACGTGGGCTTAGGAGTCACTCAGCCATGTCACGGGAGTGGTTATATTGCCTCACAGCAGTTGAGATATACTGATTGTGCCAAACTTGAGTGTTATGAGTTAGGTGTTGCAAGTGTAGCGCCTATGATATGTGGAAAGGGAAAACGACGATCATTAGCGAGAATGACGTCTGGTAAGGATTGGTTTTGGAAAGACCATGACTATGCTAATTTCGAGGATGAAATTCCTTGAAGGAGGGGAGGTTGTAAGGACCGGAATTTTTTGACCGGATTTATTTTTTTTGATTAATTGAAATTCAAAAAAATGTGGATATAGAGATTTCTATACGAGTGGAAAGTGTATGTATATGTATATCTATATCTATATATATATATATATATATATATATATGGTGCCTATATTTATATTAAATTATAAATATAGGGTGGGCTCATATGCACTTATAAAGAAATGTGGGTGCATATACATGATTGTAGGTAGATGAGAAAAAAAACATAGGATACATATATTGTGTAGTATATATATATATATAATGTGTGGACCAAAAGACAAGAAGAGAAGATAAGAGAATGGGTGGTCTCGGCTGAAAGAAGAAAAGAAAAGAAAAAGGGAAAAGAAGAAAAGAAAGAGAAAAGAAGAAAAAGAAGAAAGAAAAGAAAAAGGAAAAGAAAAGAAAGAAGGAGAAATCGGGAAGAGAGAGAAAGGAGAAACCGAGGGAGAAGGAGAGATCGGGAGATCGAGAGAGAAATCGAGAAGGAGGAGGAGCTCGACGGCGCTCCGGCAGCTCGTGGATCCGTTCGGCAGTAGCTGTTCCGGCGTGGTTGTGGTTAGGCACAGTTGGGTTCGCTGGTTCGATGGAGGGTCGGATCGAAGGGGGTTTCGACTCTTGGGTTGGTGGCTAGCTTCGGTTGTAGCTGTCGAAAGGGGTGGTTTGACCGGGGTGTTGACGGGGTTTCGGTTGGTTGAGTTTTGGGTTCCCTCTCGGCAGCCGTGGCTGGTAGCGACGGTGGTAGAGCTTGTGGGTTGGTTTAGTTTGGGTTCTCTTTGGTTATTTTCGGTGGAGGTGGTGCCGAGAGTGGCTTGCTTAGGTCCAATTTTGGTGGATTTCTTCGGCGGTGGTGGCGTCGAAACACGACTGGGCCGCGTTTTGGTTGGCTTCGGGTGGTTCAATTTTGGGTAAGCACGACTGGGTCGTGTTTGGTTTGATTGGGTCTTCGTGGTGATTCGAGCTGGGGATTTTCTGGGCCTGGGTTTTTGAGTTATTGATGGTGGTTTTTCGAAGGAGGATAGGGAGATGCTGGGTGGCTGGGTGCAGTTGTGGCGAGGTGGAATCGTGAGGTTTCGGGTTCGGTTCGGACAGCCAGTTTTAGAGGCTTCGGGGTTATGATTCGGCTGGGTTTGGCGGTGACGATTTGGATGGGGTTGTGGTGGTGGACCGAATAGTGGTGGTGGTGTCTGACTGTGGGGACTCGGCTGGGTTTCGGATAGTGGGTTCAGCTTTGGAGTCTATAATGGTGCCGAAGCTTGGGGCCTTGATTGGGTGGTTTTCGGAAGACATGGTGGTGTCAACCTTGGTATTGGCTTGATAGGTCTTAGATAACAGGATGTTATGAATTGTGTTTTGAGTTGGATTGTGAAGAATTGGGTCTTTAATTGCTAGCTTCGGTTGTAAAGATAGGGTGGCTACCATGGTGTTGGTAGCCTGTGAATTTTGGCACAGTTGATGTAGTATGATATTCGTTTGGTTGGACTTGGTGGTTCCATGGACTTGATTTTCTCATATAGTGTTGGTATGAATTTTGGTAGGATATGGGTTGACACTTGGTGTAGGTAGTGTTGGGGATTACTTGGGTTTGTAAAGCTCGGTGTGGCTGGTTTGTGGGTTCCATTGGTCTGGATGAGGATGGCCTGTTTGGGTGGTTCAGTGCATTGTTTGTGTGGGCTTTGACACGGGACTGGACTGGACCGAGACTTTGGACTGCTTGGCAGGCACGGGCTTAGTAAGAGCGGGACTTAAGGCAAGTTGATTCTTGCCTCTATCTCTATATATATTAGACTGTGTCGATTAATTTAACATATGTTCTTAATTTGATCATATGTGGCGTTTGCATATATATATATATATATATGTGCATATATATACATAAAGGTGGACATATATATACATATATACGTGGGATGTGAGGATATATATATGTGGGTATATACATATATGTGTGGGCTTGGAGGGTAAGAGCATTGTTAAATTCAAATGCTGATTTGCATTGTTACATGCATGTTTAGGGGTTGAGCCATGTAAAGTATGCTAAATTATATATGTATATTTAGCTAGATGTTGCCTTGCATGCATATATGATTCTTATGCATGAGTTGAGTATACGTAAATATACATGTGATTACATATTTGGTGCAATAGTAGAAATGCATGTTAAATGGATTACAGCATAGAAGTGCATTGTAAAAGTATGAAATGTGTGAGGGGTTATGTATGTTTTCGCTACCTATATGGGTGACATGATATATATATATATTTGCGTGATTGCATATGGTTGTAAGAATGTATGTTGGTTGCTCGTAATAAATGCATGATTGGAATGAAATCATGATTATATTTATGCTAATATACGTATATATGTGATTATATGCAGGATGTGACATATATATGTTGTGTATGTGCAAATGTGACCATGAATGATTTGGTGAAAAATGTGTTCATTGGTGAAAACGTGAAAAAGTGATGTTTATAGATTTATGGATGAAAGATATGATTTTCTTCAAAATGCATAAGCATGATGATTTTCATGATGTGAGTGTGATGGCATGGTGACAATCTTGAGGTGAAAGGAAAATGCATTGATTTGACAAAAATGCATTCATGGTGTGGATAAGTGCATTGATGTGATTATGTGCACTATTTGAAAAGCGAGTTTTTGGGGCGTGACAACATTGAGAATTAAGATGAGGGAATGGTCCCTAGGGTGAAAGACCCAAAACTTAGCCAAGAGGAGGTGCTCCCTTCGGGTTAGTAACCCGATAAAGCACAAGCAGAGTTTGGGTGCCGAAGAGACCCTTACTATGGATGGTGTGATAAGCTAGTCCCCATTGAAGTGATTTTTTAAAATTTATGGCGTGAGTTATATATACGAAATGTGACTGTCAATTTGATATATATATATATATATATATATATATATATATATATATATATACACATATCTATGTATATGCATTGAGGTGGAAAGCATCACGCATGATTTGAAAAACGTGATTGTTTATGGGTAAAAAGCATGTATACATATCATGTAGGCATGTAGGGATTTAATGTGAATTTATGCATGATTCTATGGATCTTGTTGAGTAGGTGATGTGGTGTTTGATTTACATTGTTCATGTAAATGCTTCTATTCATTTATGTTTTCTATACATAATGATGTTGGATGTGTATTGCTCTTGAACATGTTGTAAATGATTTTCATAAGTCATGTGGGGTGGATTTTGTATGTTCATAAGTGCCAGAACTGCTAGGTGCATTGTTGGTTCATGTATGTTAGGAGGGGCATGACTTTAAATATTATGATATATTTAAGTGCATGTATATTTTTGAGAATATGTGAGGATCGACCTGCTGCTGCGATGATAGTATGATTTTACATACCTTGTTGGGCCTTTGAGCTCACCCTTCCCAGGTTTTGCAGGTGTTGCTAGTTTTGGAGTCAGTTGGGGGGTTGACGGTAGTCCCAGTTGCAGAGGTAGTAAGTAGATTCCTTAGAATCTAATGTATGTCCAGGATAGTGGATAGATAGATGCTTTACATTTGTATTAAATGTATAAAGCGATTGTGTAGATTCAGTTCCTTCAGTTGTATTTTATTCATGTGATGTATGTATATAATACGGACATTCAAGGACTGAGACATGTATATTTTGATCATATTATGCATGTTATAGAAATGCTGGGGGGACACGTGCCCAGAAGTGTCCATTTTTATTATTAGATATTAATGCTGGGGGGACACGTGCCCAAAAGTGTCCATATGAATTGTAAAGCAGGTATAACATGACAGGAGCTGATTATTTAGAATGGGTCATGCCCGATTTTCGTAAAAATAATTGGAAATTGAGATTGTATGATCAGGTGGTGGTTATAGTGTGAGATTGAGTAAACGGGTTCGCGACTCGGGGTTCGGGTCAGTCCGGGGGAGTCCTGGCGGTCCGGATTCTGGGGCGTGACAGAGGAAACGTGGGAACCTTTGGCCGAGGAGAGCGGTATCAACTAGGATCATGAATCCCTAAAAAAGATAGCGGATCCTGTTAGGCAGGAGCTGGTTGAACATGTATATAATTATGTTCAGTCAAAACTTTGTTGACAAACATCAGAGAACTTATTTTTTTTCGTGGCTAAATAAGTGGAGAGAGTAAAAAAAAACTTTAGCCAGTCAAGACCCTCCTATTATCAAGAAAACACATTACTCTGGACAACATGGTTTGGTTGAAAAGGTAGCCACTTGATCCCCTTTTTTGTAAGAAAAACTAAGTAATTGTCATTACTGACTCATTTTTCTCTTAACAGATTGTAACTGTTACTAAGGCCATTGCTAGTTACAAGAAAGTGGTGAATGTCTTACAAAAACTATCGATGGATTGGTTACACGAATACAAGTAAATCACTTATAACTTAGTAGTTATAATAATGACCATTTTTTCCTAAAAGTAGTCTATTACTGCAAGCTGAAGATCCAGAAAATGAAGGTGGTAACAAAAGTAACTCTAAAACAACTGGTCATGTAGTAACTTATCATTCCACATCCATGATTATATGGGTGAATGATCACCCATAGTCATTAGATTGGTTTTAGCTATAAACTGTTGTGCTCACCGATCCCTTGTTTTTTAAGAAAAGGTGGGAATAGTTTCTCTAAACCTAATCGATCAAATAACTCATTCTTTAGTTGAGGCATACGTAGCTAATGCGTATAGAGGAGTTATATTGGTAATTGACCTACTGATCCCTCAAAGGTTATGTATTTATTATATCAATACTTATTTTTTCGTCAAAAAGTAGAGGGTTGAATCACATAGTGTCGGTTGATAGGCCATTGAAGTTGTAGAAGATACTCAATATATTGTGGGATGATCAGACCCAACTGAGTTTTACTTGTGAGTCTTTTCTTTATGTCATGCCCCAAATTTCGGACCACCGGGACACCTGGTCTGAGTCCAAATTTTGGGTTGTGAGGTGTCATGATTGTCCTGTGGTCATCCCACAACCCGAACAATCATGGTAATTACTGTTGTTCACCATCAAATCCATCATGGACCACCGAGCCTAACTCGTAGAAGCTTAACTATTTCATCTTAGATCCCTATATTGGAAACTTAAAATCTAAACCCAACGTTTCACCATCATGCTCACCTACATGATCACAATAGTGTTCTCGTACATCCCTTAGACCCCTCGTATACTCAGCCCCAATTCCTAATGTACAACTGTACCTAATTGGCCCATCTTCAGGTTTTGATCAGCAGATAGATGTCCTACCAGTCGGCTAAAACATAGGCAATCCATCGGCTGGCTAGTCAATTATTTTGATCCACTGAAGGCTTCATTTCATTCAGTTGGAGGCAAGTTTCAATCGACCAAAATAGGTCTCTACAGAAGCTGCAATTACAAACTCTCGGGATCTCTCATTTTCGGTCAGTTGAAGGATAGTTTAACCAGCTGAAACTCTCCTGAACCTGTTACTACCTGTTTTTTCAAACTCCAACATGCACCACATAATATCCATAGTCTAATGGAATCACTCAATACACCATTTCCTCATCCTCACTATTTTCACCATCGTCATACAAACATAATAAAAAAGAGAGATACTTATTATACACACAATATTCTCACATGCATCATATGATTAAAAAGATGCTTACACATGCCTCAAATTGAATTTCACAACATTCATCCATTTTCCAAAACCTTGCATACATAGTCATAAAGCATATTCAATCCATAAATCTTTGAAATCATAAAAATAGCAAATGCATGATCGAAAGATGCATTTAGTCTACATCCCGGACATGTATATCAAATTTGAATACAAAAGGTTCTCAAGATAATTCTAGCTACGCTTCACACTAACTTATGGTTGGGGAGATGACGAGTGTAAAATAATGGACTGGATGTCGTTGCTTCTCTACACTTCATACAAAAATAAAACCTGCAAAAACTTTATTAAAAATTGTATAGTAATAAGTAGGGTCGAACCACTCTCGAGTGAGAATCAGTAATAAGTTTCAAATTTAAAACCTCAATATTTTGGGATAAAAGAATGAATAATTTAAAAAATAAACTTCTAATTTTTTAATAACAAGAACTACTACTAAATACCTTTGATCAATTGATGGGAAAAGTCTCAAGAAAAGAGAATTTGCCACCATGGATCCATATAAATAAAGTTTCTAATATTCTTATTTAAATTTTCTTCCAATAATCAATACATTTCACCAATCCAATTAGAACTTGAAAAGATGAAGGAAGACAAGACATAAAAAAAAAAAACACTTTATTATATATGAGAGAGTATTTTTTACTTAATCTATTGTACCTTTGGTATGTAAATAGAGGTAAGCATTATTCGAATTACCATTATTTGACAAACACGAAGAATCTCCCTCTAATTTTTGAAAATAAAAATTCAGAATAGAAGAATAAAAGAATGCTCTTTGGAGGAAAGATAAGATAAGAAAATAAAATAACTTACTTAAAGTTCAGCTATGGTGGCTTCATCACTCCCTTGAGAAGGATGCTTACGTTTGTATATCAATAGAAAAAAATATAGAAATGAAAATACTATTTTTCATTGAATCAAGAAAATGATTACACTATTTTTTCTACAAAATTTCTACAATTTTCTAATTCCCTTCACCAACCCCTAAGACCCCCTATTTATAGAGTTATAGGGTAATGGTTTAGGTGGGAAAGAAAAAAAAAATTTAAATACAAAATTTAAAAACAAAAATTCAAAATACAAAATTTAAAAGCAAAAATTCAAAATTTGTATTTTGAATTTAAATATCTAATATTTGATCTCCATATCTTCAATTTGAATTCTGGACTGTAGACGTGGTCGTATAAAAAAATATTTTACAAAGTTTTGAAGTTGAGACCTCTTGTGGATCGAGTAGATTGCACAAAATACCATCTCTCCTAGAATTCTTCTTATGTTCATTTTCGGCTATATATATATATATATATATATATTTTTTTTTTTTCAGCCTTTTTTTTTGCTACTTTTGCTCTTATTTGGAAATCAACCCCTATAAAACATAAAATGCAAAGATAAGAACATTTAAATAAAATAAGAGAGTAATTAAAAACTTATTTTGGGATATAAAATAGCAAGTTTTGTGCACTTATCAGGAGACTCTGCTACTTCTTTGCCATGTCCTAAAAAGAGTTAATATACGTGGGATGAACTCCTGCATGCTCAGTAGAAATATCTAAAACACAATTCCTAAATTTTTGTGAACACCACATAACATATAGTCACATTATTATGTTACGCACAAGTTCATGTACAAATATTCATGTCATGCATCATGTAATGGTATGCATAGTGCTATGTTCCTCCCATGTGTCCTACACACACACATACATGACCTAGAATACGAACTCTAGTGACGGTCCATCCTGTATTCCATTTCCTTTCTATTGAACATTCAAACTCCATAGTCAGTCCATCCGATATTATAATTTAACTCTTTTGTTGGTCCATACGATTTGGTAATTGAAATCCTTTGTCGGTCCATTCAGTGTTCTTACCATCTCCACATACATCCCCATAGCCATATATGTGCAATGCATGAACACTTCATACTTTCGTACTCATGTCCATATCTCATCAGGTCAAAGTATTCAATTTATCAATAAAAACATGATTTACATCTAATCATACTCTTTAAGGCAATTTATCAAACACATAAGTGTCACATTTACACATACGCATAAAACATGTATAATTTTTCTACATTTTCACATAACATACCATATAATCACATATAACATTTCTAAGCATATAACTACAGTAATTCATGATAGAAATTCATTCTAATTCATAATGTAACATGCATTAACCTTGAAAGTTATACAATTATACACATATAACCAATTGGGTGCCGTAGGCAACCAATATACTCACACAAATCTCGGATTTCATGGTTTAGGCATTCCTACCTTAGTTTAGAAGAGGTTTTAAACAAAATCTATAAATCTCATCGAGCTCAACTTCGTCCAATTTTAACTTTGAACCGATCAAACTTGAGCCCTTGTTGCGTAGAACAACTTTCCCTTCTTCCTCGTCTTCCAAATCACGCCCCAAGAACTTCGAATATAAGAAAGAATGAAGAAGGAGTGTAGAGAGATGGTGAAGCTTCAATGGCCGGCTGTTAGAGAGAAAGAGAGATGATGGGCTGAAATGTTTTCTCTCCTGTTTATACCCCTATCTTTGCCAAATTACCAAAATGCCTTTAGTCATTTAGTGTACTTTTCTGGCATCCGTTTTTAATTCCGGAAACTCATACGGACTTGAAATCGATTCCTTAACTTTTTTAATATTTTAATTAGTCTAATCTAAAAAATAAATATTTTTAAAAAAATATCTGGTTTCTCGGACTCACTCGACCCACGTCTCAGGCCCCATTGACCCAAAAATCTCAAATTAAACCAAACGTTCTCAAAACTTTTCCGAACCCTTATACAATTCCCCAAACTTGTAATTCGCATTTAAAACATGCATATAATTATTTAAATAATTTATATGCCAATAAATAAATTTATAATCCATTAACCACAATCTATTAACCACAATTTAATTTCACTATATAAGTGTGGTTACACTCCAATTCGAGAATGATTGAACCATGTATTATCTTTAAACCTTGTGTTGTCTCAACACACAACACCCGTGTTAATTATACAAAATTACCTCTACGCATAAATGAATATGGACGTATAAGTGTCAATCAATCCAAATCAACAATTGAATATTTATTAAGCCACTTGATTAATTCTCGTTCAATCAATAAACCTTTAATAAAACTTATACACTTTGCCAATATACATACCTATTTTATTAAAGTCAAACCAAGCGCTTGGATTTACCATTGATTAAACTAATCAGGTTATAATAAATTGGCTACCATAGATGTAAATATTGGGAGCATTTTCCAAATCACATGATCATCCAACACCTAACATATTTGAATTTTAGACCCTAGGGCCCACTGCATATATCAAAGTGTTAACCAACCATGCCTAGGATTCATCACTCCTTCATACTTGAGGATAACATTTATTATAACACTAAGAAATAGTAATTGTAATGACGACCTTAGAATTACTTTGATAATGACTTGTCGGTGATCCAGTTCTGTTCTTTATCAATAGGTAGTCTACCCACTATTGTTGAACGAACAAAACACATTTTGATAATGCAATATAAGTGACTTGTGCTCCTGACTTTGATAACCATACCATGTACACACTAAGTTATTGCGTAGTCAATGGACACTACGATTCGGGTTTTGAATCGAATCAATACATTGCATTCATAATATATAAACAATGTTTTTAATAAGCTAATGTCATTACATCACAATTGGTGTTATAAAAGACATACAAACTGACTTAATAGCCTACCGGCTCAAATTAGTGGAATTCATCACAAGTGGAGGGAAAGAGGCCGGCGAGACATCTGGCTTGGGAACTCCCTCAACTGAGGCAGTGCACAAGGCATGGGGAGTGCTAGATCGAATTCTTCGCCTCCCTCTAGTTGAAGCTATAATATGCTCTACCGAAGCAAAAGAAGCTGCAGCTCTTCTCGCTAGGAGAATGAATATCACTAGTGATCGGGAAGAGGATTTGCTCCTTTTTGGGGAAGAACTGGATGGGACAATCATCAACTTTCGGAGAGGGAGACCATTGCAAGATGACATTATTGATGAGTTGAGGCAAAGCTCCACCGTTCCGACTGTCATTAATGTAGAAGCTTGATTCGCTCATTTGGAACACAAGCACACGAAGCCCTTCTATGGAGGAAACAAAAACTTGTGGAAAAGATGTCTCGACTTTAAGATGAAATGGAACAAATTGGCTCGGCCTATGAGGCATCGAAGAATCGCTTAAAGGCCATAAGAGAGCACAGTTCCACTTTGAGACAGCAAATTAGTGAAATTAACAGCAAAACTCGTGTATTAGAAATTAACTATAAGAGGAGGCGAGAGCTCATGGCTCGATCTAACAAAGCCTCGCAAGACTACATGAAGTGGCTGATAGATATTGGCGAGCCAACACGGGAGCGATGAACCAGAGCTTGAAATTGTTCGATAGAGCCATAGACGAAGGCATCATGATCATCCGTAGGATTTTTTTAATCTTGTTAGCAAAAATTTCTTTTGAGGTAACAAACTCAGCCAAGTGATGACCTTAGGAAATTTTTATAACATAAACTAAAATGTAGACCTTTGACTACAATTTTTTCAATTCTTGAAATATAATTTAATTTTAATATTTTATGGGCAAATAACCAGACGCTGGTTTTTAAATAATTTTATTATTCAATTTCAGGAATGTTAAATAAAAAAGATTAGCCACGTTTTGACTGACAAATGGCAAGTTAATAATAGTTAAACTAATCTCACAGTGACATACTAGTTAAACTAATCAATGCCTTGTCCTCTAGGGACTACAAATGTCAGGTCTCTTTTCTCTTGAAAAGATGGACTTATATAAATAAAAAAAAAATTAACTGCCAAGAGCCAATTCGTTTTTCGTGTATGCACAAACTTGGCCTATAAATAACTTTCTCCTCGTATTATCTTTCACAGTACTCTTCTCATCTTCTGATTAAAGAAAAAACAAAACCCTTTGCCTTAGTTTAGCAAGTGACAAAGAAATGGCTCCTTCTCTGACAATTTTCTAACCACCCCTCTAAGTCTTTTGAGGGTGGAAATGGTGGAGACGGTGGAGAAAATTAAACAAGAATTTTATCATTTCGTTTCTTTTCCTCCATACTTTATCCAAATATGGATACAAGTTATCTCTTTTTTTTTTTTTTTCTCTCTCATAATTAATGTTGTCATTTAGACTATTTGGACTAATAGTCATTGATTTGTGTTCGTGCACTTTGTTTTTCAACAACAGTCCATTTTCTTGTATTCGAAATGGAGTTTTGAATCTCTAGAACCATTTGAGACCAGGGTGGGTGTCGTCAAATGGGGTCACAGTAGACAGGTCGTTCTTGTAAAGAACTAGTCATGTCCTCTTCTTCTAGATAGATATGAGAGAGAACAAGTGATGGAGTTGAAAGAATTATTCCTCCATTGTTCTTGTTCTTTTCTAGAAGCTTTTGATACCTACCATGGATGCTCAAATCTCTAATTAGATGTGGTTCTCATAGGTTGGATTTAGACTTGAAAGGGCCCATGATATGTGTATGGACCAATGAATGTAATAGATCCATTGCATATGCAAATATATGTCATACTAGAGTAAGATAGGCCTATTAAAAAAAATCAAGCTTATAGATATTTTGAAGGGATAATTGCAAAATTCATTTAAACTAAAATAACTTACATATCACCTTTTTGTTTCATTACAAAAAAAAAAATCCTAAACTATAAAAATTTGCATATCACCCCCTAAGAACAATTTAAAGACGCATTTAACTACCACTTTAAGCTGGTGAGGCTTGAATAGTTCAAGAGTCAAATTTTCATTCTAAAAATGCAAAATTTTTGTAATCAAAGAAGTTTTGTAAAATTTGTAGTACTTCTCTAGTGATGCATAAAATTCTACAAGTCAAGTGATGGTTTAAGCTTGGACGCGTAGTATAACACTCTTTGGGTAATACACGACTACAGTGTGTGTGTGTGTGTATATATATATATATATTATAGTTGTTGGGCTGTTCTTGTTTTAAGGGATGGTTTGAGAGATCATAGAGGCTTCCCGATTAAAGTTGCTTCATTTTTCTTCTCTAATGTTTTTAGCGCAGAAATGGTGGAGGCTCTTCTTTTAAGGGATGGCTTGATTTTCATGTCCCATTCAGGTTACTACAAGGTGATTTTTGAGGGCGATTGTAGTGGGGTGATGAATCTCAAATCTGCCGATGATCACTCAGTTATCATATATCTTAGAAGACACCAAATTCTTATCGGGTGTTCAGCTAGATTTTTCATTAAATTGGGCTCATAGAAGTTGTAAGAGCGTTGCTCATTTACTTAGGTAGTGTGACACAATTCAGAGCTTAATTTTGAATGGATTAAGCACTTATTCAATTAAATTAGTTTGATAATGTAATTTGAATATTATTGAAAATGATAAGCACCACTTAAAATAAATTAGAATTTTAAGTAATATGAACATCACTTATCACTAAATGTTGAACGCTAAAAATTCAAAAAAATATAAAAAAATATATTTATTTTTCAATACTTCATTTTCAATTTTATCAAACAACACCTTAGTAGATAGGGCTCTAAGTAAAAAAAAGGCACTAAATTGCAGTGGTCTATTTGGCCTTGGCTGTTTGTAGCCTTACAGGCAGACATTTGTGGTGGCCCTTTTGCTTTGTAGTTTCCTTTTCGCACTCAGCTTAAATGAAAAAAAAAAATCTCTGAAGCCTATACCTTGTGGGTCTCTTTGAGGACACCAACTTGTATGCTTTTCATGCTAAGAGTCACCATCATGTCCAAGGATATCAATTGGATATCAATTAGTGGTGAACGTGCTTAAACAATAATAGAGTGTTTTTCCCGCTCTTCTTCACACCACTATCACTACCGATCACTACTACCACCACCACCTCTCAACGGACATGTGTTGTGGGTGTTGTTGAAATTTTTGATATTTTTGTGTTGGATTGGAGGGAAGGATAAAAGAAAAAAATAGATTTGAGGATCTCTTAATAAAAGAAAGGGCATTTTAGACATTAAACTTGAATGATCACTCATTATTAATTATTTTTTTACTTTGGTCACTATTTACCTTTTTGTTTGAGTTTAAGGTCACTAAATTACAAATGTTTCTCAATATTGGTCACCAAAATCTAATTTGTTCAAAGTGGCCGTAGTTATATCACTATTGTTAATGGAAATCTATTAAAAAGAAAGGTAAAATTCATTGATTTCTCTTGAAGTTTGGCCTAATTATAAACGATAACAATGTTTGGCGTTATTATACCGTGTATCCCTAACTAGATGTTATGAAATATTCTTTCTACCCTTAACATTTTAGTACTTTTAAATAGAAAAATCTTTAACCGTGAAATACCTATCTTGCCTACCATATATATATATTAATTGTGCAATATTTTATACACATGTCAAGGACAATTTTGTTAATGTCTTAATAGTATTTTTGTCATTGCATTATAGATAAGGGCAATTAAGTTATTTTTATAAATTTTCATTACAGGAGGGAAGGTCATTGATGACACACACCTAACTCTACGGGAACATCGTGTAATAAATGCCAAACATGACTGCCATGTTTAATTGGCCAAATCTTAGAGGAGATCAATGTATTTTACCTTAAAAATAATAATTTTGGGACTGAGCACCTCTTGACCCTTCAATTGTGTGAAGTGGGACCAGGGTCGGCTGCGATCGCCTAAGGCCCCAACCAATTTTGTTAATGTCTTAATAGTATTTTTTTCATTGCATTATAGACAAGGGCAATTAAGTTATTTTTATAAATTTTCATTATATGAGGGAAGGTCGTTGATGACACACACCTAACTTTACAAGAATATCGTGTAATAAATGTCGTCAAACATGACTGTCGTGTATAATTGGCCAAATGTTAGAGGAGATCAATGTATTTTACACTAAAAATAATAATTTTGGGACTGAGCACCTCTCGACCCTTCGATTGTGTGAAGTGGGACTAGGGTCGGTTGCGGTCGCCTAAGTCCCCAACCAATAGAAGGCCCACAAAAGTTTTTGTTTGCTTATATCCTAAATTTTTTATTTTATGATATTATTAATTAGACTTTCTAAAAACTTTTATTTCCTTGAATTATAAGACTCCAACAAATAGTAAAGATTTAATAATGAGTCCAAAGAATTTAATTTATTCTAAAACTCCTCATTTCTATCCTTATCTCACCACCTCCCACTTTTTTTTTTTTTTTTTTTAGTCTCTCCTCATTCCATGGTTTTTCTCCTAAGATACCCATCAATTATTGAATATATACCTAATTGATCATTATGGAAAATTAAGAATTATAAAACTTTCCATCTTCTTCTATTAACTTTTATCTTTTTTTTTTTCACTTATTCCCCACATTTTTTCCTCCTCTCACTTTTTTTTTCACTTATTTATTTTTTCTATCCTCCAGTCATAATGTTATTACAAATTCCCCATCTCTCTCCTCTCTCGTTACAACATTTTTCTCTTCTTCACTCATTACGATCTCACTCCATCTAAACTCACTTTTATTCTCACATATTTTAGTATTTTGGGACTTTTCAAGGATTGGATCCTATTTTTCAAATATCAGATTCTATTATTCTTTAACATAAGTTTTTTTATAGTCTTATTATTTTTATTACTATAAAATTGTATTGGTACACTATCAGAGCTAATATGGCCCATCAAAAGAAGCACTTTTTGTTTTCTTGAATTCAATTCTTAGAAGAATTTAGCATGTGATCAGTAACTATATTCCCAAGCCTTTGGGTCCTCACTCATCTCCCACCCACTGAAACCAGTCAGTTGTGGTAAGACGATAATTTGTTGAAAGATAATAATATTCTATCGGATTTTTCAAGTCGTGGTGCTTAGTTGGTTAGAATATATGTATTTACTATTATATATTCTCTTAAATCATCTAAGATTTTTTATCCTCTTTCCTAAATCACATAAGATTTTTTATGTCTTTAAGTTTACTTAGTCTCCAAGCAATATATGCTTATAAATAGACTTGTGTACATTGTATCAATAAATCATTCAATACAGAGATCAATCTTTCTTTTTCTCATAATTCTACCATGGTATCAGAGTTAGGATTTATACAACCTTCCACTTCCACCTATTAGTTTCTTGGTAGTGTTACAACAAATCGTCATGAATCACACAACATTCTATTTGGTGTTGAAAAAAGGTCTTCATGAAGTTCTTTCACTGATCTGATTATATTAGATGAAAGCTCAAGTCAAGACGCATTCGACGCGACCAGAACAGTCGGAAAGGACCGTTCACATGCCCCCACGCACCGCCAGAAGTATTTTGCCATTTGCATGCCCTGTCATGTGCTCTTATGCACCTGTACGCGCACCACGTTAGTAGTTGCATTGTCAGCTTGCCCAGTCAACTGGCATGTCAGCAACTGAATCTAGTTTATGCCAAGTCGGCTGCATGTCATCCTATAACATTAGATTTAGGCATTGTTTTTGCCACGTCAAATATGGCTGAGTTTATGCGCCATGTCATCAATCTGCCAAGTCAGCATCAATACTAAAAAAAATTTAAAACAAACTTGTCCTGCTCAATTTTTTGCATTGATCTCAGATTTTTAGTCCGTTTTAGCATTTGAGATTCACAAATGGTACAAAATGAGGTTACTCATCCTATTTCTGTTGTACTTGATAGGGACAATTATACTTTTTGGAGTCAATCAATGCGTAGCTTCTTTAAAGGCCACAAGCTACAGTCTTACATAACTGGGGATCGTAAGCTACCAGTTCTGAACAAAGAAGATGACAAAGAAGATTCATCACATGTCTTTCTTTCCTGAGTTGAAGATTAGGATATCAACAATCACAAGATCATCTCATGGCTCTACAACATAGAAAATCCTTCCATTGGTATGGAATTAATTTGGGAGTTATGACACTGCCAAAGGAGTCTGGGATATGCTTGCTTGTCGATACTTTGATTCTGATGGCACATGCTAATATCAGTTAATAACTTAATAGTTTAGTTTTATAATCTCAAACATGAATCAAGTCATCCTATTAATGAATTTTTTACTCATATGAAATGCTTTTGGGATCAACTAGTTCTTTTAGAACCATCATTGGAACACACTTTAAAAGCCACAAAATTTTTGGAGTATCATAATCAGCTTGACATTCACCAGTTCTTGATGAGTCTCTATAGTGATTTTGAGTTTGTACGCAGTCAACTCCTTCATCGCTCTCTACTCCCATCACTTGATCAAGTTCTCAATGAGCTTGTTAGAGAGAAACACGCCTACAGACTCTTCGCTCTACGCCATCTTTTACTGTTTTGGCTACACTATCCTCTACTTCACAGTCCATGCCATTTCAGTTAATACCTACTCGGTCTTCTTCTAACAACAATGGAGGCAACAATAAACGTTGCCTTTACTGCACCTTTTGTCGACGAAAAGGACATACAATTGAGTTTTGTCATTCAGTTTGTGCTCGATTCCCTCCTCACATTGCTACAACTTTGGCTAACATTAAGACTATGTTACCATAGCCATCATCGCAGCCATCTATTCCAGCATCATCTACCAATTCTTCTAGGGAGTCTTCATTTGCATTCTCAGCTACTGATCTAAAGACACTTATCAACCAGGTTTTGTCTAGACAACAAGGTGCATATAACTCTTCTTTCTCAGTCACATCAGGTACACATCATTTATGGTATATTGATTCAACTTACTACAATTACATGACACCAGACCACACTTTGCTCACCACTCAGAGTCTTACATCTCACTCTCCTGTCATATACAAAGCTAATGGCTCCACTATGGCTATTAGTCATATCAAAACTATTTCTCAGTCTCATTTGTCTGTTCACAATCTTTATATTGTTTCAAATATTTCTCTTAATCTTTTGTTTATTGGCCAACTAATTGAGTTGGGCTTTAGCATAAATTTTTTTTCCGATGGCATTATTGGACAGGATCCTCAAACAAGTCAGATCATTAGAACATGTTGTAAGACATGACGACTATGTTAACTCTCCTCTTTATATCTACCTACTTCCACTATCACCACTGTGTCTGCACGGAGTTCTTCTCTTACTCTTGAGTTGTGAAATTCTCGTTTGAGTCATGCATCAATATTTAATGCGAAAATTCTAGTATCTAAGGGTTTCTGATGACCAGTTAAGGATGAATATTTTGATTGTATTTCATATCAATTAGGTAAACAATCTGCATTACCATTTAATAAAAGTGAGTCTTTTGCTTTTACTCTTTTTGATTGGTCATTCTGATGTTTGGGGGCCTTCACCTTTAACTGTGAGATATAAATTTGTAATTGGCATATTTCGGTGATCAAAACTTGATTGATCAAGTTGTAATTTTTGATTTATTCTTTGTATCGATCATCGACATCTTCGAGCTGACACTCAAGTGCATGGAAGCCTACAAGTCAGTATGAACACCATATAGTAAAGGTAAGTATGGTGAGGACACTCTGCACTTTTTAGTTCTGAGCCTATTTTAAAAAACCAGGGTTTAAATGCAAAATTTAGGATTTTTCAAAGTAGGACCAGTCCCCAATATTTAGGACCGGTCCAACTTTTCTCGACAGTTTAGTTTCTGCAGGTTTTCAAAAAGTTCCATCGGTCCTATTTATTTGGCACCGGTCCCACTTAGCCTGTTCCAAATAGGAAATAGATTTTGACGAAAATTCTGATTCCTATTGGGTTTGAAACTTTTAGGAATGTTCTATTTTGGTATTTAACTTCTTTTTCAAGTAGAATTAGAACTTCCTTGCCTATATATATATGTATTCATATTTTCTCTACTGGAGAGCCCAGGAATATTATTTTAGAGAGAGAAAGTACATACAGTATAATTAGGGCTATATATTTTTAAGAACACACATCTATACTTCACGAGTGATATTTAGGATGATGTTCTACTTCTGATTAGCTGCTCAGAGACTGCATCAAATCTATTTGCTGATCAAAACATTGGATTGATGGTTCTTCGCTTGCTTGCTTGCTGAGGAAGAAAGGTGACCAGATTGCACTACGAAGGGAATGAAATACTTACTGAGTATTTAGGTTCTTCCAGCAACCTTTCTGTAAGGGTGGTGATGTTAGCCGAAAATTTGTAGCAGTTGGACATGTTGTCGCAATCATAAGCATGAGGTGTTCCGCATCAGATCCTTGACAGAGTGAAGAGGGGTGTGAGACTGAGACAGAATCTGTTGTATTTTGCTTCATTATAGTGAATTGGTTCCCTGAGGCGTGCCACCTCCCTCCGTGATTTTTCCTGCCTTGGGTTTCCACGTATATCTGGTGCATTTTTTTCTTTACTTGCACTTTATTTATTTGCTTGCTTTAATTGTTTGATTAATTGGACTTAAAATTGAATTAATTAAAAATTAAGTCAATGAGCAAGTGATCCTACTCACCCCCCTCTAGGTTCTAAAATACTTTTGTAACCGCTTCCACACCGCGCAACTCACATTAACTACCATGGGTGGGTTACGATATTTTGTTATATTTCTGGATGATTTCTCACGATTCACATGGATATTTTTAATGAAAATTTGTTCAGAATTACTTAGCATTTTTCATACTTTTACCAAAATGATTTCTACTCAGTTTTCCATACATATAAAAACATTTTGTTCTGAACTTCTTCGTGATGGTACTTTATATATTCACTTGGTTGGTAGTCTGGTATATCTTACTGTCGCACATCCAGACGTTTCTTATGTTGTTCATATAGTCATCGAGTTCATGGCTACCCTGAGATCCACTTATTTTGTTGATATAATTCGTATCCTTCGATATATCAAGGGGACTATACTTCATGGATTTCATTTCTCTCATCAGTCACCACTTATACTTCGTGATTATATGGATGCTGACTAGGCAAGAAATCCAATAGATCGTCGTTCCACTACATGATTTTGCTTATTCCTCGGTAATTCACTCATCTCTTGGCGTAGTACAAACGCAGAGTATAGAGCACTTGTTGATGCTAGTTACTTCTGAACTTTTGTGGCTATGATGACTTCTTCAGGACATAAGAGTTTCCTCATCCAGCGCCACTTTTATATATTATGATAATAGAAGTGCTATTTAGATTGCACACAATGACATATTCCATGAGCGAACAAGACACATTGAGATTGATTGTCATTTTGTTCATCATCGACTTTTTTAGAATGTTTTACAGTTGCAATTTATCACTTCACAAGATCAAATAGTAGATATATTCACCAAATTAAGCACTCCTACCAGGCTGGTTTCGAGAGCTTGTCTCTTAACTCAAGATGATTTCATATAATTCACCTTGAGTTTGAGGAAGGATGTTAGAATTTATATATATAGGTTTGTATACATTGTATCAATAGATCATTTAATATAGAGGTCAATCTCTCTCTCTTTCTTTCTCACACAATTAAAAGAGTTTTTATCCCATTGAGATAGTGGATGAAATCTACAATGGATTCCTTCTACTGCATCAAATAGATAAAACCCTTCGGCATGTGAGATAGCATCATAGCATATTTTGGAATAGAACACATATTTCAAAATGACTTTTTTTGAAGAAAATCATTTACCAAATTCATCATATCTAAACATAGCTTAAATGGAGAGAAAATAAAAGGAGAGAATTGGGTGATTTTGCTCTTTTATCACATTTTTAATGAAAAAAATGAAAGTCTATTCTTAAAACAAAAGTAAAATAGGTTTTAAGAAAAAATTCTATGTATGTTTAAATAATTACCAATTATGTAAATAAATTTCTTAACAATGTAATTTGAATTTTGAAACTTGATAAAGAATGAAAATAAGAAAATCTCTATACGAAACAATTATCCAAAACATAAACTTTTAATTACTTAAGACGATTTCCGAACAAAACTGATTTTTGACTTTCCTTTTCTAAATTTGTTCTTGCCACAATTGTTGCACATTCAAATTTGTACCTATAATACGGTTGTAACCTATTGGTATCTCCCCAACCTCTCACTTTGAGAGGTGAAATGTTCAAGTTCGCAAATGTTTGGGTCAAAACCACAAAGGGTTGTAACCAATGTTTAGAATTTACAGTGTATCAATTAGAAAAGAAAATTGTATATTCAACAAAATACTTTTGAATACCAAAGGTTGCAACTTTCATACCTTCCAAAGTAGGAGATTGAGGGTTCCAATCTCCATAGAAGCGATGTGTCGGTGTATAAACTTATGGACAATGCTTGCTTCAGGCCGTATCAGCATGAACCTCCTACTTATAGTGAGGTGTACTGACAAAATTTTGACACATATTCCAAATTAAAAAAATTAATAATCAAAGAAGTAACCAGATCATCTCTCTAATTTGCACCAATCTCTCTCTTCTGCAACCAAATTCCTATTCTCTCTCTTCCGCTATTTCAACCTCTCCAAAACCCTAATCTCCATCTAATTGCTGCCGCTTCCCACCCTCTGCCACCACAGCCATTTGAAAACCCAATCTCCATATATATGTGCTTTATATTAAAAAAACTTATTTTCTCTATTTTTTTTAAAACAACAAAAATTATCATAGAGGAGGAGGCAGTTTGTGGTGATAGGTTGTATGTGATGCTGAAATTGTTTTAATTGATGTTTGATGTGCCCCTGTTTTGTAAAGATCTGATAGAAACTTATTTCAGACATTACAGTGGTGCACCATAAAGGAAAAAAATAAAACCTCTTGATGTGAATATATATATATATATATATATATATATATATATTTATATTTCTTGAATCAAAAGCTTTTATTTTGGACTAAGTTTGGTACCTTAATATTTGTTGGAGAGAGACGATTTGAAATGATAAAGAATATGAATGGAGATTTTGCTCGAGATCGATTAGACAGAAGGGAGAGAGACCATGATTTTTTAATTTTTTAATTTGGGACATGTGTCAAAATTTTGTTGGTACACATCACCATAAGTTGGAGTTTCTACTTATACGGCCTGAGGCAAGTATTGTCCTAAACTTATTGTCCCGATATATATATATATATATTGACACACACACACTCTTTCTAATAACGGTAGTTCTAGGAATAGAGATTTGGTATGCCTAGTATACCACGTTATTGGTATGACCAACCAGTAAAAATGCACTATTTAATTTATTGACAACAATTTTTATATGTAAATGAAATCATTTTTATTGAATAATATACTTTAATTGATTGAACATATTTATGACATGGTATATCTGGCTCAGTCAATATTCACCGGTAATTCTAGATAGTTTGTAGTTTTTGTTTGAAAATTCAACAAAGTATAATATAACGAAGAGCTTCCAAGCCAAACAACTGATTGTTCACGGCTACGCTGAGTTGCTGTGTCCGTTTGCTACTTCCCAAACATCATCATCTTCTAATTAATACCCTAATTCCACGAATCTTTTTCAAAGCTCAAAGTCCTAAGCTCTAAATTTGTTTTTACCAAAAAGTTATCTACTGTATATAAAGTTCTCAGTAACATCCTGATTCCATGGTATAGCAACAAAGATGAGCATGTAATGTGTGGGTTAATTTTTATTGCAAAGGCCATACTTTCTTTAGATGAAGTTCAAGGCCAGCTAAATTGGTGCATGTGATAAATTTTTAACACACCACTCCATTTATATGTAAAACTTGAGTAGTATATTAAAATACACTAGATTGCTAAAAGGATTTAAAAAAATTAAAAGATTAAAGTGAACAATAAAATGTGGTACATTTGAGGAGCAATTTTCCTCATGTTCTTACACTTTTTATTTATTTATTTATTGTTATTTAAAAGTTTTTTTTTCTTCTAAGTTCAAGCAAACGCATACACATGCATAATATTATTTAAAAGATTTTAAACATTCAAGTTCACCTTTGAAAAGTTGAGGAGAGATTGTTATATATGTTCATGTATACTTGCATTACTATTTACTAGTTAACGTATTTAAAATAAATAAAAAATGATGTGCAATATTCTTTATTTTTTTAGTTCGCAAAACTGTTTTGAGTAATTGCAACCAAGTAAATTTATGAATTTTTGTTTTCTGAAAACTGTTTTGTAGTTTTTCCAGCCAAGTGAATTCTCAAATTGAAAAAACAAAAAATTGTCTTTTGTTCTGATTCTCGAAAAACTGTTTTTGAAAATTGTTTTGGAAGTTACAAACCAAGCAAGGCCTATATCATCTGGACTGATAAGTATTTTGTGTTCCTACACTTTGTTTTTTTAACAATGAGGCATTTTCTTGTCTTCAAAATGAAGTTTTGAATTTCTAGAACCATTTTAAAAACTGGAACTTTCTTTCCATATAGGATACCATACAATCCCAAGACTCAACTTTGGATTCTCATAATGTGTTTATTCTTTGCTCAAGCAATTTAAGCTTTCTTCTCTTGTCCTAGATTGTGTGTCAAATGGGGGTCACAATTGACAGGTCGTTTTGTAAAGAAGTATTCATGTCCTCTTCTTCTAGATAGATATGAGAGAACAATTGATGGAGCTGCAAGAATTATTCCTCCATTAATTGTTCTTTTTCTTTTCTTGAAGCTTTTGATAACTACCATGGGTTCTCAAATCTCTAATTAGATGTGGTTTTGATTGCTTAGATTTAGACTTGAAAGGGCCATACTCGAGTAAGATAGGCTTGTTAAAGAAAATCAAGTTTATATATATTTTGAAAGGATAATTGCAAAAATCATTTAAACTAAAAAAACAACAATTACATATTACTTCTTTGTACTAAATTTTAATTTTTAGCAGTTAAAATTCTCAAATATCGAAAAATAGACAAGTCACTCCCTCGTCAAGTTTCCTTTAAGGAAAAGAAGTGTTAAACGAAGCAACCCAACTCATTGTTTGAGAGGGGTCTGGTGGACCCTGCACTAGATTTCTCTCACAATGGGGTATGAAAAGAACAACTCATTGATTGAGAGGGGTCTGGTGGACGCTGCACTAGATTTTCTCTCACAATGGGAGACTAAAATTCTTTTCAGGTAATTTTTTTCCTTTTGTTTCGTAATAACATTTATAATAATAAGTGATAATTCAAGTTATTATAATGAATGACATGAATTATTAATAAATCACGTTATTAAAATGAGTCACGTCAATATTACTCATTATAATAACATGAGTTATGATTGTTATTACTACACAAAACGAAAAAAATTACCTCACAAGTAGGGTAATATTTCGTATTATGGTATTATATTTGTGTCAACACGATTATTGTTCGTGTCAAAAAAATTCTTGACACTAACATGACATAATTATTATACAATCGATGTTACACGAGCCACCCACCGTATATAAAGTCTTAGGGGGCGGCTCGCGCGCGCGGAGTTGGGTTGTCGGTGTTGGGTAGTGCATCCCAGATCATGTTATGAGGTCATTATTATAACCAATTACTCTATAAGCTTTTTAAACTATTACATTACAAGAATAGTAGGCTGGTGATGCAGCTTCGATCTTATTGGCATGGTTTCACTAAGATTAGATATGTAGTCACCTCATATAACTAGCCAACTAGTTTCATTATTTTTCTATTTTGTATTTTTCTCACACCTCCCAATGTGCACTGTAGAGTTCAACTCCTATCTGCTTTAAAATCTCTTTTGAGATTTTCTCTAATTTTTATTTTATTAAAGTTTTTTAATTCCTTTTAAATTTGGTTAACTTTATTTCGAGTACTCCTTTCGTTAATTAACCGTTAGTTCTTTTAAAGTCAATTATGATAAAAATTAATTGCCAAAACTATCATCGGTGACAGTAGTATTAGTATGTTATTGATGAAAAAAATACGTATATAAAACATGTTAATCTCAATTAAATAATTAATAATTTAAATTATTTTATATAAAAAATATTATAATTTGAGAGTACCTTTGTAATTCTATATTAGATGTGATTTTGTTTCATACATCTAGTTTGACATGAGTGTTAAAGTAAATATAAAGTTGTTCAAAAGAATGGAGACAGAATGGAGAATGATTGTGATTGAGTTGGATTGTTTGTCGTTTAATTAAATTTAAAATTTACTTGTACTATGACTAAAGCGCAAGTGTTGGGCTTGGGAGCGAAATGGGGTCATGTTTAGTTCAACTAACGCAACTCTTCTCAATCTATGCTTTATATATTTGTAATGTGAAATGAATGAGCACTCAATAGATTAGATGGAACTATAGCAGACGCAAGCCTTTCTAGCTTCATTAACAACTTTGGCAATGATTTGACTGCTTTTCATGTTTCAAAGAATCTAATTGGGTACTCAATCCTCTCCAATCCACTGAAACCAGTCCATTGTCATGTGTAACGTAGCTTAAAAGGAAGGTAAATAGAAGTGAAAGTATCACATAAGTCACATAACATATTATCTCGTTGTCATTTTTTTTTAATATGATTATAAAATTTGCTATTTTTACGTTCTCGTTCTCGTTCTCGTTCTCGTGTAATCATCTATTTTAGAAGACACAAAATTCTTATTGCGTGTTCACTTAGATTTTTCATTAAATTGGGCTCATAGAAGTTGTAAGAGCGTTGCTCATTTACTTAGGTGTTAATAACACAATTCAGAGCTTAATTTTGAACGGATTAAACATTTATTTAATTAAGTTCGTTTGATAATGCAATTTGAATATCACTAAAAATGATAAGTAATGGGGTGTTTGACTCCTAATATGAAACGTATAATGTGGGAGGATAGTGCTAAAGTGACGTGGATAAGAATAATGTTTTGACCAAGACTGGTTGTCTCCAAGTGGGAAAAGAAACCTGCAAGTGCGAAAGAAAAACTGAAGAGACAGAGTTTTAGTAGGGCACACCCTCACTTGGTCACTATAAACACAGGACGGTCCATATAATAAGGTACACAATTAATACCCTTTGAGTTCATTTACAGCTTTAAAAAGTACTTTCGATTTCTGACTTAATCGTTGGAGCGTAGTCGGCCGGCACCCTCTCGATTACCCTTCTCTTGAACTTTTTTACAGGTTGGTGTTTGACCAGTTCGGGGTGGATTTTTGCTTCATTAATTGGCACTGTCTGTGGGAAATCAATCACAAACTTGATTGTTCTATACAAATCAAATACGAGTATGATGCACCTACGATCTGGGTTAGAGACTACGGTCGTACAAGACCCTCCTGCGCATGGCCCACCTACCGGCCACAATCCTTTAGCGCAAGACCTTCCCCGCCACAATCCTCAAGCGCAGAACCTTCCTGGCGGTCACAATCCTCCAGCTGCATAGGATCCTCCTATCAGCCATGACCTTCCTGGCGGACAGAGCCTTCCAGTAGGACAGGGCCCGCTTGCTGCCCCTGACCTTCTTGACTACAACGTGCTAGCTTTAGGATAGGGAGGTATGCAACCCCCTAGACAGATGGGCTTCCCTGGGGCACGCCCTAAAATTCTAGATGACCAGGAATGGATCGCAGTGTTGGAATGCCATGTCCGAAACTTGAATCAAAGTCTCACCCAGATACTCTAACAAAATGCGATAATTCTACAATGCTTCCCTCTTATGGCGCCAATACCATCGCCGGGTCACCTTAGGCTTGTTGATCCAGAAGGGGATGGTGTTGGGTGAGACAGTGAAGTCCCAACGAATGATGTAGCCCAGAGCCGAGTAAGAGATGGGACGAACCCTAGTCACCTAGTACACTCGAAAAGAACCAACCCCATGGAGACTGAGGGCACCCAGGGAAAACTACCTATTATGACATAGAGATGCAGTACCTTAGAGCCAGGGTAGAAAGCATGGTGCACGCCATAAGGGCGAAGGGTCCTGCTACAATAGAGGAGCTGGTCCAACAAACCAACCTCCCTTTTTCAATGGAGATAATGAACTGTCCTTTGCCCAACAAGTTCAAGATGCCCACCCTTGAAAGCTTTGATGGGACTAAGGACCTACTAGATCATCTAGAGACCTACAAGGCTCTGATGCACCTCCAAGGAAAATCGGATGAAATCCTATGTAGAGATTTTCCTACTACATTTAAGGATTCTGTCCATTCATGGTTTAATAACCTGAAATCGGCATTTGTGCGTTCCTTCAAAGAACTGAGCCAATTATTCGTAGGCAATTTTATTATCGTCCGAAGGCACAGAAAGCCTGCCACCTATCTCCTGAACGTATGACAGACTAAGGGGGAATCATTGCGAGACTATATTAACAGGTTTAACAGGGAGATGTTGCAGGTCGATGTCTTGGATGAACGACAAGGTGGTAGTTACCGCATTCATGGGAGCCTACTGCCTTCAAAGTTCTTGTACTCAATTTTCAAGCACACTCCAAAAAGTATGTTCGAGCTACTTGTAAAGGCCCAAAAGTATATGAACGCAGAGGAGGCCCTTGATGCGAGAAAGGCAGACAGGAAAAGTGGGGATAATTCAGTGAGGAAGATAGAGACCCCAAGTATGGCAGAATGTCACGGGAGCAGACCGATAATGCATCACGTCGTGATAAGGGATTCAACATCTTTACCCCCTTAAACACGTCAATAAGTCAAATCCTCCTCTACATCTAAGATGACCCGGCTATTGCTTGGCCTCCAAAACTAAGAACCGATCCATCTAAGAGGTCCCGCAACAAGTATTACAGGTTCTATTGCGACCATGGCCACGATACAGATGAGTGCATAGACTTGAAAAGATAGATTGAAAGTCTGATTCGTAGGGGCCAACTACAAAGATATGTAGCCGGAGATGAGAGGGGAACACGGAACCGCCAATGGGATTGGGATGGTAAAGATGACAACACATGAAAAAATCATCTATTGGAGGAAATCAGAGTTATCTCTAGTGGACTTGGAGGAGGTAGGGGGCATATTGACTAGAGACATTAGAAGGGAGGCAGTTGGACAATCCTTGGAATACTGAGCATTTGAGAATTTTTTTAAAAAAAATGGTATTTACTTTAATAATTCTAGCTGAAACTCAATTTAATATCGAGCCTTAGGATGAGAGCTCCGAGATTTTTCTCGAATAATTCTCTATTTGTTACTAAAATATCAATAGTAGTCATTTTTGTTTCAAAATATGTTGTTATAACTAAAACAAAAAGTAAATAGCCCTACGTAGGCACAACCCTATGAGGATACACCTCCAAGGAGGGCCTTTATGAAAAAGGTGGGATGGATGAATTCTGAGAACATTATTAAAATAGTCCTACAGGGGCACAGTCCTACGTGGGCATAACCCTACGGGGAGCAACTCCAATGAGGGCCTTTAATGAAAAAGACGGAATGGATGAATTCTGAGAACATTGTTAAAATAGCCCTACGGGGGCACAACCCTACGTGGGCACAACCCTACTGGGATAATTAATGAAAAATGCGAGATGAATGAATTTCGAGAACATTGTTAAAATAGCCCTACGGGGGCACAACCCTACGTGGGCACAACCCTACGGGGATATACCTCCAAGGAGGGCCTTTAATGAAAAATGCGGGATGAAAGAATTTCGAGAACATTGTTAAAATAGCCTTACGGGGGCACATCCCTACGTGGGCACAACCCTACGGGGATACACCTCCAACGAGAACCTTTAATGAAAAAGGCGGGATGGATAAGAACATCGTTAAAATAACCCTATGAGGGCACAACCCTACGCACAACCAGCCCTACAGGGACACAGCCCCTACAGGGGCCCAACCCAACTGCGGGAACACGGCTCTGCGGGGACATACCTCTTCAAAGGAACTTTAATAAAAAATGCGAGATAATTAATCCCGAGAACATTGTCAACCGACCCTATGGGGGCACAACCCATTAAAAATTTTTTTAGCAAATGGCGGGCTAGTCCTGCCAAGGTTGTCGCATGGCTTATCAAGAGCTGTAGTATGAAGTTTATTAGTTAAAGTTTATTAACCAAGTAATTTATTGACATATTGGTTAGGGTGAGACAATTAGAGCTTATTAGTTAAGGTTCGATTCTTCAAAGTGACAATCATCTTTTATATATATATATATATATATATATATATAAATCGGGTTCTTATATACCGGCCAAGAGGTGGGCCAAAGAAGAAACTAGCCCAACCAAAAACTAAGCCCAGGAAGAAAACAGCCCGACCAAGCAACGAGCCCAAGAAGAAACCCTCTAAGGCTGGGCGTCGGGCTAACCGGGTGGTTGGGCCCTTGCCCAAGGTCGGGTGTCGAGCCAGCCCGAGGTCGGGTGCCTGGCCCAGGCCGGGAGCGCTGCCCGAGGTCGGGCGCCAAGTCCGAGCCTGCGAAAAAAAAAGTTGGGCTAGGCTGGTGGTTGGGTGTTTGACTCCTAATATGAAACGTATAATATGGGAGGAAAAAGAAAGCAGCAAGTGGAAATGGAAAGCTGAAGAGACAAAATTTTACTAGGGCACACCCTCACTTGGTCACTATAAATACAGGATGGTCCATATACCAAGGTACGCAATTAATACCTTTTGAGTACCTTTACAGCTTTAAAAAGCCCTTCCAATTTCTGACTTGATCGTCGGAGCGTAATTGGCCGGCACCACGCCGGTGCCCTCTCGATTAACCTTCTCTTGTCCTTTTTCAGATGTTGGCGTTTGACCAGTTCGGGGTGAATTTTTGCTTCATCAATAAGCACCACTTAAAATGATAAGCATCACTTAAAATAAGTTAGAATTTTAAGTGACATGAACATCACTTATCACTAAATGTTGAACGCTAAAAATTCAAAAAGATATTTAGTTTTCAGTACTTAATTTTCAATTTTGTCAAACAACACCTTAGTAGATAGGCGTCGAATTAAAAAAGCATTGAATTACAATGGCTATTTGGCCTTCTTGGCTATTTAGAGCCTTAGAGGCACAAATTTGTGGTGGCCTTTTTGCTTTGTAGTTTCCTTTTTGCGCTCAGGTTAAATGAAAAAAAAAAAATTTCTGTGAAGCCTATACTTTGTGTGTTTCTTTGAGGACACTAACTTGTATGCTTTTCATGCCAAGAGTCACCATCATGTCTAAGGATATCAACTGGATATCAATTTGTGGTGAACGTGGTTAAACAATAATAGAGTCTTTTTCCCGCTCTTCTTGATGATCGAATCATCGGTGAGTTGAACCCAAATTGCTTCACATCACTACCACTACCACTACCACTACTACCACCACCACCACCTCTCCCTCTCGACGAACATGTGTTATGGACGTTGTTGAAATTTTTGATATTTTTGTGTTGGGTTGGAGGGGAGGATAAAAAAAATAGATTTGGAGATCTCTTAATAAAAGAAAGGGTATTTTAGACATTAAACTTAAATGATCACTCATTGTTAATTATTTTTTTAGTTTGGTCACTATTTACCTTTTTATTTGAGTTTAAGGTCATTAAAATGCAAATGTTTCTCAGTATTGGTCACCAAAATCTAATTTGTAGAAATTGGTCGTAGTTATATCACTATTGTTAATGGAAATCTATTAAAAAGAAGGGTAAAATTCATTGACCTCTCTTGAAGTTTGGCCAAATTATAAACGACAATAATGTTTGACATTATTACACCATGTATCCCTAGCTAGATATTATGAAATATTCTTTCTACCCTTAATATTTTAATACTTTTAAATAAAAAATCTTTAACCGTGAAATACCTATCTTGCCTATCATATATATATATATATATATATATATATTAATTGTGGAATATTTTATACATATGTCAAGGGCAATTTTGTTAATGTCTTAATAGTATTTTTGTCATTGCTTTATAGACAAGGGAAATGAAGTTATTTTTATAAATTTTCATTACAAGAAGGAAGGTCGTTGATGACACACACCTAACATTACGGGAACATCATGTAATAGATGCCAAACATGATTGTCGTGTGTAATTGGCAAAATCTCAGAGAAGATCAATATATTTTACCTTAAAAATAATTATTTTGGGACTGAGCACCTCTCGACCCTTCAATTATGTGAAGTGGGACCAGGGTCGGCTGCGGTTGCCTAAGGCGCTAACCAATTTTGTTAATGTCTTAATAGAATTTTTGTCATTGCATTATAGACAAGGGCAATTAAGTTATTTTTATAAATTTTCATTACAGAAGGGAAGGTTGTTGATGACACACACCTAAGTTTACGGGAACATCATGTAATAAATGTCAAACATAACTATCGTGTGTTATTGGCCAAGTCTCAGAGGAGGTCAATGTATTTTACACTAAAAATAATAATTTTGGGACTGAGCACCTCTCAACCCTTCAATTGTGTGAAGTGGGACTAGGGTAGGTTACGGTTGCCTAAGGCCCCAACCAATAAAAGGCTCGCAAATTTTTTTGTTTGCTTATATCCTAAATTTTTTATTTTATGATATTATTAATTAGAATTTCTAAAAATCTTTATTTCCTTGAATTATAAGACACCGTCTAATAGTAAAGATTTAATAATGAATCCAAAGAATTTAATTTATTCTAAAACCCCTCATTTTTATCCTTAACTCACCACGTCCCTCTTTTTTTTTTTCTCTCTCTCCTCATTCCATGATTTTTCTCCTAACATACCCATTAATTATTGAATATATACGTAATTGGTAATTGTAGAAAATTACGAATTATAAAACTTTTCGTCTTCTTCTTTTAACTTTTATCTTTTTTTTTTTCCACTTATTCCTCACGTTTTTTCCTCCTCTCTCACTTTTTTTTCACTTATTTATTTTTTCTTATGTTATTACAAATTCCCCATCTCCCTCCTCTCTCGTTACAACATTTTTCTCTTCTTTACTCATTACGATCTTACTCCATCTAAACTTGCTTTTATTCTCACATATTTTAGTATTTTGGGACTTTTCAAGGATTGGATTCCTTTTTTCAAATATCAGATTCTATTATTCTCTAACATAAATTATTTTATAGTCTTATTATTTTTTATTACTATAAAATTGTATAGGTACACTATCAGAGCTAATATGGCCTATCAAAAGAAGCACTTTTTGTTTTCTTGAATTCAATTCTTTGAAGAATTTAGCGTGTGATCAGTAACTAAATTCACAAGCCTTTAGGTCCTCACTCCTCTCCCACCCACTAAAACCAGTCAGTTGTGGTAAGACGACAATTTGTTGAAAGATAATTATATTATACCGGATTTTTCAAGTCGTGGTGTTCAGTTGGTTAGAATATATATATTTACTATTATATCTTCTCTTAAATCATCTAAGACATTTTATCCTCTTTCCTAAATCACATAAGCTTTTTATGTCTTTAAGTTTACTTAGCCTCCAAGATATTTATGCTTATAAATAGACTTATGTACATTGTATCAACAAATCATTCAATACAGAGATCAATCTTTCTTTTTCTCATAATTCTAACATGGTATCAGAGTTAGGATTTATATAACCTTCTGCTTCCGCCTATTAGTTTCTTGGTAATGTTACAACAAATCGTCACGAATCACACATCATTATATTTGGTGTCGAAAAAAGGTCTTCATGAAGTTCTTTCACTGATCTGATTATATCAGATGAAAGCTCAAGTCAAGACACATTCAAGGCCACCAGAACAGTTGGAAAGGACCCTTCACGTGCCCCCACGTACTGCCAGAAGTATTTGGCCATCTGGATGCTCTGTCATGCATTCTTAGATGCCTGTATGTGCGCCACGTTAGTAGTTGCATCGTCAGCTTGCCCAGTCAATTGGCACATTAGCAATGGAATCTTGTTTATGCCAAGTCCGCTATCATGTTGTCCTATAACATCAGATTTAGGCATTTCTTATGCCACATCATCTGCCATGTCAGATTCGGCTGAGTTTACGCGCCACATCATTAATCTGCCAAGTCAGCATCAATATTAAAATAAAATTTAAACAAACCTGTCTTGCTCAATTTTTTGTGCTGATCTCAGATTTTCAATCCGTTTTAGCATTTGAGATTCACAAATGGTATAAAATGAGGTTACTTATCCTAATTCTGTTGTACTTGATAGGGACAATTATACTTTTTTGAGTCAATCAATGCATAGCTTCTTTAAAGGCCGCAAGCTATGGTCTTACATAACTGGGGATGTTAAGCTACCAATTCTAAACAAAGAAGATGACAAAGAAGAATCATCACATGTCTTTCTTTCATGAGTTGAAGATTAGGATATCAATAATCACAAGATCATCTTATGGCTCTACAACATAGCAAATCCTTCCATTGGTATGGAATTAATTTGGGAGATATGACACTGCAAAAGAAGTCTAGGATATGCTTGCTTTTCGATACTTTGGTTCTGATGGCACACGCTAACATCAGTTAATAGTTTAGTTTTACAGCCTCAAACATGAATAAAGTCATCTTATTAATGAATTTTTTACTCATATGAAATGCCTTTGGGATCAACTAATTTTTTCAGAACCTTCATGGGAACACATTTTAAAAGCCACAAAATTTTTGGAATATCATAATCAGCTTTGCATTCACTAGTTCTTGATGAGTCTCCATATTGATTTTGAGTTTGTACGTGGTAAACTCCTTCATCGCTCTCTATTCCCCATCACTTGATCCAGCTCTCAATGAGCTTGTTAGAGAGAAACATGCCTACAGACTCTTCGCTCTCTGCCATATTTTACTATTTTGGCTACACTATCCTCTACTTCATAGTCCATGTCATCTCAATTAATACCTACTCGGTCTTCTTCTAACAACAATGGAGGTAACAATAAACTTTGCATTTACTGCACCTTCTGTCGACGAAATGGATATACAATTGAGTTTTATCTTTGAGCTTGTGCTTGACTCCCTCCTCACATTACTGTAGCTTTGGCTAACATTAAGACTATGTGACCATAACCATCATTGCAGCCATCTATTCCAACATCATCTACCAATTCTTCTAGGGAGTTTTCATCTGCAATCTCAGCTACTGATCTAGAAGCACTTACCAACCAGGTTCTGTCTAGACAACAAGGTGCATATAATACTTCTTCCTCAGTCACACCAGGTACACATCATTTATGGTATATTGATTCAGCTTACTGCAATTACATGACACCAAACCACACTTTTCTCACCACTCAAACTCCTACATCTCACTATCCTGTCATACACACAGCTTATGGCTCCACTGTGGCTATTAGTCATATCGAAACTATTTCTCAGTCTCATTTATCTATTCTCAATCTTTATATTGTTCCAAATATTTCTCTTAATCTTTTGTTTGTTTGCCAACTAATTGAGTTGGGCTCTAACATAACATTTTCTTCCAATGGTGTTGTTGGACAGGATCCTAAAATAAGTCAGATCATTAGAACATGCCATAAGACATGACAAATATGTTAACTCCCCTATTTATACCTACCTACTTTCACTATCACCACTGTGTTTGGACAGAATTCTTCTCCTACTCTTAAGTTGTGGAATTCTCGTTTGTGACATGCATCAATATCTCATGTCAAAACCCTAATATCTAAAGGTTTGAGAGGACCAGTTAAGGATGGATCTTTTGATTATATTTCATGTCAATTGGGCAAACAATCTGCATTATCATTTAATAAAAGTGAGTCTTTTGCTTTTGTTTCTTCTTGTCTTGTTCATTTTGATGTTTGGGGGCCTTCACCTTTAACTACCATGGGTGGGTCATGATATTTTGTTATATTTCTGGATGATTTCTCATGATTCACATGGATATTTTTAATGAAAATTCTTTCAAAATTACTTAACATTTTTCATACTTTCACCAAAATGATTTCCACTCAGTTTTTCATATATATAAAATATTTCATTCTGAAGATGCTTTAGAATACAGACAAAATAATTTTAAAAAAATCATCCAATATGGTAGTTACAGCTCTACTAATCTGATGTACTGCCATTGGTATCAATCTTTTCTTACTTTATGTTGATGATATGATTATCATGATGGATGATATACAGGGAATTCAGGAACTTAAACAGTTTTTGAGTTATCAGTTTGAAATGAAAGATATTGGACTTTTCAATTATTTCCTTTGTTTAGAGATCAATATGGTTACTATCTCACTCAAAGTAACTAAAGTTCAAATCTTCCTTCCAAAGCAAAAATAATAGACATCAAGATTACAGATACACCACTCGAGCCTAACACTAGGCTTACCCCCACATAATGGTGAACTTCTTCGTGATAGTACTTTATTGATTCATTTGGTTGGTAGTCTAGTATATCTTACTGTCACACATCCAGACATTTCTCATGTTGTTCATATAGTCATTGAGTTCATGACTACCCCCTAAGATCCACTCACTTTATTGTTATGATTTGTATCCTTCAATATATCAAGGGGACTATACTTCATGGATTTCATTTATCTCGTCAGTCACCACTTGTACTTCGTGATTATATGGATGCTGAATAGGTAAGAGATCTAACAGATCATCGTTCCACTACATGATTTTGTTTATTCCTTGCTAATTCACACATCTCTTGGCGTAGTACAGAGGCAGAGTGTAGAGCACTTGTTGATGCTATTTTTGAACTTTTGTGGCTATGATGACTTTTTCAGGACATGAGAGTTTCTTCATCCACCGCCACTCTTATATATTGTGATAATAGAAGTGCTATTTAGATTGCACATAATGACGTATTCCATGAGTGAACAAGACACATTGAGATTGATTGTTATTTTGATTGTCATCATCTTCTTCAGAATGCATTACAGTTGCAATCTATCACTTCACAAGATCAAGTAGCAGATATTTTCACCAAATCACTCCAGCCTGGCTGGTTTTGAAAGCTTGTCTCCAAACTCAAGATGATTTCATATAATTCACCTTGAGTTTGAGGAGGACTGTTAGAATAGGTATATATACTATTATATCTTCTCCTAAACCATCTAGGATTTTCTATCCCCTTTCTTAAATCACATAGAATTTCTTATGTTCTAAGTTTATTTAGTCACCAAGATATATATATATATATATGTGTGTATATATATATATATATAGGCTCATATACATTGTATCAATAGATCATTCAATATAGAGATCAATCTCTCTCTCTTTCTTTCTCACACAATTAAAAGAATTTTTATCCGATTGAGGTAGTGGATGAAATCTACAATGGATTCCTTCCACTGCATCAAATAGATAAAATCCCTCCGTATGTGAGATAGAATCGTAACAGATTTTGGAATAGAACACATATTTCAAAATGACTTTTTTGAAGATAATCATTTACCAAATTCATCATATCTCAACGTAGATTAAAAAAAGGAGAGAAAATAAAAGGAGAGAATTGGGTGATTTTGCTCCTTTATCAGATTTTTAACGAAAAAATGAAAGTCTATTCTTAAAACTAAAGTAAAATAGGTTTTAAGAAAAAATTCTATATATGTTTAAATAATTCCCAATTATGTAAATAAATTTCTTAACAATGTAATTTGAATTTTGAAACTTGATAAAGAATGAAAATAAGAAAATCTCTATACGAAACAATTATCCAGAATATAAACTTTTAATTACTTAAGACAATTTTCGAACAAAACTGATTTTTGACTTTCCTCTCTAAATTTGTCCTTGCCACAATTGTTGCACATTCAAATTTGAACCTATAATACGATCATCTCTCTGATTTGCACCAATCTCTCTCTTCTGCAACCAGATCCCTATTCTCTCTTTTCTCTTATTCCAACATCTCCAAAACCCTAATCTCCATCTAATTGCCGCCGCTTCCCACCTTCTGCCACCACAGCCATTTGAAAACCCTAATCTCCATATATATGTGCTTTATATTGAAAAAAAAACTTATTTTCTCTAATTTGTTTTTAAGACAACAAAAATTATCATAAAGGAGGAGGCAGTTTGTGGTGATAGTGGTTGTGTGTGATGCTGAAATTTTTTTAATTGATGTTTGATGTGGCCTTGTTATGTAAAGATCTGATAGAAACTTATTTCAGACACTACAGTGGTGCACCATAAAGGAAAAAAAAATAAAACCTCTTGATGTGAATATATATATATTTCTTGAATCGAAAAGCTTCTATTTTGGACAAAATCTGGTACCTTAATATTTGTTGGAGAGAGACGATTTGAAATGATAAATAATATGAATGGAGATCTTGCTCGAGATTGATTAGTACATGTGTCAAAATTTTGTTGGTACACATTACCATAAGTAGGAGGTTTCTGCTTATACGGTCTAAGGCAAGTATTGTCCTAAACTTATTGTCCAAATATAATATACATATGTACACACACTTTCTAATAAGGGTAGTTCTAGGAATAGAGATTTGGTATGCCGAGCATACCACATTATAGGTATGACTGGTCATTAAAAATGCACTATTTCAATTTATTGACAACCATTTTTATATGTAAATGAAATCATTTTTACTGAATAATATACTTTTATTGGCTGAACATATTTGTGACATAGTAGATCTGGCTCACCGAATATCCATCGATAGTTCAAGATAGTTTGTAGTTTTTGTTTGGAAATTCAACAAAGTATAATATAACCAACAGCTTCCAAGCCAAACAACTGATTGTTCACGGGTACTCTGAGTTGCTGTGTCCGTTTGCTACTTCCCAAACATCATCATCCTAATTAATTCCCTAATTCCACCAATCTTTTTCAAAGCTCGAAATCCTAAGCTCCCCGAAATTGTTTGAACCAAAAAGTTATCTACTGTATATAAAGTTCTCTGTAACATCCCTGATTCCATGGTATAGGAACAAAGATGAGCATGTAATGTGTGGGTTAATTTTTATTATAAAGGCCATACTTTCTTTTGGTGAAGTTCAAGGCAAGCTAAATTGGTGCATGTGATAAATTTTTAGCACACCACTCCATTTATATGTAAAATTTGAGTAGTATATAAAAATACACTAGAGTGCTAAAAGGATTTTAAAAAATTAAAAGATAAAAGTGAACAATAAAATGTGGTAACATTTGAGAAGCAATTTGTCTCATGTTCTTACACTTATTTTTATTTACTGTTATTTAAAAGTATTTTTTTAAAAAAAGTTCAATTAAATGCATACACGTGCATAATATTGTTTTAAAAGGATTTAAACATTCAGCTTCATCTTTGAAGAGGAGAGATTATACCATCTGAACTAATACCTATTTTGCGTTCCTACTCTTTGTTTTTTTTAACAATGAAGCATTTTCTTGTCTTCAAAATGAAGTTTTGAATTTCTAGCACCATTTTCAGAAATGGAACTTTCTTTCCACGTAGGATACCATACAATCCTAATACTCAACTTTGGTTCCTCATAATGTGTTTATTCTTTGCTCAAGCAATTTAAGCTTTGCTTTAGTGTATCGACAGCCTCCTAAGCATGCGTTAGACCTGGCACGTCTTCCCAAGGTCACTGGAACAAGTATTGCTACTGAGAACCTGGCTGAGCAAGTTCGCGATGTTCAGGCTGAAGTAAAGGCGCGATTAGAGGAGAAGAATGCGAAGTATAAAGCTGCAACAGATGTGAAGAGACGTGAGAAATTGTTCACTGAGGGTGATCAGGTTATGGTGTTTCTGCGTAAGGAAAGGTTCCCAGTTGGTTCCTATAACAAGTTGAAGCCAAGGAAGTATGGGCCGTACAAGGTGATCAAGAAGATCAATGACAACGCCTATGTGATTGACTTGCCTGCTGATATGAACATATCTCGTACTTTCAATGTAGCTGACCTTTATGAGTTTAGTGATGATGTTCCGCTTTATCCGAATTACAACTCGAGGTCGAGTTCTTCGCAGGTGGGAAAGACTGATGTAGGACAATTGGCTTTGGAGTTTGAAGAAGAGATTGACCGAAAATTGGCAAAACGAGTTGGTCCGAAGAAACGGGCATAACTTTTCGCTCGGTTGTCAGAATAACTATTATAATAAGTTTCCTTTATTGTTTTAGTGTTTTCTTTCCTTTTTTGTTTCATTTGGAAATAGATTTTCTTTTTCTGTTAGGATTAGAATTTCTACAAGTTTCCTTTATTATTTTAATGTTTTCTTTCCTTTTTTCGTTTCCTTTGGAAATAGGTTTTCTTTTCCTGTTAGGATTAGAATTTCTACAAGTTTCCTAGTCCTGTTAGGATTATGATTTCTCTATTATAAATACATGTACTGCCATAGGGCAAAGACAATCAATTAATCAATAAAGTTTTACTTTGGTTTACAATTAATTGTGCTGGTGGATTTCAGTTTCTGTGTTCTTAGGGTTTACGCTGGTAACCCCTTATACTTCCGTTCTGCGTCACATTAATATAATAACATGAATCATCATTGATTGTTATAAATATTGTCACTGGATGAAATTTTAGAAATTAGCTCACATATAGGAATGATAATTTATGTTATCGTGTTATGTTTGCGTCAACACAATTATTATTATCGTCGAGAAATTTTAACACTAACATAACATAATTACTATACAACACGTGTGTGGGTGTGTGAGCCAGCATGTGTTGTCGGTTGGTTGGGTAGTGCATCCCAGATCATGTTATGAGGTCATTAGTATAGCTAATTATTTGGCATGTAAAGGCTAGAAAATTCACTAAGATTAGATATGTAGTCACCTCCTAGAAACTAGCTTCATTAATTTTCTATTTTGTATTTTTCTCACACCTCCGCAATGTGCACTATAGAGCTCAAATCATAATTTTGGAGCTGATGGGGGTAGCTGAGCACCTCTTGGCCGTCCTATAACGCTGCCACTGCACACAAGAATTAATCAAAGGGACTTCATGTTCTAAGCTAGCCCTTGGGTCTCAAGAACACTTCTTTAAAATAAGAGTAAATTATTTTTATCTTTTTAAAGTTTTTTCTAATTTTTTTTTATTAAAGTTTTTAAAATATAGTAGTCAACCTTCCTTAAAGTTTGGTTGGATTTACTCATAGTACTTCTGTCGTTAATTGACCGTTAATTTTTTTAAAAGTCAATTATGATAAAAAAAAATTTTAAATTGTCAAAACTATCTTCGGTGGCGGTAATGCTGGTGTGGCATTGATGGAAAAAATACGTATATAAAACATGTTAATCTCAGTTAAAGAATTAAGAATTTAAGTTATTTTTACATAAAAATATTATAACTTTAGAATACTTTTGTAATTCTATATGAGATGTGATTTTGTTTCATAGATCGGTAGTTTGCCAGGAGCGTTAAAGTAGTTTTTCATAAATTTTAATTTAAAGATAATTAAATCAAATTATAGAGGAGCTCAATGTAATTTACTCTTAAAATAAATGTATAAATATTTAGTTGTGAAAAAATAAAGTTGTTCAAAAGAAGCACACAGAATGATGAATGATTGTTGTTGAGTGGGATTGTTTGTCGTTTAATTAAATTTAAAATCTACTTTTGCTATGACTAAAGCGTAAGTGTTGGGCTTGGGAGCGAAATGGGGTCATGTTTAGTTCAACTAACTCAACTTTTCTCAATCTATGCTTTATAATATATTTGTAATGTGAAATGAATGAGCACTCAATAGATTAGGTGGAACTATAGCAGACACAAGCCTTTCTAGCTTCACTAACAACTTTGGCAATGATTTGACTGCTTTTCATGTTTCAAAGAATCTAATTTGGGTACTCAATCCTCTCCAACCCACTGAAACCAGTCCATTGTCATGTCTAACGTAGCTTAAAAGGAAGGTAAATAGAAGTGAAAGTATCACAGTATCACCTAAGTCACATAACATGTTATCTAGTTGTGTCATTTTTTTTAGATGATTATAAAATTTGCTACTTTTCCATTGTCATGTCTAACGTAGCTTAAAAGGAAGGTAAATAGAAGTGAAAGTATCACAGTATCACCTAAGTCACATAACATGTTATCTAGTTGTGTCATTTTTTTTAGATGATTATAAAATTTGCTACTTTTACATTCTCCTTCTCGTGTCGCTCGTACTTCTGCTTCCGTTCTCCATGACTTAGATATCATAGAAAGACTTGTGATTTAATGATATTTCATCTTCTTTCAAAGTAAAGATAAATAGGACAAAAATAAAGATAAAAAATTAACTTTTAATTAATTAAGACGATTTTTGAACAAAGATGATTTTTTGAGTTCCCTCTCTAAATTTGTCTTTAAATTTATATCTATAAAACAATCAAACAATCATGGGTTGTAACCTAATAGTATCTCTTCCACCTCTTGATAGTGGTTGTATGTGATGCTGAAATTTTTTTAATTGATGTTTGATGTGCCCTGTTATGTAAAGATCTGATAGAAACTTATTTTAGACATAGTGGTGCACCATAAAGGACAAAAAATAAAACCTCTTGATGAGAATATATATATTTCTTGAATCAAAAGCTTCTATTTTGGACCAAATTTGGTACCTTAATATTTGTTGGAGAGAGACAATTTGAAATGATAAAGAATATGAATGGAGATTTTGCTCGAAATTGATTAGAGAGAGGAGAGAGAGACCATGATTTTTTAATTTTTTAATTTGGGACATGTGTCAAAATTTTGTTGGTACACATCACCATAAGTTGGAGTTTCTACTTATACGGCCTGAGGCAAGTATTGTCCTAAACTTATTGTCTCGATATATATATATATATATATATATATATATATATATATATATATATATATATATATAGACACACACACACTCTTTCTAATAAGGATAGTTCTAGGAATAGAGATTTGGTACGCCGGGTATACCACGTTATTGGTATGACCGGCCATTAAAAATGCACTAGTTTAATTTATTGACAACAATTTTTATATGTAAATGAGATCATATTTATTGAATAATATATTTTAATTGATTGAACATATTTATGACATGATATATCTGGCTCACCGAATATTCACCGGTAGATAGTATGTAGTTTTTGTTTGGAAATTCAACAAAGTATAATATAACCAACAGCTTCCAAGCCAAACAACTGATTGTTCACGGCTACGCTGAGTTGCTGTGTCCGTTTGCTACTTCCGAAACATCATCATCTTCTAATTAATACCCTAATTCCACGAATATTTTTCAAAGCTCAAAGTCCTAAGCTCTAAATTTGTTTTTACCAAAAAGTTATCTACTGTATATAAAGTTCTCAGTTACATGCCTGATTCCATAGTATAGCAACAAAGATGAGCATGTAATGCGTGGGTTAATTTTTATTATAAAGGCCATACTTTCTTTAGGTGACGTTCAAGGCCAGCTAAATTGGTGCATGTGATAAATTTTTAACACACCACTCCATTTATATGCTCATTTGAGGAGCAATTTTCCTCATGTTCTTACACTTTTTATTTATTTATTGTTATTTAAAAGTTTTTTTTTTTTTTTTAAAGTTCAAGCAAACGCATACACATGCATAATATTGTCCTAAAAAGGATTTAAACACTCAGATTCATATTTGAAGAGTTGAGTAGAGATTATATCATATGGACTAATACCTATTTTGTGTTCCTACACTTTGTTTTTGAATTTCTAGAACCATTTTCAAAAATTGAACTTTCTGTCCATATAGGATACCATACAATTCCAAGACTCAACTTTGGATTCTCATAATGTGTTTATTCTTTGCTCAAGCAATTTAAGCTTTCTTCTCTTGTCCGAGATTGTGTCAAATGGGGGTCACAATTGACAGGTCGTTTTGTAAAGAAGTATTCATGTCCTCTTCTTCTAGATAGATATGAGAGAACAATTGATGGAGTTGCAAGAATTATTCCTTCATTAATTGTTCTTTTTGTTTTCTTGAAGCTTTTGATGACTACCATGGTTCTCAAATCTCTAATTAGATAGTGGTTTTGATAGCTTAGATTTAGACTTGAAAGAGCCATACTAGAGTAAGATAGGCAAGTCACTCCCTCGTCAAGTTACCTTAAGGAAAAGAAGTGTTAAACGAAGCAACCCAACTCATTGATTGAGAGGGGTCTGGTGGACCCTGACTAGATTTCTCTCACAATGGGGTATGAAAAGAACAACTTTGGGGTATGAAAAGAACAACTCATTGATTGAGAGGGGTCTGGTGGACGCTGCACTAGATTTTCTCTCACAATGGGAGACTAAAATTCTTTTCTGGTATTTTTTTTCGTTTTGTTTCGTAACAAGATTTATAAGAATAAATGGTAACTCACGTTATTACACTGAGTTATCACTTATTGTTATAAATGTTAAAAATTCAGAAATTATCTCACATATAGAGTGATAATTCGTATTATTATATTGTATTTGTGTCAACAAGATTATTGTTCGTATTATACAATCGATGTTACATGAGCCACCATATATAAAGTGTGAGGTGGAGGCGCGCGCGCGCGCGCGGGGATGGGTTGTCGGTGTTGGGTAGTGCATCCCAGATCATGTTATGAGGTCATTAATATAACCAATTACTCTATAAGCTTTTTAAACTATTACAGTACAAGAATAGTAGGCTGGTGATGCAGCTTCGATCTTATTGGCACGGTTTCACTAAGATTAGATATGTAGTCACCTCATAGAACTAGCCAGCTAGTTTCATTATTTTTCTATTTTGTATTTTTCTCACACCTCCCAATGTGCACTATAGAGTTCAAATCCACTCTACTTTAAAATATCTTTTGAGATTTTCTCTAATTTTTTTATTAAAATTTTAAAAATATTATAATTTATTTTTTCTAAAATTTGGTTAACTCTATTTTGATTACCCATATCGTTAATTGACCGTCAATTTTTTTGAAGTCAATTATGATAAAAAATTAATTGTCAAAACTATCATCGGTGACGGTAGTGCTAGTATATCATTGATGGAGAAAATACGTATATAAAACATGTTAATCTCAGTTAAAGAATTAATAATTTATGTTATTTTTACATAAAAAAATATTATAACTTGAGAGTATTTTTGTTATTTTATATTAGATGTGATTTTGTTTCATAGATCGGTAGTTTGACAAAAGTGTTAAAGTAATTTTTCATAAACTTTAATTTAAAGATAATTAAATCAAATTATAGAGGAGCTCAAAGTAATTTATTCTTAAAATAAATGTATAAATATTTAGTTGTTCAAAAGAAGCACACAGAATGGTGAATGATTTTAGTTGAGTGGGATTGTTTGTCGTTTAATTAAATTTAAAATCTACTTTTACCATGATTAAAGCGTAAGTGTGGGGCTTGGGAGCGAAATGGGGTCATGTTTAGTTCAACTAACTCAACTCTTCTCAATCAATGCTCTATAATATATTTGTAATTTGTAATGAATGAGCACTCAATAGATTAGATGGAACTATAGCAGACACAAGCCTTTCTAGCTTCACTAACAACTTTGTTAATGATTTGACTGCTTTTCATGTTTCAAAGAATCTAATTGGGTACTCAATCCTCTCCAACCCACTGAAACCAGTCCATTGTCATGTCTAACGAAGCTTAAAAGGAAGGTAAATAAAAGTGAAGGAATAACCTAAATCACATAATTGTTTTCGCGTTTTGCATGTTTTCTGGTTGTGCAATTCTCTTTATATGATTATAAAATTTATCACTTTCATGTTTTCGTTTTTGCTCTCATGTCACTCCAGTTTCCGCTCCCATTATGTGTAATTTAAAGATAATATTTTCTCATTTCAAAGTAAAGGTAGAGAGACAAAAGTAAAGATAAAAAATTACTTTTAACAAATAACTTATAATTAATTAAGACGATTTTTGAACAAAGATGATTTTTTGAATTTCCTCTCTAAATTTGTCCTTAAATTTATACCTGTAAAATAATTAAGGATTGTAATCTAGTGATATCTCTTCAATCTCTGCTTGACCCTGAAGCGTAAGAACATTGTATATTTTACAAAATACTTTCTAATATCAAAGGTTGTAAGTTTTTTACTTTACAAAGTAGAAGATGGAGGATTCATGTATCGTAGAAGAGATGTGTAACTGTATAAATTTTTTTCTCGATATCTATATTACATTTAAGCTTGATGCAAAATACTTTTGTCTATCTACAATTTAAAATTAATACTTATCTAACTGTTATAATTTTCAATGCATTACAGTACTGTAAGCAGTGTATACACTATTGTGTATATATATATACATACACTTTTAATAATGGTAGTTTTAGGTAGGACGTTTGTTGTTTTTGTTTGAATATTCAAACAAAGTATAATATAATCGACAGCTTCTCACCCAAACAACTGATTCTTCACGGCGACGTTGAGTTGCTGTGTCTGTTTGGTACTTCCAAAACATCATCATCTTGTGATTAATACCCTAATTGCACCAATCTTTTTCAAAGCTCAAAGTCCTAAGCTCCCTGCTGAAATTACTTCTACCCAAAAATTATCTATATAAAGTTCTCGGTAACATCCTTGATTCCATGGCATAGCAACAAAGATGATGGAACTACTACTTTATATATATATATATATATATATTCTTTTTAAAGTTATGTTCTGTATTTGTGGTTGAAAATCTTTGTGCATGTAATGCGTGGGTTCAAATTTTATTATAAAGGCCATATTTTTTTGTAGGTGAAGTTCAAGGTAAGCTAAATTGGTGCATGTGATAAATTCCAAACTCAACTCTCCATTTATGTTTAAAAATTTAGTATATTAAAATGCACTAAAAATTAATAAAAGGATTTAAAAAAAATAAAAAAATAAAAATGAACAATAAATGTTGTTGTAACTTTTAGAAAAGAAAGTAGGGTTGCGGATTATGTTCTTTGAGAATATCTAAAAGAGTATTATTTTGTTGTTGGAAAATATCAATTAAAATATTTTGACTTGTTATTTATGAAGATTTTCTTTCTTTTATTGACAAATAATATGATTGGTATTTTGCTGTCAATTTAGAATTTTTATTTAATTAGTGGATTTCAATAATTTTGTGAAATTTCATACTTGACTTAGATTTGAAAAACATTAATTATGGTGAATTATTTTCAAATAAAATATAATGATCTGTCCTTTGAAAAGCATTTAATAAAAACATGTGGAAGTCTAAGAATGCTTGTGTTAAAAGCCTGTAAATAAATGGGAATTGAGTTTACTTAGATTAATAGACCTAGTAAGTCCAACCAAGATCATTATAAACATCTAAACATTTGAATCTTAATATTAGATTTAAATTCATAATCCTCACTATTTCATCATGTCAGTCAAAATCAGAACTAAAAATTTACATTTAAACCTATACTCCAAACCCTAAAATTATTACAATTAATTCTCAAATATCATTAATCAACTAAGAATTAAATTCTAAAATTGACATGCCAATTATCTTTATATCGAGAGAAAAAAAAAATTAACTTGTATATTCTCTCCGTCCAAAGAATGAATGTTTTTTTTCTTTCTTTTTTTTAATAATTTCTTCAAAAAAAAAAGAAAAAATGAATTTATCACCCAACCAACATTATTAAAACCAAGTACTTAAAAATTAGTTTCAAAATTGACATCTTAACCAATGGTTTGAATTCATTTATTAGAATTCCTAAAACAAGTGGAAACTCATTACATACTAATTTCTAAAATTGGCATGTTACTAATGTTCAGCAGCCTTATCCCTTAATCTTCAATTATGCTTTAAATCTTGCCAGCTCTGCATCATTATAGTACCCTCTACCCACCTTCCAATTCAGCCTTGGATTGAAGCAATCTACACCCCTTTCTTTTTCCTTTTTCCAAATCTCAAACACCCAAAAATCACATTTCATGCCTAACCAAAGAAGAATTCTTTCCCATGAGATTCCCTAACCATCTAAATGTAATGTTGAAGCTACCCCTCTTCCCAACTCTTATTCCCTTAAAAAGTCCATCATCATAATTACATCCATCCATCCATCCACTTATTCCTCCTTTGAAAACTTACTTAATACGGAGTATAACAAAACGTTGCTTGATGTAATGGTAAAAGTATAATTTAAAATAATAAAAAAATAATAAAATTTACAAAAATATATTTTGTGAGTGAGGTAGTGAATTCTATTTTTTTTTTAATTTTTAATTTTACCATTTTTGAAGACGTGTTTTAAAAAAAAATAGTCTGAAATTGTGAGTTTTATTTAATCTTTCTGTATAAATGCTAAAGTAAAAATTCAAACCGAAAAGTTTGAAAATATCCATTTGAATTCAAAGAATAATAAATTTATACTACGTAGTAAAAGTCGTGTGGAAGATTAAGATGATGTTTTGAGTAATGACTAATGAGTGTACTTTTTTACAAAGGGACAAATATGTCATTCAAACACAAATGACACTCACTTAGTTTGACCCATTTGTCATTGTCTGTACAAAGAAGGCCAAAAGCATCTTTCCTTGCTAGCATTTGGTTCTAATTATAACCACTTAATTGCTTTATTTTCTGTAGTAATCAATTCGCTTAGAAGCAACATCACAGTCTCTAACACAAACCACCCCTTTTAACCCACAGCCATTTTTCCATGTGAATGCACACAAACACAGAGTCGAGAAAGCAACTGTGATTCCCGGAAAATATTTTTGCCTCGTACTTGTCAAAGTCACTCATTCTCTCTCTCTACACACTCTCTCTCTCTAGAATCTAGACTCTGAGCAAATGTTTTATTCTCATTCCAAGTAACAGAACTCTTAACATGTTTATAGCAAAAATGGCTTACCAGAGGACAAAGCTTCGTTACCTGATTGTTGTGGCTGTTGTGTTGGTGGGTTGTGTTTCTTTGGGGACTTCTCTGAACAGAGACGGCGTCGTCTTGCTCCGGGTCAAGAACGATAACCTCCAAGACCGGGATGGCCAACTCAGCGACTGGGTCGAGAGGGGTCAGAGTACTCCTTGCAATTGGACTGGCATTACCTGCGAAAACGATGCTGTGGTGGCGATTGACTTCACCAGTCTCAACATCTCCGGCGCTTTTCCGGCAGGTTTTTGCCGGATTCCGACTCTCCGAAACCTCACTCTTGCTGATAACATGATCGAGGATACTCTCTCTTCTAAGTCCATCTCTTTCTGCTCTCACCTCCATTTCCTGGATCTCTCTTCCAACTTGTTCGCCGGCGAATTGCCGGAGTTCGCACCGGAATTCGTCAACTTGAGGTCGCTCGATCTCAGTGTGAACGGTTTCTACGGCGATATTCCGGCAAGTTTCGGCCGGTTTCCAGCACTTCAGGTGCTTAATCTGAACGGAAACCTACTCAATGGCTCAATTCCTGAGTTCCTGACCAATCTCACCGAGTTGACTCGCTTCGAACTCAGTTACAATCCTTTCAAACCAAGTCCTTTGCCTTCAACAATCGAAAAGCTTAAGAAGCTTGAGAATCTATATCTTACGCAGACATACCTCACCGGAGGCATACCGGACTCAATCGGAAACCTCATTGCTCTCACAAATCTCGATCTCTCTGATAACACACTTTCCGGCAAAGTTCCAGATTCCATTGGTGGATTGAAAAGCGTGGTTCAAATCGAGCTCTATAAGAATCAACTATCAGGTGAATTGCCTGATATATTCACCAATCTGACTTCATTGCTTCGACTTGACGCCTCCGAGAACAATCTCACCGGAAAATTGCCGGAAAGTCTTGCTAGCTTGCATCTTCAATCACTCAACGTCAATGACAACAATCTCGAAGGCGAAATTCCAGAAATTCTTGCTCTAAACCCTAGACTCACCCAATTGAAGCTCTTCAATAACAGTTTTTCCGGTTCTTTGCCGGTAAATTTAGGTATGAATTCAGATTTGGATGAGTTTGATGTCTCTGGTAACCAATTTGAAGGTCGATTGCCTCCCAATCTCTGTCAAAGAAAGAAACTTCATCGTCTCGTCACTTTCAACAACAAATTCTCAGGTACAATTCCAGAGTCCTACGGTGACTGTGATTCGATAACTTACATACGTATATTCAACAACGAATTATCCGGAGAAATACCGACTCGTTTCTGGAGTTTCTCTGGACTTGAGTTCATTCAACTCGATAACAACAGATTCGAAGGTTCCGTTGCTCCTTCAATCGCTGGCGCTCACGGCCTAACGAGTTTGTTGATCTCCGGCAACAACTTCTCCGGCGAGTTTCCATCTCAAATTTGCAGTTTGAAAAAACTCGTAGTCATCGATGCGAGCAGAAATCAATTTTCCGGTGAATTGCCTTCATGTTTAACCAACTTGAAGAAGTTACAAAATCTTGATCTTCAAGATAACTCGTTTACAGGTGAGATACCGAGCAGTGTGAGTCCTTGGAGAGATCTTACTGAGCTGAATTTATCTAATAACAAGTTAACCGGAAAAATTCCGAGCGAGCTCGGTAGTTTACCGGTGCTGACGTATCTAGATCTCTCCGCAAACTCACTTTCCGGTGAGATTCCGGCGGAGTTGACCAAGCTGAAGCTAAACAAGTTCGATATATCTAACAACAAACTTGAAGGTAAAGTTCCTGTCGGCTTCAACCAGGAGTTTTTTCTCACCAGCCTAATGGGTAACCCGAATCTGTGCAGTCCGGATCTCAAATCACTCCCTCAATGCCCGAAACCCAAACCCATTGGCTTCTACGTAGTATGGATCCTTGCGGCCCTCGCTGTACTACTTATCGGGTCACTTGTCTGGCACTGGCTCCTCAAGACCGGAAAATTGAAAGCATTTGGCAGTAGAAGCAAACGTACATGGAAGATTACCTCATTCCAACGGGTCGGGTTCAATGAAGAAGAAGTGGTGCTCTCTTTGACTGATGATAACCTTATCGGGAGTGGTGGGTCGGGTCGGGTTTACAAGATGAAGCTCAAGTCCGGGCAAACTGTGGCGGTGAAGAGGCTGTGGGAAGGTAACCGCCAGACGGAATCAGACACTGTGTTCCGGGCGGAGGTGGAGACGCTGGGGAGGATCCGGCATGGCAATGTAGTGAAATTGTTGTCTAGTTGTATCGGAGAGGATTTTCGGATTCTGGTTTATGAATACATGGAGAATGGGAGCTTGGGTGATGTGCTGCATGGTGAGAAGGGTGGGTTGGTGTTGGATTGGACCAAGAGGTTTGGGGTTGCGGTTGGGGCGGCCAAGGGGCTGGCCTACCTCCATCACGACTGTGTGCCGCCCATCTTGCACCGGGATGTCAAGTCTAACAACATATTGTTGGATGAAGAGTTCAGGCCTTGTCTAGCTGATTTTGGGTTGGCCAAGACATTGCAGCAGGATATGGAGGCTGATAGAGTCATGTCTCGTGTTGCTGGTTCCTATGGCTACATTGCGCCAGGTGATAATGACATTGATTTTTTGATATATAGCATTACTATATGTTGTAGTTATTTTATGTTTCCAGGATAGGTTATGCATATTTGTTTGCATATTTTAGCTATTGTTTATTTGTATCAAGTCATGATCATCTAATTAGTTTAAACAAACTAATTTTTCTCCAATTTTAATATCAAGACCTCAATTATATGCTACCAAACATATCATAAGAGTTTTGCTACTTTTACTAACTCGGTTGTATGCTTGTAAAAATTTGAGGCTTAGAATTGGAATTTGTGAAATTGGAAAAAATTTTGTTCTTGGTCCATGAAATTTTTTTCTCGAATTCCAATTCTATGCAGCCGAATATAGCTTAAGAAAAATGGTACGAACAATCGAATTGATCGGCATTGGCCTCTTAGTTTAATGAAAGTCCACTTTCATGCTTATGAAGATTTGGATAAAAAAATGAAAATGCTTCTGAAAGTTGTCAAGGGTTAGGCCAAGCAGCTCGGTTCTTTGTTCTAATTTGAGTAGAATGACCCTTTTTCCAAATGTAATAGCCTAATAGTTTTCACAATGTTGTAATTGTTGCAGAGTATGGTTACACATTGAAAGTGACTGACAAGAGTGATGTGTATAGCTTTGGTGTGGTATTGCTAGAACTAGTGACTGGTAAGAGGCCAAATGACTCATCATTTGGTGAGAACAAGGACATTGTGAAGTGGGTTACAGAGGCTGCAATATCATCTCCAGAGCAAGGAAGTGGCATCGATGGGAGTCCAAGTGCAGATTTGAGTCAGCTTATAGACCCAAGAATGAACCCACCATCGGCAAGCGAATGTGAAGAGATTGAGAAGGTTTTGAATGTGGCTCTTCTTTGTACTTCAGCATTTCCCATGAACAGACCCTCCATGCGACGGGTTGTCGAGTTACTTAAGGGCCACTCACCAGCTCGTCCGAAGTACGTGCCACTCACCAGCTCGTCCGAAGCAATGTGCTTAAAATTGTAGTAGTTTGTAGGTCTCTTAGACTAATTGGCTTCTTCTGGGTGTCATCCAATTTTTGTGTGATTGTGTTTATGCCAATGTGACGTACTCATACAAGTAATGCTTTAATAGACTAGTTAGTCTGGTGACAAGATCTTCATTTGAATTGTCACCAAAGTTTGAGCAGCCAAATGCTTCAATTATTTGCTCTATGCTTGATGAAGTTTTCAGGCTTCTATTATTGACATTGGTAAAATAATTTTGCAGTTTCTTAAAAACATAGAAGATGAGCCAAACCTATGTCGAAATTTCGAGAAATGGTCATCCTGATAGCCCTAAGCTCTTTGCAAGGTGGGCTGATCATTTAGTGAAGAAATTTTGTGATTATAACCATTGAACAAAAGGAAAGACCGGCAAACATATATATGAAAGTTTGTGGCAATCTACCAATGGCTTCCGAAGATTTTATATATAAAAAAAAACGAAAGCTACAAAGCAAACCAAATTTGCTAGAAAAAGCAACAACATAGCAGGCCAAAAAAGAATAACAACAAAGCTAAAGCCAAACAAAACCACAAGCAGAGCTAAGAACAACAGCAAAATTGGAATCAAAACAAACAAAGGAGTGAAACAAACAACATATAAACTAGATCATCACTGTATTTCCAGAAGAAGCAACATGGCCAAGCCAAACAGGGAGCCATATGAAAGCTAGCAAACAATCCACCGGAGGCCGAAAGCTAATTAAATATAGAGATTGTGTTGTGGTTGTAGAGTCTGAGGACGATGGTTTTTGGAAGGTTGATGTAATACCCCGCTCCAACACATGGTATGATATTGTCCGCTTTGGGCCTGAGCCCGCACGGTTTTGCTATTGGGTTTTACCCCAAAAGGCCTCACACCATTTGAAGAGAACATACTACATATAAGCACATCCCCTTTTCCACACCCAAGCGATGTGGGATTGAGCACCCTGTACCCTATCAGTGTGGTAGCTCAGCCCAGTGTCTGTCTTCGCACCCGCCCACTCACACTCGTCCACAAGGGTTACTACAATCCACCCCCCTAAGAGGCCCGACGTCCTCGTCGGCACACTTCCGGCTGGGTTCAGGCTCTGATACCAACTGTAATATCCCGCTCCAACACATGGTATGATATTGTCCGCTTTGGGCCTGAGCCCGCACGGTTTTGCTCTTGGGTTTTACCCCAAAAGGCCTCACACCATTTGAAGAGAACATACTACATATAAGCACATCCCCTTTTCCACACCCAGGCGATGTGGGATTGAGCACCCTGTACCCTATCAGTGTGGTAGCTCAGCCCAGTGTCTGTCTTCGCACCCGCCCACTCACACTCGTCCACAAGGGTTACTACAGTTGACTTGAAGATTTCTTTCCTATTATTGTTGGACTTGTTTAGGAATTTAATTCCTAATTGAATTTTCATTTTGAAACCTGAAGACTTGGTGACCAAGACAACTTGTTGACCAAGATATATCTCTTTATAAATAGGGGTTTTGTGTAACCCTAAAATTGAGTATCAAATTGTGAGAACAATTGTGAGACGAAAAAATTCAATTTTGCGAAATTGGTGAGAGCAAGAGAGAAGAGAGTTTGAGTGATTGTAATCCTCCATCATATTTTTCATAGTGAAATTATTCGGTGTGCTCTTTGGACGTAACCCATTGTTAGGGTGAACTAAGTAAATCTCTTGTGTATTTGTGTGTTTGCTTTATCTTTTGATTGCGTTTTCGTATATATTCCTAACAACTGGTATCAGAGTCTTGGTTTGCGTATCAAGGGCACGACAGGTAGTTGAAAAAATTCCGGCAAAGATTTTCATCATAGATCTATTCGTTTGAGTGAGTTTCTTCTTCCTAATATATTTTTTCTTTTTTGAAAATGTTCTGTTGGGAGAGTATGGCGTCAGAAGTTAGTGCATCAAGGTTTGAGAAGTTTGATAGCACAAACTTTGGTTTCTGGAAGATGCAGATAGAGAACTATTTGATTCAGAAAGATCTAGATCTACAACTTGGAAAGAAGCCAGTAGAGATGAAAGAAGATGAATGGACTAAGCTTGATCAGAAGGCGCTTGCAACGATCAGATTGACGTTGTCAAAATCGGTCGCCTTCAACATCAAAAATGAGAAGACGACAACATCTCTCATGGAAGCCCTTTCTAATATTGTAATACCCCGCTCCAACACATGGTATGATATTGTCCGCTTTGGGCCTGAGCCCGCACGGTTTTGCTCTTGGGTTTTACCCCAAAAGGCCTCATACCATTTGAAGAGAACATACTACATATAAGCACATCCCTTTTTCCACACCCAGGCAATGTGGGATTGAGCACCCTGTACCCTGTCAGTGTGGTAGCTCAGCCCAGTGTCTATCTTCGCACCCGCCCACTCACACCCGTCCACAAGGGTTACTACAATCCACCCCCTACGAGGCCCGACGTCCTCGTCGGCACACTTCCGGCTGGGTTCAGGCTCTGATACCAACTGTAATACCCCGCTCCAACACATGGTATGATATTGTCCGCTTTGGGCCTGAGCCCGCACGGTTTTGCTCTTTGGTTTTACCCCAAAAGGCCTCATACCATTTGAAGAGAACATACTACATATAAGCACATCCCCTTTTCCACACCCAGGCGATGTGGGATTGCGCACCCTGTACCTTGTCAGTGTGGTAGCTCAGCCCAGTGTCTGTCTTCGCACCCGCCCACTCACACCCGTCCACAAGGGTTACTACAATCCACCCCCCTACGAGGCCCGACGCCCTCGTCGGCACAGTTCCGGCTGGGTTCAGGCTCTGATACCAACTGTAATACCCCGCTGCAACACATGGTATGATATTGTCCGCTTTGGGCCTGAGCCCGCACGGTTTTGTTCTTGGGTTTTACCCCAAAAGGCCTCATACCATTTGAAGAGAACATACTACATATAAGCACATCCCCTTTTCCACACCCAGGCGATGTGGGATTGAGCACCCTGCACCCTGTCAGTGTGGTAGCTCAGCCCAGTGTCTGTCTTCGCACCCGCCCACTCACACCCGTCCACAAGGGTTACTACAATCCACCGACGGGTATTAGTGGGTGGGTGCGAAGACAGACACTGGGCTGAGCTACCACATTGACAGGGTGCAGGGTGCTCAATCCCACATCGCCTGGGTGTAGAAAAGGGGATGTGCTTATATGTAGTATGTTCTCTTCAAATGGTATGAGGCCTTTTGGGGTAAACCCAAGAGAAAAATCGTGCGGGCTCAGGCCCAAAGCGGACAATATCATACCATGTGTTGGAGCGGGGTATTACAGTTGGTATCAGAGCCTGAACCCAGCCGGAAGTGTGCCGACGAGGACTTCGGGCCTCGTAGGGGGTGGATTGTAGTAACCCTTGTGGACGGGTGTGAGTGGGCGGGTGCGAAGACAGACACTGGGCTGAGCTACCACACTGACAGGGTGCAGGGTGCTCAATCCCACATCGCCTGGGTGTGGAAAAGGGGATGTGCTTATATGTAGTATGTTCTCTTCAAATGGTATGAGGCCTTTTGGGGTAAACCCAAGAGCAAAACCGTGCGGGCTCAGGCCCAAAGCGGACAATATCATACCATGTGTTGGAGCGGGGTATTACAAATATGTACAAACAATCGTTTGTAGCGAACAAGGTACATCTTATAAATAAGTTGTTTAACTTAAAGATGTCTGAAGGTGGAAGATTCAATGAGCATCTCAATGTATTCAATGAGATGTTTGGACAATTAGAATCTGTTGAAATCGACTTCAAAGATGAGGTCCGTGTACTTCTAATTCTAGGGCAGTTACCTGAGAGTTGGAGTGGCACAGTTACTGCAATTAGCAGTTCTGCACGAAAATCAAAGTTGGAGTTTGACGATGTTGTCAGCATGATTTTGACTGAAGAAATCAGAAGGCAATCAGTTGGCGTTTCTACCAGTGGTTCGGCGTTGAACGTCGAAAGTAGAGGTAGAAGTTCAAACAAGAAGAAAAAGGATAATGGACATGGTCGTTCTAAGTCAAAGAGTGGCATATCAAAGTCTCAAAATCCCAAAGGCAATTCTCCAGATCTCAAAGACATTGAGTGTTGGAATTACGGCAAGATGGGTTAAAGTCTCGAAGGAAAGAAAATAAGAGAAGACTGAAACAAACATTGTCTTAGAAGATTCAGATGAAGTGCTGATATGCTCTTTGGAGAGCAAAGCAGAGTCATGGGTGATTGACTCTGGGCCTCATTTCACGCTACCTCAAACAGAGAGCTATTTACTAGCTATTCACCTGGTAACCTTGGTAAGGTGTATCTTGGTGATGATCAGCCATGCGACGTAGTCGGCAAGGGTGATGTACAGATCAAGTTGACTGGATCTATTTGAAAGCTGAAAGATGTGAGACACATCCCAGACTTGAGGAAGAATCTGAATTCCATTGGTCAATTATCACATGAAGGTTATGCTATAAACTTCATTGGGGATTTGTGGAAAGTCTCCAAAAAGGCTATGATCATAGCACGTGGTAAGAAGAAGGGCTCTCTCTACACAATTGCTAATGCTAAAGTATCAATAATGATTGTTAAAAGCAAAGAAGATCACAACCTATGTCACCAAAGACTAGGTTACATTAGTGAAAAAGGGCTCAAAGTCATGCACTTGTTAGGGAAACTACTAGGGATGAAATCGATTGAGATCGAATTCTGTGATAATTGTGTGTACGGCAAATAGAAGAGGGTTAGTTTCAAGAAGAGTGATAGAATTCTCAAGAGTGAGAAGCTTGAGTTAGTTCACACAGTGTCTGGGGGCCAGCTCGGGTCTCATCCATTGGTGGAAAGTCTTATTTTGTGAATTTCATTGATGATCATACATGGAAGGTATAGGTCTATTTTTTGGCGCACAAATCTAAGGTATTTAGGGTGTTCAAGAAGTGGAAGGCTATGGTATAGAATGAGATAGGCTTGAAGATCAAGAGGTTGAGGTCAGACAATGGTGGTGAGTATGAAAACAACGGGTTCAAGAAATTTATTTTGAGAATAGGATCCATTTGGAATGAATTGTGCAAGAAACCCCATAGTAAAACGGGGTGGCAGAACGGTTGAACTGAACATTGATAGAAAGAGTTAGAAGCATGCACATTCAGTTAGGTCTACCCAAACAGTTTTGGGCCAAGGCAGTCAATACAACAGCCTACCTTATTAATCGAGGACCGTCAATGTCATTAGAGCAGCTTATACCAGAAAAAGTCTAGAGCGATAAGGAGGTAAATCTTTTATGGCTGAAAGTGTTTGGTTGTATTGCTTATGTGCATATTAGTGACTATGCTATGGAAAAACTGGACTCCAAGTCACTAAAATGCACCTTTATTGGATATGGACGAGATAACTTTGGTTATCGACTTTGGGATTACCAAAATAAGAAGATTATTCATAGTAGAGGCATGATTTTCAATGAAAATGTGATGCACAAGGATAGAGGCATTGCACAACCAACTAGCCTGGTACAAGAAAATCTAGAGTATGTCGAGTTGGATGATGATCCAGTAAAAAGTGTGGCGCAGCAGGTTGATGAGGGTCCTCAGCCAGAAGAGCCTACAAAATAGTGAGCACCACAGTCTCGCAATTCTTTGTGCACAGTTAAAAGTCCTCTTAATTGATGAAAGAAAAGAATTCAATAGAGATTTTTGTATTCTCTCTTTAACCAATCACCTGATCCAACACAACCTCCAAAGGACATACTTGTGTTCGACCAATTATTTACATCGAGCCAATATAATGGCTCTGGTATGCCCGCAAACAATCGGCTTGGCTGGCTGATTAATTAAGACCGAACAGATACTATTGATGACTCTTTTTTCGATGTAGGTGAAATAGAGAAGTTTTCAAATCTAACCCAAGTTGGGTATGATGATTTTGAAGATGAAAGAAAAGAAGAACCAACCAAGGAAGAATTGTCCAGAACTTTTGAGGAGTTGTTTATAGAAACTGTCGAGCTTACAAAAAGCAAACAAAAAGGTTGGAGATGGTGGAAAGTGAAAAAGAATCTCTAATAGAAGAAAATGAGAAGATCCAGAAGGAAATTGAAGTAAACAAATCAAAAATTTCGAATCTTCAAAGTAAAGTCAAGTTTATCGAAAGTGAGGTAAGTCAAGCTATCTCTATCAAAGATGCTCTTGTTGTTAGAATTAATGTTCTTGAGCCTGAATTAAAAAAGTGACAAGAGAAACTGATTGCATTTAATTTTGGGAAGATTTATCTTGATAGCATGATTAGTGTTCGTAAGCCTGTAGGAGATAAGACTGGAATAGGTTTTGTTAGGTCATTATCTAAGGGAAAAACTATTTTTATTAAACCTAAGAACTTGAATGTGTTTGTGGTAAGAATGGATATAGTCAACACTATTTCTATAAGAAGAGAAAACTGTCTAATTCTGATTTTCATGTGCGTAATTCTTTTGGTAATAATAAGGTTCATGCTAAAAAGCCACATTATTGGAATAAACCCAAAAATTCTCAAGCTAAAAAGAATTCAAACAAAAAAAAAGATATTTTTGTTTCTCCACAATATTTTCCTAATAAGTTACATGTTAAAACAACTTGGATGAAAAAGGAAGATTTGAAGAAGTTTATGTATATTGATACTATGAGATTTATTGATTGGGATACTTAGTTTATCAATAGATGAAGTACTTGATTTTATGATCTAAGCATTGATGACTAATGTACTGTATTTATATCTTTTTAGTGGTGAATCTTTTAAATCCATACAATTTATGCACTAGTCCAACTTTGAGAGAATTGATTGAAAACTTGTGTGAAATTGACTAGAGTATATTGTATGAATAGCATTGAGGGCTTAAATGATCAATGAAAAAAATGAAAGAAAAGATTCTATCTTTATTCAACATGTAATAAAAAAAATGAAAAATCTACTGAAAATATAAGACAAAAAGGAAAAGGCTACCTTCGAGATTATAATATAAATCTCTAATGAGATATCTTTAAAAAGAAGTTGTTTTGAGGAAATAGCTGGCTGTCCGTAAGCGTGAAAGCCCTTGTATTTGAAATAAAAAAATTGGTGAAATTCAATAAAAAAAATAAGTTGATCATGTGTATTTTTATTTTCTTATCATCCAATATGTTTTAGAAGATAAATCAAAGGAATTTGAATTTTTTATGATGTTGGATTGCACACACACATGAATTTGTTAGATGAAAATAGTTTTGTATTTGAAGTTGTGCCATGATCATGAACTTGAGGATGAATTTTATTGACAAATTATGTGTTTTTAAATTTTGCATTTATAAATATTTCAAAATTGTTAAAAAATTTTAGGAGTCATTTTATTCTCTGAAAAATCTATTATGATTGTTCTCATGTGATAATATTTTTTTTTTGTGTTTTGAGAAAAACAAAAATTCAAAATTTTTTTTGGTTTATGTTTAAACATTTTAATGCTTATTTTTGAGATAGGCTAAAGGAAAATGTTTAGAGAATTGATGTCCAAAATTGAAATTTTTTCACAATTCACAAAGTTAGATTAGTCCCCAAATACTAGGACCAGTCACACTTCCTGCATCCAAGAGAATCTAGGTAGGACAGACTGGTCCTCATATATGAGCATCAATCGTACTTAGCAGATGCCCAGTTTTAGGCATTTCCACACACACGATTTTTTGTTAACACTCACAATTCACTCATTTGCACACATACTCATCTCACTCAACTCTCAAGCTTTCAATACACTCTCAAGAACACTCAAACTCTCAATTCCCATATATTTTCTTCCTCTAGTTTTCTTGTGATTATTGTTTTTGGAGGTTGGGATTGGTTTATTTGGAGTTTGCATTGGTTGACTTTTTGTGTTGGTGGTTATTTGATCAAACAAAACTCTTTGAAATTTGACGATTTTAGAGGTGCACACTAGGTGTTTGACAAAATTACTAAATGGAGCTCTTGACCTTATTTTTGGTTCCTTTTGCGATGGTTTTGATGACTCGCAAATGGGGACACACTAAGCGTCAACAAGCGCAAAAAATCGCATTGTGTTTGCCCGAGATATGTTTGAGGACGATTTCAATTTTAACAACCTTCTAAATGTAATTGGTTGTCGGGTTATGAGGATAGAACGCAAAGTGAATATTTTGGCGATCAAACAAAAATGGCAATTGGAGTTTGTCAACTATTTTGAAGACAATGGTTGGGAGTCATTATGAGACTTACGTGAGATAGTTAAGCCAGACATGGTGAGATACTTTTATGACAATGTAATCATGTTGAACTTGGACGACCTAACAATTCTAACAAAGTGTTATGGCGTTTAGATTGAGGTTACCAAGGACACTATTGCGTATATTTTGAGTGTGGAGGTGATTGAGGATAACATAGTCTTGCCCTATCAAGTTAAGGATCAAACCATTCGTCTATGGATGACATGATTCTAGAGTTGTGCATACCCAATGCCCTGAGGCTAGTAGATAGGTTACATTCACTCTATCTTACTCACAACATGTTGGCATTGAATTTGGTGGTCTCATACAATCTTGATCCTCATGACTATAAAGGCAATTTTATAAAAAGCCGGGTTGAGATGATTTACCATATTGTTCGAGAGGATCCTATCAACCTTCTTACTACAATCATGCGAACCATGATCTTAGCTACTCGACATTCTAGGTCATCATATGCATTGCCCTTTCCACAAATTGTGATGGCTATCTTGAGGGATGCTAGGGTTCTTATTCCTAAGAGAGCAGACGTTGAGAAACTGAAAGGGGTGATTGAATCTACTTCGATTATTCATTCGATGAATAAGAAAGAGAATCATAGGAAAACCTACGAGCTTGGATTATGAGCTGGTCAGGCAATGTCGGGAGGTCGTGGAACTTTTCAGCTTCTTGTGCGACTGACATACCGGTGATAGCAAATCAGATGAACCAAGTTTCGAGGTTCATGCAGCAAGGGTTTGATCGATTACATGCTACGATTGACAAAATTGACCATGCTATTCTTGATGATGTTGATGATGCTGATGATAATTAGACATAGGATGTAAGCCTTGATATTTTTTTTTCTAGACTGGATATGTTTTGATTAGCTATACATGTCTAGATTGTTTTTTGCATGTTATTTTTTGATTCAAAAACTGATGTTATGATTATGGATGGTATTTTTATTGAACAGTGATTATTTAATCTATTTTTGCTCAGATATTGTATTGTTCTCTTTTTTGCTTTACTATTTGTCTTATTTATATTGCTCTCTTTGATCTTCATTTGTCAATTTGTTACAAAAGGGAGAGATATGGTTATAAGATATTTCTAGTTGAGGGGGAACATTGTATGTTGGGAGCATTATATGTTTCTGATTATATTTTTTGTTAAGCTTTTCACAAGTTGTGTTGTTTAAGTGATGTACAGATATAAGTTTCTAACAGTCTTAAACACACATGGGAAGCTTCATTGCATCGACTCTTTATTTCTTTGTATTTTGGACAAAATTGTAATCTAATTTTTTCAATGGATTTTGTTATAATCTTCTAGGTGGTTTTGTCACGAAATTGCCAAAGGGGAGATTGTGAGTTATATATTTGTAATTGACAAATTTTGGTGTTCAAAACTAGATTGATCAAGTTGTAATTTTCTATTTATTTTCTGTATCGATCATCAACATCTTCAAGCTGATACAAAAGTGCATGGAACCAGTTAAATTGGTGATGACATCATATAGTACCGGTAAGTATGGTGAGGGCACATTGCAATTTATATTTTCAAGCGTATTTTGGAAAACTAGGTTTCTGGAAAAAATTAAAGTTTTTCAAAATAAGACCGGTCCCTATTTTTTAGGATCGATCCAAATTTTCTCATCAGTTTAGTTTTTTCAGGAATTTTCAAAAGTCCAACCGGTTCTACATTTTGAGCACCGATCCTACTTATCCTGTTCCAAATAGGAAATTAATTTTGACAAAAATTCTGATTCCTATTAGGTTTGAAACTTCTAGGAGAGTTCTATATTGATTTTCAACTTGTTTTCCAAGTAGGATTAGGACTCCCTTACCTATATATACGTATCTATATTTTATCTACAAATATGCTATGAGAATTAATATTTTTAGACAGAGAAAGCTTATAGGGTATAATTAGGGTTATTTTTCTATATTTTGAGAGCATATGTCTATTATTAACGAGTGATATTTAGGATGGTGTTCTCCTACTGATTGTCTGTTCAGATACTGTAATAAATTTATTCGCTAATTAGAGCATTAGATTTATGGTTCTTCTATTACTTGCTGAAGAGGAAATGTGAACCATATTGCACTATGAATGGAACGAGATACTTGCTGAGTATTTTTGTTCTTCCAGTAACATTTTTGTGAAGATCGTGATGTTAGCCAGAAGTCTGCAGCGGTTGGACCTGAAGTCGCAAGGATAAGCCTGAGGTGTTCCACATCATATTCTTGACAGAGTGAAGAGGGGTGTGAGTTTGAGACAGAGTCTGCTGTACTTTGTTTCACCATAGTGGATTGGTTTCTTGAGGCTTTTGCCTCCCTTATGGTTTTTTCCCGATCTACGTTTTTCATGTAGATCTGGTGCATTCTTTATATTACTCGCACTTTATTTTATTTACTTACTTTATACATTTGATTAATTATTAATTGGACTTAAAATCGAAATAATTTAGAAAATTAAGCAAATGAGCAAGTGAATCTATTCAGCCCCCTCTAGGTTTTAAATTACTTTCGCAATCACTTTCGCACCTCGTAACTCACAAATTCTTTGACTTACCTGGCCTAGAGTGGGGAGAGGCCCTTCCTAGGTCCTAGGGATTAGTTAGGACGAAGTCTTAGATACCCTGGTTAATTTAAAAAAAAAGTAGAAGACCTCCCACTGATTTTATGGTTCAAAACTAGCTCATTAACAGAATAAGTTGTTGCCCATTTTTCATGCAGCTCTAAACATTAGAAAGTCTATGAATTCATCGGCATCCATGAAGAGATGAGTTTCTATACTCTTTTAATAATTGAAGCAGCACTTTGTATACATACGTGATACATGTATACACGCACCAATTGGGATGTAATGACATTGGTTTATTAATAAGAATTTGTTTCTTATCAAAAATAATGTTTTTATATTATTAATGCTATGTATTGATTCAATTCAAGACTCGAGGATGTAATGACATTGATTTATTAATAAGAATCAGTTACTTATCAAAAACACTGTTTATATATCATTAATGTTGTGTATTGATTTGATTCATGACCAAATCGTAATGTCCATTGACTACACAATGACTTGGTGCGTGCATGGTATGGTTACTAAAGTCGGGAGGAAAAGTCACTTATATTGTGTTATTATAAAATGTTTTGTTCATTCTGCAATAGTGGGTGGACTCCCTATTGACTAGGAAGCACGAACACGAACACGGGTATGACACGACATGGACACGGTGATACGAGAAATTCTAAAAAAGCAGGACATGGACACGGCGATGATACAACTATAAAATAATAATATAATATATTAATTATTCAACCAAAAAAAATTACATTAGATAAATACTTCAATTCATCATCAAGCAATTAAGAACCAAACAAATTTATAAACAAAAATAGACAAATAGATTAAAGAACCAAACTTAATTAGTCATCTACATATATTTAGCTTAGATTTTTAATCATAACTTAGTTACATATAATTTTCTTTCGAAATATTTGAATATAGATAATTGTTACGAAGTGTCCGACACGTGTTCAAGGAGTGTTCGAGAAGTATCCTAAAAAGGAAAATGTTAGGACACCTCTACGAAGTGTTTGATACAGTATTTGAGTATTCGACACGAATACGGCACCCTTAGTGAAGTGTCTGTGCTTTATAGCTTATTGATAAAGAATAGAATATGATTACCAACAAGTTATTATCAAAGTAATTGTGAGGCCATAATTGCAATTACTACTTGTTAGTGTTATGATGAATGTTATCCTTAAGTATGAGGGAGTGATGAACATCCCTAAGTATGGTTGGTTATCCCTTTGATATATGCGGTGGGCCCCAGGGTTTAAAATTCAAATATGTTGGGTGTTGGTTGATCATGTGCTTTGGAACATGCTCCAAATTTTTACATCTATGCTAGCTAATTTATTATTACTTGATTAGTTTAATCAATAATAAATCCAAGTGTTTGATTCGAATTTAATAAAATGGGTATGCACCTTAGCAAAGTGCATAAGTTTTATTAAAGGTTTTTGGATTAAACGAAAAATAATTAAGTGGCTTAATTAATATTCAATTGTTAATTTGGATTGATTGACACTTATACGTTCGTATCTAATTGTGTGTAGAGGGATAATTTTATATAATTAATATGGGTGTTAGGTGTTAGGCAACACAAAGTTTAAAGACAACACATGATTCAACCATTCTCGAGTTGGAGTGCAACCACACTTATATAATGAAATTAAGTTGTGGTTAATGGACTATTAAATTTAGGATCATGGAATGAGTGGCCAATTTATAATCCATTGGAGCCGATAAGAGTTTGGACCCTAAAATAAGATCCTCACTTCTAGCGCACTAGGTCGATTTAAAACTAACTGAGTTGTTAAGTGTGAATTGATTTAATGTACTAGAGGCATTTGTAATTTAATTACATGCTAAGAGTATAAGTGAAATTATATATAAATATATATTTGATATATATATATATATATATATATATACATAATATCTTATTTTTCGTAGGGAGAATATATAATATGGAGTGTGTATATATTTTTATTTTATATGAATGTATGATAGATTTATCATATCTTGCATATATAGAAAGAAAAAGTTGATTTGGGAGATGCTCTCCTATAAATATATTTCATTCTCTCCCATATCTTGTGAAAAAATAGTCGTAAGACTAGGGTTTTGCAATTACAACAAGAGTGATCGTAGGAGATTGCAAGAGAAAAATCAATTTACTAATCTAGGGTTCTCTCACAAGAACTAGATTTTTAGAGAATCATTCTCAAGGGTCATAGTGGTGATTCTTACAAGCTGTACACTAAGGAGATCGATTGCTTTATCAATTCTTGAAAAATAAGGAGTTTGAAAAATTATGCCTATCAAGGTATATGATATCTAAATCTCATATTCCACATGCAATCGTATTTGTATTAAATAATTTTTTTTTTATTATTACATAATTTTTCATACATCAAAAGTTCGACTAATTTTTCGATTTATTTCGAGTCGATCGTTTCCGAAAACAAAAAGATCCCCTTTTCATCCAGAGAGATTTTGGGCTTTTTTTCCTTCCATGCATACAATGTGCCTAAACACAGAGTCAATCAGAACAAAATCTTTCCTAGTGGCCACCTTGTCTCTAGTGGCCACGTTGTCTTTGTACTATAGATAATGTTTGGGGAATGTCAAATGAATTTGTGTGGTGCAATCAACTGGAATTATGGGGCCATAGAGTGATAATTAAAAAAGGATAAAAGAAGTGACTTGATCCACATTGTTGAAGTTCTATCAGCAACGCTTTATATTAGTAACATTCAACTCTAAATCAACACTTATCTTTTAAGTTCAGAATCCAAATAGCTAAGAGGACAGAGAGGAGAGAGATGGTGACAAAAATTTTAGTTTGCTTAACAAGACTCTCAATGTGAGATGGGTACCACAATGTTATATTTTGTACTACACTATACAAAATTTATATTAAATATAGAATTGGACCCATTTTTCTTTTAAAAAAATAAATAAAATGTGCTTGAAATGTTGAGAACTGTTTACCATAAATCAAGAAAGATTTCAACAAATCAGACTAATTCATTGGATCTAAAAACGCTCACCCTGATTTGCGAATATAAGCCATTTATTCTATAGTTAGAAGTTGAGATTTTCATGTATGGGACTCTAAATAGTTTGAAAAAAGACTTGGCTGTTTTTGTTATTATGTTATAAGGTGAGGTTGAGTGGACATAGTTCTTATCTAATGAAGCCTAATTTGAGTCTACCAAATTAGTAACCATCCCAATTGATTTGATCAAGTTGCCAAGCTAAAGTGAAGTATTTGCCTCCATCTCAAGCTGGAAGGATATGAAGTAGATAAATTGGGTCCCTGAAGCTCAAAGAGAATATATTCTTTCATGAGCAGGTAGATAAGAACTTGATCATCTTCTCCTGATTGGCTATAAATATAGACTGAGAGAGACCACAATTTTTAGCATGCTTTGAGCATGAATTTTGTAGGTAGAAGAGAGGTCTTGCATGAAGAGATGAGTCCTTTTTGGACTTTGGTGTCTTGAAGCTCGTCTCTCATGCAAGGCCTTCTTTTGTTTGACAAACACTTTGACAGTGTGTATATATATATATATATATATATATTACATTGTAATATATCACAATGTCTTGTCACAAGACCATGAATGTTATGAGAAGTGAGGTCTAAGATGACGATAAGAGTGTTGTTTGGTAGCCAAGGATGACTTGCCTCCTCCTTCCTAGGGGTTTCAAGTATATATATATATGTACACACACACAAAAAGAATTTACAATTTTTCTTGGACCCTTGATTGGATTTTAGGCAGGTCGTCCTTGCTATCTCGACCGGCTCTTCTCTCTCATCTTAGGCCTTCTCTTCTTTTCCAATGAGCACTTGAAGTTAATTAGCTCGTCCATGTTTTGCATGCAGACATAACATGTAATGGTATTTTAATTAATTATTATTATTATTCTTATTATTACTACTACTACTGTTGCTTTTTTTCTTATTTTATATACTAATTTACTTTTCTATTTAGTTATTTATTCTTGACTTTCACGTTGCCGGTAGCAAAGTTTGATGTGAAAAATAAGTGGATTAGTGTCAGGTACACAACTGACTATAAATCTTATCTCATATCTTCTTAATAGATTTCAAGGGTACCTTTATTTTTAAAAGTGTTGGCACCCAAATATGGCGCCACTTGGTAGCCAACATAGGGGTCGTTTGGGGCGAATGGTGAAGGCTAATTATGAGTCCATTCTAACAGAAACTCTGAAGGTCGAGGACTCTTAGCAAATTGTCTTAAAAATAAGCTTAGCTAGCGTATGAATATATATATAGTTAAACATATATATGTATATATATGAGTGTACATCTGTATAATTGTTTCTTGAAGGTTTGAAGCAAGGAGTCTGTTATAACCTGGGTTCCAACTGAGTTTGACACAAAGTAGAAGACTGAAAGAGATATGTATGAAAATTGTGATCAAATTGAGCTTAGACAGGACTCTGTAGGCTGATACGAGTGAAAGCTGGCTGAGCACATGAGTCCGAGTGTAACTTGGGTTCTGTAGGAATTTAGGGGATAGAGTCAATCGCACTTTGGATTCTATGAATTGCTTATGGATAAGGACTTTGATAATCAAGCTACTATCATGAAGTCACTATACAGAGTATACGTACGTATGAGCATGGTCTGCGTGTTTCCATGGATTAATGTATACTGAACAAGGATTCTTATGAAATTGGATTACATTGGAAGACTTTGGTGAATCATGGACTCTACAAATGAAGGCTAACGGGCAACAATCAAGGGCACTTGAAGACATGGTGCATTGAGATATAGTTAATTTATTTCTTTTTATGTAATTGTTTTATTTTTGTATTATCTTGTCACTTAGATTTAGGAACATACAGTGATGTAATTTTTACTATAAATAACTGAAAGTAACTCTGTATTAAGGGGTTCCCACAACCACAAAAAATAATAATTGCATCACGTGTAATCTATCTCTCTCACAATATTCTCCCAAAATATTGCTCTGATTCTTACTTGTTCTACATCTCCCTCATAAATTTCTTGCTCTCTACCTTCTCTAATCAGTCCGTCTATCTACATCTCCCTCATTGCTATCTCTCTCCTTCTACCCCCTACTTTCTATGATTCAGTCTCGCAATTCTTTGCGCACAATTAAAAGTTCTCTTAATTAAGGCAAAAAAGAACTCAATAGGCAGTTTGATATTCCCTTTCGCTAGCCAATCGCTTGATCCAACACAACCTTCAAAGGAAATATTTATTTTAGACCAACTGTTTTACATTGAGCAAATATCACTGCTTTGGCACGCCTGCAAATGCTGACAATTCAATCGATCTACCTGACTGATTAATTAATACAAAACATATTTTGGCACGTCTGGTGGGACTAGGAAAGTGCTAAAGAATTGAGAATATGCCGCCTAAGCTAAGGTCCATGAGGAACTTAGCCACTGGCGATGATAAGCAGGAGAAAGAAGTTCCTCAACCTGTCAAAGGCCCCGCAGCCAACCCATCAAATTTGGCAATCTTAATGGATGTTATACATACAATACGCATTCAAATCGATGAATCTCAGACCAACATGGGTTGATTGGATGAGAAGATCACCCAGATTGATGTTCGTGCAAATGATCGTATAGAAGAAATTCTAAAACAATCGATTGTCCAAAATAGACCGATCATTCATAGTTCCATCACCCAAGATTTGGCTTATTATCCGAATGCTCAATAGGCTAACCAGAAATTGAAAGGTCCAATATTAGTTTTGCCTCAACCTTTTGCACAGAGTAACCTACCGTTTAGCAGTTCACAGCCTGATGAAGTGAAAAATCAGTTATCAACTGAAACCATGAACAAACGGCTGCCTGAGCAACAACAAGTACGTTCTCGTAACAACTTCATAGGCCTAGTCGACCCTAGAGATGACCCCAAAAGGAGAACAATGCAAGAACCCTCGATTGCACCTGCACCCGAGGGGCAGATAGAAAATAATTGGCAATTTAGGTGGCAAGAACATGAACAACCAATAAATCTAAACGTTCTTGAAAATCGATTTGATGATATCTATCGAGCTTTAGGATTAAGAAGGACTAATCAACCCACCTTTAGAAACCTTATCCTGAAGAATATGATTTATTTGAATATCCTGGATATAAAATCCTTAACTTTGCTACATTTAGAGGGGAGGAAAATCAATCAACATTGGAACACATCGGCCACTTCACAATCCAATGTGGAGAGGCTGGTGCTAACCATATGTGAAAATTAAGGTTATTCCCCAGTTCTTTAACTGGCATAGCTTTTACTTGGTATTCCAAGTTGAGGCTAAATTTCGTAGTGAATTGGTAACAAATGGAAAATTATTTCATACTCAGTTTCATCGACCGAAACTGGAGGCTACATTGGCTGATATGTCAAGGTTAAGTCAATTGCTTGGAGACACGGTCGAGACTTTCATAGCAAGCTTCGGGAGGGCCCAACTAAAGTGTCAAGTGATCCTTCTTGAAACAGAATATGCAAAGTTAGCCCTAAATGGTTTAAATATTGAACATAGAAAGAGATTCGAGGGCATCGAGTTCCATGATATATTTGAGCTGGCCGAAAGGGCTACTCGATATGAATCGATCCTCAATGAAGAAAAAGAAAGGAAAATCTCATCAAAGGGGACTTATTATAAAGATCCCAATTATATGGTTTTTTCAACAGAAATTGATGAGGATCTCTAAGAAAATCTGGCCAAGGTCCACATTAAGAAGCCGTATATTTGTGAAAGCCTAATAAGAGTCAAGTTAGTCACTAGTGGCTCTCACTCGGCTTCATCAGCCAATTCAACCAAAAAGGGGTTGGCTAATACAGAAAAATTTTACTCATTCAATCTGTCAATGATTGATAAGATCTTTGATCATCTACTGGCTGATAAATAGATCATACCCAAGGGACAGAAGATCCCATCAGCTACTGAGTTGAAGGGAAAATAATATTACAAATGCCATAACTCATGGACGCATAGTACTAACGATTGTACAATTTTCTATAATATTGTGTAGAAAGCGATCGACAAAGGTACCTTGAAATTCTTAGACAAACAACTGGAAGTTATAGGAGTCGACAATAACCTTTTTCCTACAATCGGTTCAAGTAATGTGATCAGCTTTGTACCAAAGGCTGAAGATCAGTAATCAAAGGTTGATGACTGAGCACTACCAGACTCTTCAAGTAACAAGATAATAGAAGAATTGGAGCAAAAATTATGAGAGGCTCAACTGGTTCTTATTGAAAAAGAATGTTGTCTAAATTGCAAGACTCCTGGAAATTATGGTGACGAAGGGATGGGACCCGGGGGAAATGGTATATGAAAGAACATCCATATAGCAACCCTTGTGGACGGGTGTGAGTGGGTGGGTGCGAAGACAGACACTTGGCTGAGCTACCACACTAACAGGGTACAGGGTGTTCAATCCCACATCGCTTGGGTGTGGAGAAGGGGATGTGCTTATATGTAGTGTGTTCTCTTCTCTTCAAATGGTATGAGGCCTTTTGGGGTAAAACCCAAGAGCAAAACCGTGCGGGCTCAGGCCCAAAGTGGACAATATTATACCTTGTGTTGGAACGGGGTATTACAGTCCATAGGAGGATCGTATTCTCTCAAGATTGACCAGCCTTGACAGGTAACAATAAGTTGATCTCCCAAAAGATCAAACCAAAAGAAAGAATTACCATGTGCAGAGATAGAGCAATTTTTGATAGGATGCTTCCCACTCATCGTAATCCACCAAGATTTAAGAGGGGATTACTAGATCAGTCAATGATGTGTGTTAGAAAGGAAGACATCCCTTAGGCGCCAAGAATGATAAAATCATTTGTGGTTGCCCATAATCGATGGACAAAAGTGACTCATTCCAAATTTCCTAGAGACATGTGCCGAAAAGTGCTCCCACTCGTGCTCAGAAGTGGAGAATGAAAAGGAAAAGAACCAAAATGAGGAGGGATAGGCCGATGACCAAGTAATGTTGGTCGACGTATGTGATCAAAGACCTACATTAGATGAGGCGATGCATATATCTTTGACCTTTCATGGAGAAGAGTCTTCCCGAGATGGGTTTTAGTCAGACCAAGATCCAAAACATGCAGCAAAATATAGAATCAGGTTCAAGAATTTCCTAAAAAAGGTCGTGTGCAACATGACATTCACTTTACCAACCATTTTCCAAGCGAAGCCTGGTCAACTATGTGTCATAGCCGATCACATAGAGCTTGAGAATGATCACGTGACTCAAAAAGATACATTAGACACAACATCGATCAATAAGTAGCTAGTTTCTAAGAAAAGGTTCATTCTCAACCGATAGGGTGGTATTTGAAAGACCACTATTGGGCATGACTCAACAAATAGGGCCTTTGTATGTTAATGTTTGGATAGAAGGGAAGCCAGTCAATCGACTATTGGTTGACAACGAATTTGTGGTAAATGTCATTCCATCAACCACAATGAAGATTTTGGGAAAAAACATAGAAGATGTGATTCCTACAGATGTCACAATCAGCGGATTCAATGGTGGATCTACAAAAACTAAAGGAATAGTCCCTTTAAAAGTCACTGTTGGAGGATGATCTTCAGTTATCGCTTTCTTTATTATTGAATCAACAGCGGCCTATAACTGGCTTTTGGGCCATGATTGGATTCACCCTAATATGTGTATCCTATCATCGTTTCATCAGATAATAGAGGCTGATAACAAGCCTTTCCTAACCAAAGTATATGTTGCTGAAGCCACTCTTTACGATGAAGTCTGTGTTCCAATCCAGTTCGTTGGCATGGACAAGATGGGTCGACCTACATCGGCTGTGATGAAAAGGGGGCTGACAGCTTTAGAAGTAAAAGAGTTTTTATATGAAGTACGTCGGCCGATGATAGAGCTCAATCGACTTAGTTATGATCCAGAAAAATTGGTTAATAATGACAGAAAAATCCAATAGAGAAAAGAAATGAATGCGAGCCTTCAGGGTCGCTTGTGCTCGACTAAAAACATACTTAGTCGAGAAGGGAATTGCCAAAGTAGAACAATTTTATCTGAAACTATCAGCCAATATGGCTGAAGTGATCAAGTTCTACAGTGAAAAACTAGGTGCGATACATCTGGTAGATTTAGAATCAACACTAGCAAAATTGGATGATCTCAAGGCAGAAGTACAAGATCCTTTGCTAGAAGTGAATTTGGGAATGATTCGCCTCAGCCTACATATATTAGTGCTCTTTTGGATCCTAACTTCTAGGCTGAGATTATCAAATTATTGAAAGAATTCAAAGATTGCTTTACCTAAAATTATGAAGAGATGTCGAATTTGTCAAGAGAATTAGTAGAACACAAGCTACCAATCTGTGAAGGGTACAGACCATACAAATAGCCACTTAGAAAGATGTCTTAAGAAGTGGTATCAAAAGTCAAAAAAGAAATATAAAGACTTTTGAAGGCAGGCTTTATTTGAACGTCAATGTATGTGGAGTGGATATCTAAGGTGGTATTAGTCATCAAGAAAAATGAAAAGCTAAGGGTGTGTGTTGAATTTAGAAATTTGAATTTAGCCACCCACCCCAAAGGACAAGTATGCCATGCCAATGGCCAATCAATTGATAGCTTCAGCCGCCAAAAATGAGGTCATGTTGGCACTAAGGTTATAACTAGATATATATAGCAGAGGGAGACATTGAAAAAATGGCTTTTAGGTGCCCTTGGTCGATTGTAACATTTGAATGTGTGGTAATGCCTTTTGGGTTAAATAATACTAGGACCACTTATCAAATGGCAATGAACGCCATATTCCATGATATGATTGGCCAGTTTATGGAAGTATATATAGTTGATATGGTAGTGAAGTCATCAGCCAAGAGGCAGCACCTAATACATCTTAGGGCCACCTTTGAGAGGATGCAAGCTCATAAGTTAAAAATGAATCTTATTAAATGTGTTCTTAGAGTATCGGCTGGGAATTTCTTAGGATTTCTGGTACATCAACAAGGCATCGAGGTCGACCAAAACAAAACTAAGGCAATCATGAATGTCAGGGCACCTAGTAATAAGAAACAACTTCAACGATTTATCGGCCAGATAAACTTCCTGAGATGTTTCATCTCAAATTGTGCGGGGAAGATCCACATGTTTTCTCCTCTGTTGAAATTAAAGTCCCAAGAGGAGTTTGAGAGAATAAAGGAATATCTAGCCAATCCACTTGTTATGATGCCTCCAAGGAAGAAATGGTTAATGAAGCTTTATTTGTCGGCAGCTGAGGAGTCGATCGGGAGCATGTTAGCCCAGGATATTGAGTTAGGGAATGAGAAAGCCATCTATTATCTGAGCAGGATTCTATTCCTAGTTGAGTGTAGATACACGTCGATTAAGAAATTGTGTCTAGTTCGTACTTTTCTGCTATGAAACTGATGGTATATATGTTGTCAAGACCTTCAATCACTGGACGGATAGGCAAATGGCCATTGGCCTTGATGGAATTTAACTTTATATATATCCCAAAAAAATCAGTCAAAAGTCACTGGCTGAGTTTTTAGCTGATCACTCATCGACTGATATTGATCCATATATCTCAAATGAGCTAGAATCTGCAGCTGTATTTATCACTCTTTGGATATTGATGTTTGATGGCTCCAGTACCAAGGATGGTGCTGCGGCAGGGATAATGATCATTTCTCCAAATGGGAAGAGGATATCATTTTCCTTCTTCTTGGACTTTAAATGCTCTGATAACTAAGCGGAGTATGAGGCCATGATTATTGGTTTGGAAATTCTGCTGTAAATTTTCATCAAAGACGTGCACATTGTGGGGGATTCGAATATAGTTCTCAGTCAAATATTTGGAAACTTTCGACGCCTTGCTTCACAGTTGAGGCCGTTTCACTCAGTGGCTCTGCAATTAATGGAACAAGTTGACACTGTCAAACTGGAATATTGGCCAAGAGAGTTCAACAAAGAGGTGAAAGATCTAGCCCAGATAGGTTAGGGGTCAGGGTCCCGAAGGGGTTACCCAAAAGGCTGATCAAAGTGTCACGGAGAAGCCTCCTATTGGCCGAGGCGAGAAATGCAACCATGGCCGATGCGTTTGTGGTTGACATTGATACATTAGAAGGCGATGATTAAAGATACCCTCTGATCAAGTTTCTAAGGAGTCCTAACCGAACCGTTGATAGGAAGATCAAACGAAAGGTCGTAATGTATTTATTACTAGCGGTTTTAAAAGCAATGACAATTCTTTTATTGATGAAGTTGAAGACTACAATTCTTTTTTCTAGCTAAATAGATTGCTCTAAAAAAAATGGGAAATAAAGATGGTGGTTCACTTCAAAGCTTCAAATTTAGAATTTCTTCAAATTTTGTTTGTAATAATTCTTCTATAGTCCCCATTACTTCAAAATTGTGAGTGGAGAGAATGTTAGTTTCTTCAACCGAGTCTCATTTTTTCCTGAGCTTGGTGGCGCTGTTGAACCAAAGCTTTTTCCATTCAGAAATTTTCACAGTCTGATTCCATTCAGATTGCTTGCAAAACTAGTGGAAAGCTAAAAATAAGTACCGGTAACTCAAAGGGAGAAGAGAATTTCTATTATTATCTGTGGCGGATAATTCCTTTGCACAACGAATGACTTCTTCGTAAAATCTTCCACAAAATGGGAGACCTCATATCACATACAAGTCATGAAGGAAAATTGATAGTTCCCCAATCGAGCAGTGGAGTGTATTGGTTAAAGGGCACCAAGACTCAGGGAAGGCTCTGATTATATTCACATGTCGATCATATGAGAATAAGGAAGCAAACATGACATCGTATAATTTGTTGTCTTTAAAGAATTTGCTGTGACCACCCAAAACCTCCTTTGACCATTCCCATATGCCAAGTCAATAGAAGCATTAAAGGAAACACCCCATTCAACTTCTTTGGCGCGCACTTTATGACCCATGAGTGAAAATTGCTCTGGTTCGCCTTCTTTTATTTCATGAAATGCAAATTTCAACACTAAAACCTCTGCAATTGATGCCCGTACCTTATTCTGGTTATAGCCAAGATTTACAAGCATATAGAAAAATTATATGGACCATTGTGACAAGTTGTACGAAACATTAGGAGGAGACACCCGTGGAGCAAAACGACCAACCAGTGGGGTCCTTACATCAAGTGTAGTTCCTTTTTTCATGACATTGTTCTCTCGTTCTAAACCGGTTACGATGTTTGCCTTAAAGTTTTTGAAGAAAACCATGATTAGCAGAAATCAAATGTTGTTTACCTAACAAAAAAAAGTGTGAGAGAAATTTCAACACTTCAAAAAAAAAAGTGTATGAAACGACGATGAAGTGTTCCAAAGGAACTAAGTGAACACGAACTCCATAATATTCTCAACATGATGGAAGGATAAAACATGACCCCGAAGGGCACGAAGGGACCCCATAGGGGCGATAAAGTGTTCCAAATGAACTAAGTGATCCCGAAGGGAGGATAAAGTGTTGCAAAGGAATTAAGTGACCCCAAATGGTACTAAGGGACCCCAAAGAGATGATAAAGTGTTCCAACAAAACTAAGTGACCCTGAAAGGATGATAAAGTGTTCTAAAGGAACTAAGTGACCCCGAAGGGACGATAAAATGTTGCACCGGAACTAAGGGACTCCGAAGGGACGATAAAGTGTTTCAACAGAATTAAGTGACCTTGAAGGGCACTAAGGGACCCCAAAGGGATGATAAAGTGTTCCAAAGGCACTAAAGGATCCTGAAGTGACTATAAAGTGTTCCAAAGGAACTAAGTGACCCCGAAGGGCACTAAGAGTCCCCAAAGGGACTATAAAGTGTTCCAAAGGAACTAAGTGACTCCAAAGGGCACTAAGGGACCCCAAAGGGACTATAAAGTGTTTCAAAGGAGTTAAGTGACCCTGAAGGGCACTAAGGGACCTCGAAGGGACAATAAAGTGTTCCAACAGAACTAAGTGACCCCGAGGGAGCTCTAAGAGAACTTGAAGGGACGAGAAAGTGTTCTAATGGAACTAAGTGACCTCGAAGGGACTAATGAATGGCGTTTCGAACTCTATATTCTGAGAAAAACGATTTGACCTGCAAGAATTGACAAAGAAATTGAAACTTTTAAAAAAAGAATTGAGTGACTCATGTAAAGTTGTCTTCCTCGATGAGTTCAATGGATTTGTACGTTATTCCAGAGGTAACACAAAACTTGAGCAGAGCACATAAGTAGAAGCTGATCTGAAAAAAAAAATTGGTTACTAGCGATCACGGAACACAAAGTTGCTACAGAATTTTTTTTTTTCAAATTTCAACCGCATGTATACTTTGTTTCCAGGGTTTACATACATGGAGTAGTGCAGAAGAGATGGTGTGGTGTTAAAATTTTTCATAAAATCTCAAGTTTAAAACTAGCAAACAACATGAAAATCCTTATATATATATATATACACACACACACATCCATCATGTAAGAACAAAAGGGCAGTGGGTAGTACGTACAAAAAAAAAAAGGGGAAAGAAAGAAGGCAGAAAAAAAAAGAAGCGAAAAAAAAAGGGAGAAGGAGAAGATAGTACATGTATAGAGAGAAAGAAAGAAGAGAAAAAAATTACATGTATAGAGAGAAAGAAAGAAGAGAAAGAAAAAGACAGAAAGAAGGAGAAGACAATACATTTATAGAGAGAAAGAAAGAAGAAAAAAAAAAGAAGGAAAAAGAAAAGAAAAGAAAGAAGGCAGCAGTCATGGAACAAAAAAGAAGAAAAAAAAAGAAAGAAGAAGAAAAAGAAAAGAAAGAAGGTGGTAGTCATGAAAAAAAAAGAGAAAGAAAGAAAAGCTTACAGTTGCTAGGTGTGAGTTTATTCCAATTTCTTTTCAATAGCAATTCGTGAGATTTTTTTCAATTATTCTCTGATGTGAAGGGTCTGAATCGTAGGTTACATATATATAACTGTGGATTAATCCTATTTTCCATTAGAAAAAAATCCTATTTGCAATAGGATCCTTAAGTCTTCAATTCCTCTTAGACAAGAAAAAAATCCTATTTGCAACAGGATTTTCAAGTCTTCAATTTCACTTGGACAAGGAGAAAAAGTCCTATTGTTTTTAAAATTGCAATTCAACTTGACAAAGAAGACATCCTCTTTTCAATTGGATTTTCACAAAAATAGAAAAAAAAAACTTTGCGAAAATTAAATACTTCAATTCCCGCTTTAAATACGTGACAAGCTGGATATAGTGCAAGACTTGAAGTGGGGGTAATTTGTAGACATTAAAAAGTTACATGATGAATCCAAAATATAATTTGGGCTTACCTTCAATTTGACCCACTTTAGAATGTGGCCCAATGTGTCAAATAATTTAAAGCCCATACCCACTACAAATAAATGGGTAATGGGCCAATCCAAATTGTCTAAGAAGTCCAAGCTCACTTGAAAATGGGTCAGAGGATAATTATATATATATATATAAAATTATCATCAAAGATAATTATTATATATATATATTGGATAATTATCACAAAAGATAATTATCAAGAGTTTATAAATGGAGGTAGAGGGTGAAGGAAAAAGGGGAACAAGAAGACTCTCAAAGAAAGCTGAAATTCTGTAGGATTCTTCACTATAAATCCAAAACTCCGAAACATCTAAACCCTAGAGGAGAAGAACAACAAGCACATTATCCACGTGTCATTCTTCACCAAAGTTTCAATCCAATTCAAGATCAAGTTTTAGCAACCTTTGAATCCGGATCACCAAAGAGGTCGAATCAGAGAAATTTATCTTTCTTTTGTAAAGATCTATAGAGATTTGTAACCCATATTTCTTGAAATTAATATATTTGATATATTTGTCCACCTGTTTTGATCTTATTCTTAAAATCGAAATTTGTGTGTACACATACAATTAATGCTTGAATAGCCTTGTCAATTTGGTGGCACAATCATTATTTGAATTGTTAAGAGGTCCAAGTTTTTCCAAGCCAAAGCTTGAACAGCCAAATGCTTCAATTATTTGCTTTATGCTTGATGAAGTTTTCAGGTTCTAGTATTCTATATGCACATTGGTAATCATAATTTTGCAGCTTCTTAAATTAAGAGAATAGTCATCCAAACAAATAAACTGAGTCTAGGCACATTACTAGGAAACCAAAGAAGGTTTCAAGTGTAACGACGGATATAATGTCAACATATGTTGAAGTTGTAAAAGGCCTCCCACTGATTTTATAGTTTAAATTATGGTTCAAAACTAGCTCATTAATTAACAGAATAAGTTCTGCTCGCTAAAGCTCATATGTTCGTGTATGTAAAAATGTAATCGCAAACAACTAATAGCACAGAAAATCATAAGATTAGGTGTGGTTTTATGAAGTTTGGGTTACTCTTTCTGATGTAATTAGTGAGGATGTGGATGTTTTGCTACCGGGCTTGTTTTGTTGGATAACTGATTCTACTTTTTGTTGCTTGTTACTGGTTTCCTACTTTGGTTGGTGTACATATGATGTGTCTTTTAATTCATGTTGCTTCTTTGCTGCTTTAAGTCTTCCTTGGCTCAAAGCACCATAACAGAAATGGCAAATTGAAGTAAGCACCAAACCTTTACTCCTCAAGTTGCATAGAGAAGGTAGCTTATTGTGAAAATTGATACAATATTGATAGTTACCCTTGGTCTACTACCATTCTATCACAAAGAATATCAATCAACCTTTGGCCTGTGAGTTCTCCAAGCATTCTAGATTAACTTAAAATAGAATTATCCATCCTTCCAAATGATAGAATTAGGACCTTGACGATTATGACCTAACATAAATTCCATCCAAACTCTGTGAACAAATCAGAAACCATGGAATTTCTAGGATGAGACAACTCCCTATAAATTCTGTGTAAATCGTTGAAGCAAAGTTCAATGTTCACACCATAGGTCAAAAAATAGATGTGTGTTTTGCCTATTCCCAATTTTGAATAAGATATTAGAAGCTATGAACTCCCTCACTTCAAGCATATTTCTCCAAAGTATCAATAGTTTGCTGAGTATCTTTTTTTAAACCAGGTTACCTAAAGCGAGTCCTTTGCTATAACAAAAAACCAAACTAACTTGCAATGCAAATAAAAGAAAAACTAATATCATCAAGTCTCCTTAACCCCAAACCAAATTCTGTTTTAGGAGAAGTAACCACATTCCACTTTAAAGAGTGGATCTTCTTAGAACTGTCACTAGAACCCCAAAATTTTTTTTTGATTTTCTTCTCCAACAGTAGAATAATTGAAGCAAGTAGCTTGAAAACCGAGCACCAATAGAAAGAATAAGAGTAAATGACAATCTTAATGAGCTCCAACATGTTAGGAATTTAATCTCCTTTTCGTTCGACACATCGAAAGCATGTCAATCACATCAACAATCACACAATCATATAGGGAGATAATAATCAAATACATTCACGCACAATACAATATTTTACATGGTTCACCCAACTCTACAGGTGCGTCTATGGAGAGAGAGAGATTTTACTATATTGAGAAGTAAATATACAACACACAAAAAATATGCCTACCACACACACTCTTTCACTCTTTCTTGGCATCTTTTCCCCTGAATTATATATACTATCTCTTCTCCTCACAACACTCACCAAATCCCTTACATCTTTCCTCTTTCTTTTTTTTCCTTTAACCCTACATCTATTTATAGAGTTTTCAAAACCAATTCCTCCTTGAACAAGGATTCTCATATCTTGTCTAACAAGAAGTTACCAATTCAATTACAACTCTAAAATAGATGTATACAACTCTCTCCTCAAGTCTTCAGCATTGCTCCACAAGTCTTGAGGCTTCCAAAACGGAAAAGGAAACTGCTACAACTGAATTTGATCCACAAACCCAACAATCTCCACCTTGGCTCAAATTCCATCAACGCGCTCCTCCATAGCTCCACCTCGACTAAAAATTCCTCCACCTTGAACCGAACTCCATCACATCATCTCCATTGGTGTTCAATTGCTAATGCATGGTAACCCACCAATCAATCATCATCATCACTCATCATCCTCATCATCTTCATCTCTACCCCTACACCCTCTTCTTTTCTCACTCACTGTTTTTCTAGGCCGAAAATAGCAAATTTCCTTTCTTCATACCATTATCTTGCCCCATCTTGATAACGAGCATCTTTCGACTTGTCCCAAGACTTGTTCCTCATGGGCTTCACATTGTCATCATTCTCGTGTCTTCATCAGCTCATAACTCTCCACGATTAACCTGCTCCTCTAACACACCACCAATCTTCAGCTTTGATATTTAGGACCAATCACAGGATCTGACCCACCATTGGCTTTGATACTGGTTGTTGGGAATTTAATCCTCTTTTCGTTTGGTAGATCGGAAGCATATCATCACATCAACAATTATACAAGCATATAATGAGATAATAATCAAACACATCCACGCACAACAGAATATTTTACATGGTTTGCCCAACTCTAGGGCTTCGTCCATAGAGAGAGAGATTTAAAAATATTGAGAAGAGAATATACAACATGTGGAAACCATGCCTACCACACACTCTTTCACTCTTTCTTGGCATCTTCCCCCTAGAATTACATATACCCTCTCCTCTCCTCACAACACTCACCAAACCCCTTACTTATTTCCTCTCTCTCTTTTTCCCTTTAACCCTACATGTATTTATTGAGTCTCCAAAACCAATTCCTTCTTGAACAAGGATTCTCATACCTTGTTTAACAAGAAGTTACCAATTCAATCACAACTCTAAAATAGATGTATACAACTTTCTCCCCAAGTTTACAACCTTGCACCACAAGTCTTTAGGCTTCCAAAATGGAAAAGGAAATATCCGTAACTAAATTTAAGCCACAAACCCAACACCTTCATGTCAAAGATAAATTAATACCATTCCAGGATGATAGTTTAACATTGAACTTATCAAACAAAGTTCTACAAGAATTCTTCTTCAAGCTATGACAAAGAAGAGGAAACCCTAAATAAGAAAAAGGCAGAGCACCCATCTTACATTGAAACATATCTCCAATTCTCCTTTTCCTTCTAACAGAACTAGAAAAGAACAAGATAATTTTATTGTTATTGATAAAAAAAAGCAACAAATTATTTCAAGACCCTGGAAATATGCAAAGTTGATCTATAAATGCATTGTGAGACATCAGAAGTTCATCTGCATAAACAGATGAGAAATGGGAATGCCTGCCCTCACTGAAGCTTTATGATGAATATAACCTGCAGGCACTTTGTTTTCCATCGTGTCGCACCTCAATGTTCTTTTGTCTCTCCCTTATATCTTTTCATACCAAACTCTTCCATAAGATTAAATTTATCTCTATTTCATGATCACGATAAAAATGAGTATATGGTAGTAACCAATCCCTTTTTTAAATAATTAAAAAAAAAAAGTTTATCATTAAGTAGGGAGACAGACAAACTTAGTCCTAGTAGGCCTTGAACCCTCGATGGTTCTATTTTTTAAAAAAATTTCAAGCATACCATGTGTCTAATTAAAATAAAGTCAATCAGAATAAAATCTTTTCTAGTGGCCAACTTGTCATTATACTATAGCTGAAGTTTGGGGAATGCCAACTGAGTTTGTGTCCTGCCATCAACTGTACTTATTGGATCATAGTGTGAAAAATGAAAATTATAAAAGAAGACACTTGATCCACATTGTTGAAGTTCTATCAGCAATGCTTTATTAGTAACATTCAACTTTAGTCAACATTTATCTTTATTAATGATCAAAAATATAAAATCTCTTTTGTGCTTCCCTAGTTGTAGTCATTGTCAAAACCATCTGATATCAATTTTCAATGGAATGCCAAGATCGGAGAAAATACTGGAAAGAGAAAGCAAATAAGATCAGAAATAACAGAGAGAGAGAGTGTCACGCCCCCAAATTTCAATACCTGAAACTCTAGTCCGACACTTGAATTTGGTGCGCGACTTGAAAAACAGCATCGTCATTCTTACCATACATCAATCCAAAAACTTTACATATTACAATCAAAATGTGATCGTCTAGATCATCTATTACAAAAATTCCGTCTGGAGACCTCATCCCTCATCCTGAGGGTCAACTATATATGTACAACAAAAGATAAGTACATGCTAAGAAAATTACATGTAAATGGTCTCCATCGTCCTGTACCTCGCTTCCATTCACTCGGTACCTGAAAAAATAAAATGGAGTGAGCTCAACAAGCTCAGCAAGAATTGCAAAACACTATCATTGCTCAACAAATTGACCTTGCCTTAAATTCCTACATATAAGGACTCGTCCAACAATCTTTGTCGATTTCATTCACAAATTTTCTTTCTTATGATAATTAAACGCTAGTTAATTATCATATTCACAATTAGTTCACACATAGGAACCGTGTTATCAACAATTCCTTATTAAGCTAATCATCTCGATTAACTTAACATAACCTCACAGTGAGCCCCGGGCTCCCCTCCAATAGATGGCATGCTTAGCCAACAAGTGGTGCGCATCACATAGTCCCGGACTAAGGAAGCTCGCACATGTGGCTGGGCTTGTACGTCTACTCACCCAGATGGTCCCGGACCACGTCCACACAATAAGGGCACGCTCCGCCCAATGGCCATAACAAAAGGGTTGTACACACCCTATAGGTAGGTCCCTGACCATACCTCACAAATTCTTTAGAAATTTTTATCTCATTTCCACACATTCAAGCTTTTAGGATTTACTAAATGCTTTTGACATTTAATAAATCAAATCGTTCTCTTAATGTGATCGCTAATCACATTAATTAATCACTTTAAGATTTCACCACTTAAATCTTTTATAAAGTTAATTATTTTAGCATAATTAAGTTTATTATGCCAAAATGTACGACTCTAGAGCTTTTCGTAATTTTTAAAGCTTCAAAGGAAATTTTCTCTAATTTTCTCTCTAAATTAAAACAAAAGGAAAACAAGTGTTCTTTAAACCAATCAAAAATTCTTTTATAATTTATTAAATGTTTTTCACATTTAATAAATTAAAAGAGCGAATTGGGCACATTCATAAAGCTTAAAACGCTAACCGAATCTTTAATCTTTCGGACCAACTAATAAACTTAACAAGTTCTATTGCGTTAAAACCAATGATTTCATAAATTTTTCATAATTTATGAAGCATTCGAGAATTTTTCCCTAGAACCAACTATTCTAGCATAATTAGTTCTAAATGCATAAACATAGAATTTTTGGAATTTTCGTAACTTATAGAGCATCAAAAACAGTTTTCCTCCAAGTTTTAGTTTCAGCCCAAAAGGAAATTCTTTAAGTTCCTTTTAAATGACATTGGGCCAAATTCTTAATTGTGGCTCAGTCCAATGTCAAACCAACCATTTATCTCCTTAAAAAAAATTATTGGGCCTACTCTTAATTTCAGCCCAATCTAGTTCACCAACAATACCCCATGTTTGAACCATGGTAGTACACTGCCCAATTTAGAGCCCAATGAATCAAGTAAATCCTTAAACTAGCAGCCCAAATCAACTAGCCACAAATCCAACCCAACATGCTAGCTTACTAATTAATCTACACTTGAACCTCCAGCAACCTCATTCAACTCCATGGCCGAGACATACCCAGCCACCATCTCCACCACCCAACCTAACCACCATCATGGTTGCCAAGGAAAAACCCACTTCCTCCTATGACCGAAACCATGCAAGGCTCTCTCCTCACAACATCACCTAGCTGCACAAAAAGGACCCAATTTCGGCCATCTTGCCTTCACCCTCTTCAACCATAATTGAAGTCATAGCTAAAGACTACCAGGAACGAACCCAGCCGTGAAACTCACCATGAACCACCACCATTTGCCGAGCCACCCGCCATATTCTTTGGCCAATTTCGACCACTCCGAACTACCGCCATGGCTGCCCAGCACTCCACTTCCAGCAACACCCTTCCGAAGACCCATTTTCAGCCGTAACCATCATCCAATTAAGCTACCACCAACTACCCAGCTATCATTAGCTGATCACCCACACATTAAGCCATGTACAAATGCTCCAACAGCCGAAACCCAATTGCCAAACTTCACCCATCATGTTACGGTGCCACCACACCTCGCCGGAGCACCATGGTTAGGCACCATGCAAAGACCCACCACCCTTCAAAATCGTGACCATGCACAGCCAACACCAACTACCATGCAATCTATATCATATATAGTTGGACAGGAGGAACTTTTAAAACATTGAAGACTCCACTGTCTTCATTTCATCCATAAACAAAATATATACACACACATAATTCACACATTGGCACATGTCTCCTAATTTCCTCATCTTTTCCTTACCTTTGAATTTTGTCACTTAATTTTCTTAGTGAACCAACACAAATCTTGCTCTAACTTTAGCAACAAACAGTTAAAAGTTGCAAGAGATTCTCCAGTATTAACAATATAATTGATGCAAACAACTCACAGCAAAATAATGAAACAGAGGTTACCCACTTCAATCATACATGCATGTTGATATATCTATATATATTTCTATATATACATAGAAATGAAAGGCAAGATTCAACTTGCCTGATTGATGTCTTCTTCTCCTCTTCTTCTTTTTCTCTTTTTTTCTCTTCTTCTTCTTCTTCTTCTTCTTCTCTTTCTTTTTCTTCTTCTCTTCTCCTCCTCTCTGTTCAGCCGAGACTGTACTTCAGTCTCCCTTTTCTTGCACACCTTCACTTCTTACATTCAAATGTGCATAATAAAGTGGTCAAACCAATTGTAGCTTGGTACACATGTCACACATGCACCAACTTGTCTGCCATAACTTCAATTCAAAGCTTCCTTTATAAGACATATACATATAGCCTACATATATATATATATATATATATATATATGCATATATATATACACATATCCCTAATTACACTTCTACCCCCATAAGGTCCAAAAATCACCTTTGAATCCTAATAAAATGAAGACAAAAGGAAACATAATTCAAGGGTGTTACATTCTACCCTCCTAAAAAGAAATTTCGTCCTCGAAATTTGTGTACCTTATTCAAAGAGCTGTGGATATTTTTCCATCATCTTTGATTCCAACTCCCATGTAGCTTCTCTTTCGTCATGATGACTCCACTGTACCTTCACAAGTGGTATCTCAGTCTGCCTTAATTGCTTCACCATACGATCCACAATGCGAACAGGCGTTTCAACATATGTAGTATTAGGGTGTAACTCCACCCCACTACTATCAATGGCTTGAGTCTCAACTCTTAAACATTTCCTTAACATGGAGGCATGAAAAACATCGTGAACTATTGCTAAACCGTGAGGTGAAGCTATCCTATATGCCACTTCCCCAATTCTCTCGGTAATCAGGAAGGGTCCAATAAGTCGAGGAGCTAACTTTCCTTTTCTTCCTTCAAATCTGACCACTCCCTTCATAGGTGAGACTTTCAGAAACACCAAGTCCCTTACATTAAACTCCAAGTACGTTGATGTCGATCCACATAATTCTTTTGTCGACTCTGAGCTGTACGAAGCCAATCTCTAATAGTAATTACCTTCTCTGTAGTTTCTTGCACTAACTTGGGGCCCAATAGGCGAGTATCACCAACCTCAGCCCAACATACCAGTGAACAACAAGTTCTCCATGCAACCATATGCATATAATTAGTACAATGCCAATATCATATTTCATAGATATTGTTACTCACGTAGTTCTCAATGTAGATTAGTGTGTTACTACACACTATCACATAAAAGTCACATGTTCACCAAGTTCACTAACTCTTCCATGTGCTTATCATCATCATCCACAAAAAAAATCATACCAAATTTGTAATAAATCCTTGTATTCTACGAAAGACAATACAAAGATCTAACATATCACTAAATCGTACTTTCCCTAATACTCACATAGGCTATAACTCTTTTCTCACTTGTCAATACCCAACAAGTTAATTCCCTAACTACTTGGACCTGACATATTGTAAGAGAAGTGCTAATCAAAGAAAAATGTCTGGCCAGGCCATTTTCCCTCGTTAGCTCAACCCCGACAACTTGTCTTCCTTGTCTTCATACCTTCGGTTCTCTCAACCCTGCAATCATAATCAATTCTCCATTTTCCACATGAAATTTCTATATCTAAAACTTTTCAAAGTTCTAGGCTCTTACAACTAGAGTCTACCACGACTCGTAAATCTTAACTATCATATCCCTATCTAGACTCACCTCAGGTCTAGCTTACCAAATTCCTAAACTAGATAGGTGGTAATGATTTGCTATCATCAAGTCCACCAGAAGTTCTTTCAAAAATCCTAATAGAACAAGCACGACTCACCCTATCAAGTGTCGTTGAGTGTCCAAGGGAAGTTGCAATGGGTACGTCACTATTCATACTTTCATATTCCAGTCCAAGTACATTTACCACTATAGTGAGATAGTGGCTACACAGAATTTTGAATCAAATAACACTTTAGCTATACTGCCAATAAATAGCAAATGTACCTTCCATTGCAGGTGGTGCAGCATCCTGCTCAACTTTTGGGTACACAGCATAAACCCTTGCTCCTCCGTGCTGCTGTGGTGCCTGACCCCTCTGCTGACCCTCCTTGCGTGGTTTGGTGCAGTGGCGAGCCATATGTCCCTTTTCTTGACAGTTGTAGCACTGTCCATGAAACTGGCGAGGCTGAGCGTTTTGAGGTACAGCTGGTACCAGAGCTGTGGACTGTTCACCTCCACCAACTCTTTGTCTTTTTGTTGCTTGCCAATCCTGTCTAGCTCTCTGCCCCGCTTGGCTATGCATATCTTTTGGAGGTTGTTGCTGCTGTTGCCTCCTCAGATTATGCTGCAAGTTAAAACTACCTTTCCCCTTTTCCTTCTCTGCCGCTTTATGTTCCTTCCTTCGTTGATATTTAAGATTATCATGTTCAATCCTCATAGCACGCTCTACGACCTCTGCGTAACTATTTAACCCTTGACTAATCACTAGCCTCCTTATGCTAGGAGTCAGTCCCTCTGTAAATCTTCTAGCTCGACTTTCCTCATCTGCAACCATATAAGGAGCAAATCGAGAGAGTTCTGCAAACTTCGCCTCATATTGACTCACCGTCAATGCTTCAGTTTCTTGCTCCAGATGAATAAACTCAGCTGCCATTCTCTCCCTCACTGCACGTGGAAAATACTTGTCATAGAATCGGTTCTTAAACTCATCCCAGTGCATGTGTGTGACATCTCCGACACTCCTAATCACGGATTGCCACCACTGTCGAGCATCGCCAGATAAGCAGAAAACTGCTATCCTTCTTTTCTGCACTTCGGTGCAGCCCATAATTTCAAAGTACTTCTCCATGTCTTCTATCCACTTTTCTGCATCTAGTGGATCTGTAGCCTTGGTAAAGTCAATCACTCCTAATTTCTTTATTTGTTGGACCAGGGTAATGACTTGACCCTGTCCCACCTCTGGGTTTGGCATTTGAACTTCCGGGTTTGGCATTTGAACTGCCTCATCCATCTGTTCTACTCCACGACCGCCACTACCACGACTAGCGTCACCTTGTCGACCACGTCCTCTACCAGCCCCAGACATCCTATTTTCCATTACAGGATGTTAATATCGTTAGTCAAACAACTAATCATACTTAAACTCGGAGCATGGTAAGGAAAAAGATAGGATAATCAGTACATCTCATACAACTCCTATCTTAAAATCACTCCCACTAGCCTAGCAACTCGTAACCTAGGCTCTGATACCAAACTGTCACGCCCCCAAATTTCAATACCTGAAACTCTAGTCCGACACTTGAATTTGGTGCGCGACTTGAAAAACAGCATCGTCATTCTTACCATACATCAATCCAAAAACTTTACATATTACAATCAAAATGTGATCGTCTAGATCATCTATTACAAAAATTCCGTCTGGAGACCTCATCCCTCATCCTGAGGGTCAACTATATATGTACAACAAAAGATAAGTACATGCTAAGAAAATTACATGTAAATGGTCTCCATCGTCCTGTACCTCGCTTCCATTCACTCGGTACCTGAAAAAATAAAATGGAGTGAGCTCAACAAGCTCAGCAAGAATTGCAAAACACTATCATTGCTCAACAAATTGACCTTGCCTTAAATTCCTACATATAAGGACTCGTCCAACAATCTTTGTCGATTTCATTCACAAATTTTCTTTCTTATGATAATTAAACGCTAGTTAATTATCATATTCACAATTAGTTCACACATAGGAACCGTGTTATCAACAATTCCTTATTAAGCTAATCATCTCGATTAACTTAACATAACCTCACAGTGAGCCCCGGGCTCCCCTCCAATAGATGGCATGCTTAGCCAACAAGTGGTGCGCATCACATAGTCCCGGACTAAGGAAGCTCGCACATGTGGCTGGGCTTGTACGTCTACTCACCCAGATGGTCCCGGACCACGTCCACACAATAAGGGCACGCTCCGCCCAATGGCCATAACAAAAGGGTTGTACACACCCTATAGGTAGGTCCCTGACCATACCTCACAAATTCTTTAGAAATTTTTATCTCATTTCCACACATTCAAGCTTTTAGGATTTACTAAATGCTTTTGACATTTAATAAATCAAATCGTTCTCTTAATGTGATCGCTAATCACATTAATTAATCACTTTAAGATTTCACCACTTAAATCTTTTATAAAGTTAATTATTTTAGCATAATTAAGTTTATTATGCCAAAATGTACGACTCTAGAGCTTTTCGTAATTTTTAAAGCTTCAAAGGAAATTTTCTCTAATTTTCTCTCTAAATTAAAACAAAAGGAAAACAAGTGTTCTTTAAACCAATCAAAAATTCTTTTATAATTTATTAAATGTTTTTCACATTTAATAAATTAAAAGAGCGAATTGGGCACATTCATAAAGCTTAAAACGCTAACCGAATCTTTAATCTTTCGGACCAACTAATAAACTTAACAAGTTCTATTGCGTTAAAACCAATGATTTCATAAATTTTTCATAATTTATGAAGCATTCGAGAATTTTTCCCTAGAACCAACTATTCTAGCATAATTAGTTCTAAATGCATAAACATAGAATTTTTGGAATTTTCGTAACTTATAGAGCATCAAAAACAGTTTTCCTCCAAGTTTTAGTTTCAGCCCAAAAGGAAATTCTTTAAGTTCCTTTTAAATGACATTGGGCCAAATTCTTAATTGTGGCTCAGTCCAATGTCAAACCAACCATTTATCTCCTTAAAAAAAATTATTGGGCCTACTCTTAATTTCAGCCCAATCTAGTTCACCAACAATACCCCATGTTTGAACCATGGTAGTACACTGCCCAATTTAGAGCCCAATGAATCAAGTAAATCCTTAAACTAGCAGCCCAAATCAACTAGCCACAAATCCAACCCAACATGCTAGCTTACTAATTAATCTACACTTGAACCTCCAGCAACCTCATTCAACTCCATGGCCGAGACATACCCAGCCACCATCTCCACCACCCAACCTAACCACCATCATGGTTGCCAAGGAAAAACCCACTTCCTCCTATGACCGAAACCATGCAAGGCTCTCTCCTCACAACATCACCTAGCTGCACAAAAAGGACCCAATTTCGGCCATCTTGCCTTCACCCTCTTCAACCATAATTGAAGTCATAGCTAAAGACTACCAGGAACGAACCCAGCCGTGAAACTCACCATGAACCACCACCATTTGCCGAGCCACCCGCCATATTCTTTGGCCAATTTCGACCACTCCGAACTACCGCCATGGCTGCCCAGCACTCCACTTCCAGCAACACCCTTCCGAAGACCCATTTTCAGCCGTAACCATCATCCAATTAAGCTACCACCAACTACCCAGCTATCATTAGCTGATCACCCACACATTAAGCCATGTACAAATGCTCCAACAGCCGAAACCCAATTGCCAAACTTCACCCATCATGTTACGGTGCCACCACACCTCGCCGGAGCACCATGGTTAGGCACCATGCAAAGACCCACCACCCTTCAAAATCGTGACCATGCACAGCCAACACCAACTACCATGCAATCTATATCATATATAGTTGGACAGGAGGAACTTTTAAAACATTGAAGACTCCACTGTCTTCATTTCATCCATAAACAAAATATATACACACACATAATTCACACATTGGCACATGTCTCCTAATTTCCTCATCTTTTCCTTACCTTTGAATTTTGTCACTTAATTTTCTTAGTGAACCAACACAAATCTTGCTCTAACTTTAGCAATAAACAGTTAAAAGTTGCAAGAGATTCTCCAGTATTAACAATATAATTGATGCAAACAACTCACAGCAAAATAATGAAACAGAGGTTACCCACTTCAATCATACATGCATGTTGATATATCTATATATATTTCTATATATACATAGAAATGAAAGGCAAGATTCAACTTGCCTGATTGATGTCTTCTTCTCCTCTTCTTCTTTTTCTCTTTTTTTCTCTTCTTCTTCTTCTTCTTCTTCTTCTCTTTCTTTTTCTTCTTCTCTTCTCCTCCTCTCTGTTCAGCCGAGACTGTACTTCAGTCTCCCTTTTCTTGCACACCTTCACTTCTTACATTCAAATGTGCATAATAAAGTGGTCAAACCAATTGTAGCTTGGTACACATGTCACACATGCACCAACTTGTCTGCCATAACTTCAATTCAAAGCTTCCTTTATAAGACATATACATATAGCCTACATATATATATATATATATATATATATATATGCATATATATATACACATATCCCTAATTACACTTCTACCCCCATAAGGTCCAAAAATCACCTTTGAATCCTAATAAAATGAAGACAAAAGGAAACATAATTCAAGGGTGTTACAGAGAGAGGATAGATACAGTGACAAACATTATAAGTAAGTTAAGTTACCAAGCTGGTTCAGCTATAATTAAGCTAATTAATAAAAGATCCGAACCTGGTTTACTATACTGTTTCTGAGCTGACCAGAAGTCTATAATTATGTCTAATATAGAATTGAACCGTTCTAAACTTTTGAGGACTGTTCACCAAAAATCAACAAAGATTTCAACAATTCAGACTAATTCTTTGGGATCTAAAAAGTCTCACCTGATTTGCGAATATAAGAGATTTATTCTACATAGTTATAAGCTGAGGTTGAGTGGACAGAGTTCTTATCTAGCGAAGCCTCACTCGATTCTGCCAAACAGTTGCCAACCCAGTTGATTTGAACAAGCCCGGCCGAACAAGGAAAAAGAAAGTGGCTTTCGGGCTTTTGCATCCTTCAATCTGGATGGACTTGAGATCAAAGAGAATATATTCCTTCGTGGGCAGCTAGATAATGCAGATGAGAAATGGAAGATAAAAAAAGTGGCACTTGGAATTTGATCTTCTTTATCGTCTTGGCTATAAATAGAGAATGAGAGACTACACTTTTTAGCATGAATTTGATAGGCAAAGAGGTCGATCTTACATGAAGAGATGAGTCCTTTTTGGACTTATGGTGTCTTGAAGTTCTTGTCTCTCATGCAAGGCCTTCTTTTCCTTGACAAACACTTCGACAGTATATATATATATATATCTGCTGTATATTACAATGCAATCACATTATCATGTCACAGGACAATGATTGTTATGAGAAGTGAGGTCTAAGATGAAGATAAGAGTCTTGTTTGGTAGCCAAGGATGACTTGCCTCCACCTGCCTAGGGGTCTCAAAGTTTATATATATATATATATATATATATATATATATAGATATATATATATATATATATATATATATATGCACACACAAAAAGAATTTAATTACCGTTTTTCTTGGACCCTTGATTGGATTTTAGGCAGGTCGTCCTTGCTATCTTGACTGGCTCTTCTCTCTCATTTTAGACCTCTTCTTTTCCAATGAGCACTTGAAGTTAATTTGCTCGTCCATATTTCGAATGCAGACATTTTATATATGCAACCAATGATTTTTACTTGTCTGTTTATCACTTCTCCATTAATATCTTCTTCCACTTCCACACATATGTGTGGTGTGTGTGTAATGGCCTAATTAATAGCTTTCACAATGTTGTAATTGTTGCAGGGTATGGTTACACATTGCAGAGTAAGGTTGTAATTGTTGCAGAGTATAGCTTTCATATGTTTAAGTGCAGATTTGAGTCAGCTTATAGATCCGAGGATGAACTCACCATCGGCAAGCGAATGTGAAGACTCTGACAAGGTTTTGAATGTGGCGCTTTTGTGCACTTCAGCATTTCCCATGAACAGACCCTCCATGCGAAGGGTTGTCGAGTTACTTAAGGGTCACTCACCAGCTCAACCCAAGCAATTGTAGGTCTCTTAGGTCATGTTTGGATTGGCTTTTAAAAAGCGGTTTTCGGCTTTCCAAGTTCAAAAATCGTTTTGAAAAGTGTTTGGATTGGTAAAACTGAGGAACTTCGGAGTTCAAAAAGAACGTTCAAATGAAGTTGGGAGTATCAGTTTTCTCATTTAGCTTCTGCTTCTTTTTTTTTTTCTTCTATAAAAGCCAAAACAAAAACTTTGCCAAACAGAGCCTTAGAGTAATTGGCCTTTATTGGGTGGCATCCAATTTTCGTGTGATTTTATTTATGCGAATGTGATGTACTCATACAAGTAATGCTTTAATAGCCTATTTAGTTTGGTGATAAGATCTTTATTTGATTTGTTAAGATCCAAGTTCATCCAATCCAAAGTTTGAACAACCAAATGCTTCAATTATTTGCTCTGTGGCTGAACATTGGTAATCATAATTTTGCAGCCTCTTAAATACATAGAAGATGAACCAAAACTATTTCAATAGAAGGAAACAAATAAGGATTCAAATGTAATTACAAAGATAAAGTCAATAGAATATATGTTGAAGTGAGGAGAAGACCTCCCACTCATTAACTGAATAAGTTGTGCCCACAAAAGCCCATATATACGTGTAAAAATTTAATCACAAACAAAAAAGATCACATAAGAATGTAAGATTAGGGGTGGTTTCCGTTTGTGTTCATTGGTGCGAAGAGATAATCCGTTGCAACCGTAGAAAAATTACAAATATTGATGAAAGAAGCTAAATTGATTGAATGTCTAACGCAAGTACTTTGCAAAGAAATTTGATATTTTATTATAATTGAATGAGTTAATTAATCTGCTCTTGCAATAAATGTATTTATACTAGTAAAGAAATCCTAAAGAAAAAAAAAACCTTAAAAATAGTATAATTTGAGAATTTCTAAAAATTATAAAAAAATAGGAGATAAAACCTAATTCATAAACTATGAAAAATACCAAAAATCATAATAATTTAAGTTTGTTTAGTCTTCTAACAAAAATTTCAAATATTCAACACTCTATAGGACAAAAAAAACTCAATTTTGGGGCACTAAACGACTGAATTTGGCCGAAAAGCAACATCAGCCACTATCAAGAGCTATTGAATTTTGTTTATTGGGTTGTTTCTATTCGCACTAAAAATAGAATTTTGGTCGGTCAACACCACAAAGAGGAACTTCGCTCTCGGCAAAGGTCCTATCATGAGAATAAACACTAATTTTGACAGATCCAAGTCATGAACGAGGATGACAAGTGCCACATCATCACAAAATCCGACAGGCCCATTCCATTCCCAAAGAGAAATGAGAAACAAAGACAAACATAGTTTCAAACCAACAAACCAGATCACTAGCGGTACTTGAGAAGCATCATGAAGAATAAAGTTCGGTCGAATCTACGAGACTGGTAGCGGTTAAAACATATTTAATGCTCTGACAGTTAATAGATAAGCCAAAGCTATTATCCCTAAAAAGGCTATCACCGTCCCAAGCAGAAATAGTTCTAGCTATAACAAAAGTCTTCAAATCCAATGATTCACTCTTCACCTTCCCCCGAAGTATTGCCAGATATTTCATCATCATCAATCAGTCACCGACCACGTAAGGGCACTTCAAAAATATCCAAAAAGGTTCATTTAAAGCATCCACACCAAATTAGTCCAATTCAATGACCCATCGAGCTTAGAGTTCTCTATAAATAGAACTCATCTATGTCTATGCTCAAGGTTCAGCACCAAACACACATCTCAAGTGTTAAGTTATCCCTAGTGGATCCTTTACATTATTTTAATATGGAGGCTTACTCCATAGCAGTGTAGCCAAGGTTCTGAACCTAGTTATGTTTCTTTCTTAAAGGCATCTACCATCATTAAACTTAGGTTTACTTTTACGCATGATTTAATATATTCAGTACTCTTACTTGCAGTCGAATTACAGTTTATTTAATTTTCTTGTATTTTACAGTCTGTTATTTGATTTATAACTCTTATAATCGCATTTATAGTCTTTTATTTATTTTCATCGCATTTATAGTGCTTCAATATTTTAATTTAAAGCATTGTTGTCACACCCCGGATTTTCGAAGAGAAATATGGGATGTTAAAAACAAATAAAATAAAAATAAAATAAGAATAAAAGAAAATTCTAAAATTTTCAAACAATCTTTTAAATATATAAAATCATGTACACCATTCTATTACATTGGAAGAAAATATTAAATATATTTCTTCCGTACAATTACTCAAAATAATACAATCTCTACTAAATCCTGGACAGAAATAAATTATAATGGTCCCACACTACTACCTCTTCAACAGGTACTACCAAGTCCCGTAATTGTTCTTGTGTCAGCGTCCTAACCTGCAAAGTCTGAGAGGGAGTGAGCTCAAAGCTCAACAAGGATATGCTGAACAATCTTTCATTGCTTCAGCAAGTTGACTTTTGCATCAATAATTTTAAAATAATTTAAATAAATATATTTCAATATATAATATATTCACATTCCACAGTTTAATCATAAAACATTTAACATTTAAATTTAATTGTACAAAAATATCATCAAGTAAAATTAAACCCATAATTTGTACACATAAAATAACACATACAATTTAAATTCACAAAGTAATTAAAAAGTACACAATTAATTGCACAAAATATTATCAAACACACACGTATATATCAACAAATGGTGCACATAAAATAATACAACAATTACACTGCACCAACAAGGCCTTCTTGTAGCTCTTGTCTCATACAAGGCTTTCTTTTCCTTGACAAACACTTTTGACAGTATATATCTGATATATATTCCATTGCAATATATCTCAATGTCATGTCACAGGACCATGAATGTTATGAGAAGTGACATTTAAGATGAAGATAAAAGTCTTGTTTGGTAGCCAAGAATGACTTGCCTATATTTAGTTTGATTATTACTTCCAAAAAGAATTTACAATTTTTCTTGGACTGTTGAATGGATTTTAGGCAGGTCGTCCTTGCTATCTTTTTTTTTTTTTTTTTTGTAAAATGTCAGTTATATAAAAGAAAATAAGAATTTACAAGCAATCTCCAAGGAGAAACAAGCACTCAAGAGCAACAACATGCAACTCCATGAGGCAAACAAGGCCGAAGCCCAAAACTAACTACAAATGAACATGAACTGCTTGAAGAAAAGCAACAAAGTGAGAATAAGCAGCATCATGGCATCCATAGCTAAGTGATTGTAGATCATTGAAGGGATACTAGATACTATATTCTAGATCCCATTAATTGGGTCATCTAGTGGTTTCCTTGGTGGACGAATGGATGAGTTTGGGAGATGTCAGGTTAATGCTAAGTTCCTTACTGCTGGACAGTCTCAAAAAGTGCATGAGAGAAGCCTAAGCATTATAGTTTGTATGATGGAATTGATAACATCTGAAGTTGAAGATGCTTTGTTGCCAAATAAAATAAACAGCAATTGCCAAGATCAACTTATGGGAAAGATGATGCAGATGATGAGTTAAAGATAAAAAAACAATTGAGAGAAGTTCTTGCCAATTGGAAAAGGTGAGGCTGTGATTGAGAAGGGATAGGAAATGATTGAAAATTGTTGAGGAAAAAGGGCATTGAAAGAAAAGGTGGTTGTGATATTCTAAAGTAGAGAGACAACGACAACATCTATTAGGTATCCTCTTGTAAGTCATGGCTAGTCTATCAAGGGTGGAAATTCTTTTAAGAGCAGCCAACCAGAGTATGAAGCAATGTTTGGGAATTTGAAATTTAAACCAGACAATAGTGGTCCAATTCAGAGAAGCCATTGGAGGCAAAAAAGATTATATGGTGATTGAAAGAGAGAAATAGGGTAGGTTAATCAAAATGAAGTTGTCTGGTTTGGAAATGTCGATAAAGGGCAACTGATTTGTGTCTCTAAGCTTAGGAATAATTCCTTGCAGGCATCCTAGAATAGCCGATTGACCCTTCCTAATCACTGAACTGACAGTTGCAAGTCTACCCATGTTAGTGCTCATGCTTCTTGAAGGAGGGAGTTTGTGCACCAGAGGCCCACATTAAGCCAATTAATCAAACTAGAAGAAGGCTTGACAACCACTACCAATTTTGGCAATTACAAAAGGCCTAGCAAATGTTCTCAATGACATTATCTTCCTTAGAGACCAAGAACAGAAAGATGGACATTTAGCTTCCCAAAAATGTTCCCCTTTTAGAATAGTGGTGAAGATCCATCTTGACCAAAGACTGTTTGGCTTGTGAAAGAAGAACCATATATGCTTTGTCATGGCAGCCCTATTCAAGGAAGATAGATTTGGCAGACGAAGACCACCACAGGCCAAAGGTTTAGAAACTTCTAACCATGCAACATTTGCCTTACTTGTTGGAGATATAGAACCTGACCAGATAAAATTTCTCAAAAAAGAATTGATTGAAGTCAAGACCTTGGTGGGAGGATAAAAACATTCATCTAGTAGAGTTACATACTATACAGAATAGATTTAGAAAGTTGTAGTATGCATGCTTTTGATAGAAGTTTTCTTGACCAATGAATGATTCTACCAGTGATCTTATTGACAAGATTAATGTAATTAGTTGGTTAGAGTGAAGTAGAAATGAGAGGCACACTTAAGTAGGTGCAAGGAAAATTCTCGATGCTGAATTGAAGCATATTGGATATGCTGAGTTAGGTTATTTCAAGAACACCAGAGAAGAAGATTTTACTCTTTGAAGTGTTAGCTGATAGGCCTAATAAAGAGCAAAAAGTGTCAAGAATCTGCTTTAAAATTGAGACAGCCCCAAGGTTCTTTTGGCAAATAGGAATAAATCATCTGTAAAGATCAGATAAGTGACACCAAGAGGCTAGCATCTTCAGTGGAATGAAAGATCTGGATTGTTGGAGGTGGTTTTTTTGAAGAATAAGGAAAGAAATTTTATTATAATGACAAATAGGTATGATGATAGTGGGTCACCCTGCCTCACACCTCTATGACCTTTGAAGAATCTATGATTTTCACTGTTTAGAATGATTAAAAAGCAAGGAGAGGTGATACATTGCTTCTCCCAATTGATGAAAATATGAGGGAACCCCATTAAGTGGAGAGTGTTTAGAAGGAAGTCCCATCCCACAGTATCAAAGGCCTTCCTCAAGTCAACCTTTATTTTGTCCTTATTGAAAGCTATCTGGGAGGTTCTGATGAAACAGGGATAGATAGGCTTGAGTTTTAAGGCAATCAGCTTGGAAATGCATTTATAGAGGATGTTACAACATGCAATAGGCCTAAAATCATTAATAGTTGAAGGGCTTTGAACTTTAGGAATAAGAGTAAGCAAAGTAGAATTGAGCTCTTTCAGCAACTTTCCAAAAAGAAAAAAAATTCCTTGATTGCCAAAATGACTTCATTTCCAATGATTTGCCAGGAATTCTTGAAGGAAAGAGTGGTGTACCCATTTAGCCCAGGTGATTTCTTATTTCCAAAATAAAAAATACAGTTTTTAATCTCAATATCAGTGGGAATTGAGGCTAACATATGGTGAAAATTTTGAGTTTTGCGGTGCAGAAACAGTTCAGTTAATTTAGAGTGAGATGTTAATCCTTAGACCTAGAAGGAGTGAATAGGTCTTCTTATCCAATTTTTAAGATTGATTAATTACACACAATGATTATCAAATAAGTATCCCAATTAACCATAAAATAAATAGAGCAAGTAAGAAAAGTTAGAGATGACACCAAAATTTTTAAATGGAAATCCTAGGAAGGAAAAACTCACGGGGGTGAGGTAGAAGACCCTAGAGAAGCCAATCCACTAAGTCGAAGCAAAGTACAACAACTTTGATAAGAACTTGATGCGGAACATCTCGGGCTTACTTTTGTAACTGTTAGTTCAATTGTTGCAGACTCCCGCCTAACGTCACTGTTCTTTCAGAAGGGTAGCTGAAAAAACAAAAATTGAAATACCCCCTAAAAATTTCACATATGAGATGTCCAGTCTCACACATAAAACATAAGGGATACCTACAACTGATAGCAAACAAGTATAGAGTACAAGGAAAGAAAGAAAATATATATAAATACTGAAAGGAAAGTTTAACTTAAATAATAAATAACATTAAATAAATACTAGTTTGAACAATACAACTTGAAAGTTCCGTAACTCAAGGACCCCTTTAACTAAAAATCATAAAATTGAATACTTTAAGAAAATATCTAAGTCCCTGCACTAAAGTCTAGTAAGGAATAGATAACTGCAACGCTCTAACCTCGAGGTGGAAACTGTCTGGAACCTGAAATAATTAATAAAGTGGGTTAAACTCACGAGCAAGTTCCCTCTACTACAACCCAATCGGAGAACCGGTAAACATACCCTCTATATGAGGGACGATCAAATACCTAAATGTACACATATCATTTTCTCATTTAACCCCTATCCCAAAATAAAAACCAACCGTACCAACCTATCTGTTATCACACAAACCATAGAATCTCTTTTCTAAGTTCAATTCAAAGGCAATCCTTACATACATGAACACTTCAATAGATGTAAACCCTATTATTATAAGGCAATCCTGACATGCCTCCCTTATCTACATATTATATACCTAGTATTTGAAAATCCTGACATGTCTCCCTTATTTAAATATATATATATACAAAAACCTTATTATGTAACTGACAATCCTCACATGCCTCCCTTATTAACCTTAATTACCCTATTGGCAATCTTAACATGCCTCTTGGCAATCCTCACATACCTCCTGGAAATCCTCAGATACCTCCCTTATTAACCTTAACTATCTTATTGGCAATCCTGACATGCCTTCTAGCAATCGTCAAATGCCTCCCTTGTAATCCTATTAAAAACCTTATTATGCATTGATAATCCTTACATGCCTCTTTATAATCCTATTAAATACCTTATTAGGTATTGGCAATCCTCACATGCCTCCTATATTCCTTTTTAAAAAAAATGTTTAACATACCTAGAAGAATGCAAATAATCACACTATTTTATACACTAAAATAAAGCATCAACATTTAACATGAACATTTAAGATTGCAAATAAATCAATTAACGAGAAATAAATAAATAATTAAAATAAAACCACACAAATAACCCTACAATGCAATCTAACATCAAGTGTATCAAAACCTACGTAACCTAGGTTTCCATGCATATTCTGCCTTTCAATGTCTCAACTAAATCTTTGGAGAATTTTTGAAATTTTTTGGTAATTTAAAATATAAAAATCGTAACTTAAAGGGCACTTTTGAACTAAATCTACAACGAGGCAAACTTATTTCATCTTAAAATTAAAGTTCCAGATATATTCCATTCTAAAATGTTAAGTTTGAATTTTTAGGAATTTTCAAAAATTTTAATGTATTTCCAAAAATAAAACAAAGTGAAAACCAATTTTGAGGCATACTTTCTGAACTAACTCAACAATGAGGGATACTCATTTCCATTTGAAATTTAAAACCCAAGAGTATTATGTCCCTAAAAGGTTACTTAATTTTTTAAAAAAATTTCTGGAATTTAAAAGTAATTTAAAACATGTTTCTTAATTTTTTACATTCTAAAAATGAAGTAAATAATAAAAGAAAACTAAAATTTTCAAGACTGGGCCCAAACTGGCCTAGAGGTGGGCCCTGGCAAGTGGGGCCCAATACCTCTTGTGAGATATAAATTTGTAATTGGCATATTTCGATGATCAAAACCTGATTGATCGAGTTGTAATTTTTGATTTATTCTTTGTATCGATCATCGACATCTTCAAGCTGACACTCAAGTGCATGGAAACCAACAAATTAGTAAGAACACCATATAGTACAGGTAACTATGGTGAGGACACTCAGCACTTTTTAGTTCCGAGCCTATTTTGAAAAATCAGGGTTTAAATGCAAAATTTAGGGTTTTTCAAAGTAGGACCAGTCCCCAATATTTAGGACCGGTCCAACTTTTCTCGGCAGTTTAGTTTCTGCAGGTTTTCAAAAAGTCTCACCTGTCCTATTTATTTGGCACCGGTCCAACTTAGCCTGTTCCAAATAGGAAACAACTTTTGACGAAAATTCTGATTCCTATTAGGTTTGAAATTTCTAGGAAAGTTCTATTTTGGTATTCAACTTCTTTTCCAAGTAGAATTAGAACTTCCTTGCCTATATATATGTATTCATATTTTCTCTACAAGTACGCCCTGGAATATTATTTTTAGAGAGAGAAAGTATATACATTATAATTAGGATTTATATATTTTTAAGAACACACATCCATACTACACGAGGGATTTTTAGGATGGTCTTCTACTTCTGATTAGCTGCTCAGAGACTGCATTAAATCTATTTGCTGATCAGAACATTGGATTGAAGGTTCTTCGCTTGCTTGCTTGCTGAGGAAGAAAGGTGACCAGATTGCACTACGAAAGAAACAAAATACTTGCTGAGTATTTTGGTTCTTCCAGTAACCTTTCTGTAAGGGTGGTGACGTTAGCCAAAAATCTGCAGCAGTTGGACGTGTTGTCGCAATCATAAGCCTGAGGTGTTCCACATCAGATCCTTGACAGAGTGAAGAGGGGTGTGAGACTGAGACAGAGTCTGCTGTACTTTGCTTCATCATAGTGAATTGGTTCCCTGAGGCATGCCGCCTCCCTCCGTGGTTTTTCCCGTCTTGGGTTTCTACGTATATTTGATGCATTCTTTTCTTTACTTGCACTTTATTTATTTGCTTGCTTTAATTGTTTGATTAATTGGACTTAAAATTGAATTAATTAAAAATTAAGCAAACAAGCAAGTGATCCTATTCACCCCCCCCCTCTAGGTTCTAAAATACTTTTCGCAACTGCTTTCGCACCGCGCAACTCACACCTCTTACCCCTATGTCGGAGCCGGCAACATGCTCCCTCATGCACCGGCAGTGCATGTGGGGGAGGCACTTTCTCTCTTCTTCTTCTTCCTTCTTTTTTTTTCTCTTTCCCAGTTATCTTTTTCTAACAGTCGTGCATGACAATGGCAGGGTTTTTTCGGCCTTATTCTAGCCACCTCTGATCACCAAAACTCGATTGTGAATATACCATTCAACTCCTCTCAATCTAAGCTACGCATTGGTACCACAATTGCCCCCCCCCCCCTCTAGTGGCCTAAATCAAAAATGCCCAAATCAAGTTTATAAGGTTCTTAAATTTTAAACTCAAATTCCATTCAACCTACCTAACAGTTCGTAACCAAACTTACAAGGACTATTCGAGAGAGCAAGATCAACAATTTCATCGGAACAAAATTCTTCAAAAACGGCATATACATTCATCATTAATTTCATGTCTATATATATAAATATATATGTATATATATACCTGCCTATGTACCCATATATACATGCATATTCATGTGAGAAAAATATTACAGAACTTTCAAAACCACAGATTATATACATATAATCAAACGAACAAATCCTTACATGCACAATCATATTAATAGATAATTATATACATGTATATACCTATAATGTATAGCCCACATATATAAATATATATAGAGCCCAACCTAACAGCCTAGCCCAACCTGATAAAAATTAAAACAACATAAAAGAACATGCAGCCCAAAAATCCACATATTTACATATAAAATAAAAACTACATTTAAACAAATATTTTACACACAATTAAAAATAAACACTTAGCAATAATTCAAACATCCGCATTAAATAAATAAAATAGGCATTGACAAAATTTAACTAAACATTTAAAATAATTTAAACCCAATTAAATAATAAAACCCAATTTAAAAATCCTAAAAATTTACAGGGTATTACATTCTTCCCCCTAAAAAGAGAAATTTCGTCCTCGAAATTCACCTCATTCTTGAAAAAAAAGCTCTATATATTTTTCCTTTATTTGATCCTCCCTTTCCCAAGTGGACTCCTCCTCATTGTGGTGGAGCATGCACATCATATGGAATGACGTTGTAGACTCTCTCATAGTGCATTTGCTGGGTAGGTTGCCCCGTAGGCGATAGCGATGCTGGTAAAGTTGGATGGTTTTAAGTCTGAATCCGTGGAACCTGTGGTACTGGCAAGGGTGACTGCTGTCACTGTCCTTGTTGACCAAACTATCCCGGATTAGTGTTAAGGCAATATCTAGCTGAATGCCCAAGCAAAACCACACCTGTAATAATTTAATCTAAATACACCAATAGGCTTCTCAACTAATTACGTTGTAATAGAATCTGAGCTGTCTACGGTATTCCACTCTGCTGTCTGTGAGTAAATGCACCAGTAGGCCTCCTTCTAAAAATCATTGTTACTTCTGGGTTTCTTCCACGGCTGTTGCTCTCGATGATTGCCCCTATCAAAGTGCCTCCCACCATTACCGTTGTTCCTCTCCACTGTCTGACTAGCGGAGTCCCTGCCATTTTGTTTCTCCCCTTTTCTTTGGCTGTAGTCTCTCCTCGACTGACAGTGCTACAATACAGCATCAACCACCTGAGCACAAGTGGTATAAACTGGATTAGCAATATTAACCTGTCGAATACGCCAAATCAAACCCTTTACAAAATGATATGATTGTGGGCTATACATCACGCATATTGTACCCAAACTCTCATTCTCACTCTCTCATCTCTATCTCTCTCCCTCTCATTTACTGTGATTGTTTGCAATAATTTGGAGGTTGGTAATTCAAATTTGGAGGTTTTTGTGTGTTGAGGTGGTATTGTCCAAACCATGTGTGCCCAAACCCTTAGGTTTTACACAGTGCCTACCAAGTGTTCGTAGAAATTTTCCAATGGAGCTTTTATCACTATTATTGCTCCCATTCGTCATGGCACTTGTGGCACGTTAAAGGCTTCACAATGATGCTTCCATAAGCCAAGAGGGATGCATTGAGTTCACGTGACAGTTGTTTGAATATGATTTTAATTATAATAACTTTTTGAACGTCGTTAGATATCTGGCAATGCAAATTGAAAGAAAATTTAATTTGGAGGCCATTAAAAGTGATTGACACTTACATTTTGTCAAATACTTTGAGAACAATGGATGGCAGTCTTTATATGATTTGGGTGATACATGTGTTCCAGATATGGTGAGGTATTTTTACGAAAACATGCTTGAGCCCAACTTGGATGAGCTCAATTTTGTTGCCAATTGTTTCAGCATTTGGATTAAGGTCGCAAAAGAAACCTTTGTTGGATTGCTAGGTATTGAGGAGGATGAGGATGACATTGTCTTACCACACTTAAATGAGAATACAAATAGGCAACCCATAGATGATATGATTCGGATATTGTGTATTCCAGATGAACCTAGGCTTTTAGATAAGTTGTCTTCCTCTACATCACTCACAATAGCTCATCATTGAACCTTGTGGTCTCGTATAATCTTGATCCTCATGACCACAAATGTAATCTTATTAGGAGCCAAGCAGAGATGTTATACCATATAGTTCGAGAGGATGCCATAAATCTTTCGGCTACCATTGTGAGGACGATGATTCTCGCTACTTGTCACTTGAGGTCATCATCTATTTTAACTTTTTAGATATCATCATGACTATTATGAGGAGTGCTTGGGTTCCTATTCCTGATAGTTCAACTATTGAGATGCCGAGGGGCGTAATTAATGGTTCATCGATTACTAAATCAGTGAATAAAAAAGAAAATGATAGGAATGCATATGAACTTACTCAGAGAGCTAGATACATTACTTGGAGATGGAGTTTTTTAGCTTACACACTGATACTTTAGTTATAGCTCGTCAGATAAACCAATTTTTGGGGTTCATGTGGCAAGGGTTCTATAGGCTTCATACTAGGATTAATCGACTTGATCCTATTATAGTTGTTGATGAGGATAACATTGAGTAGATGTAGGCTATAAGCCTAGTATTTTTGCTTCTAGACATGTTTTTTATTGATAAATGTGGATGTCAAGGTTATATCTTGGATTGTCTTTATGTTTTAGACATATTATTTTTAGATGTTTTGTTCTTCTTGGATATGGATGATATGTTTATTTCTTATGATTGTCCATGTTTTGTGGTCTTTGATGAATTATATATAAATGGATGTCATGAATATATTTCATTTGTTCTCTCTCATATGTTTTATAGTCTTTCATATCTTTATTTCTCTATTATTCGTTACTTTGTCATTTTCTTACCAAAAGTTGAAGATATAAGATATATATGATTGAGGGGGAGCATGGCTAATTGGTTACTATATATTTCTTTATTACGCTCTTCATAGGTTGTGTTTGTTTAAGTGATTTGTAGGTTTTAGTATATATTTCAAACATAAACATCACATGTGAAGCTTTCAGATATCAGCTCTATTTCTTTGTATCACTGGACAATTTGTAATCTAATTTTTCAAGTTAGTTTTTTCTTGACATTGCCAAAGGGGGAGATTGTGAGATATAAAATTGTAATTGACAAATTTCGGTGTCAAAAACCTGATTGATCGAGTTATATTTTTCCGTTTATTTTCTAAATTGATCTTCAAGCAAATGATCAAGTGCATGGATATGGTCAATTTGTCGAGAACACCATATAGTACAAGTATGAATGGTGAGGATATGTTGTACTTTGTGTTTAGTAGGTCAATTTTGAAAAACTAGAATTTTTGGTCAAAATTAGAGTACCAGACCCCAATTTTTATGACCGGTCCAACTTTTCTCAGGACTTTTGATTTTTGCAAATTCTATAAAGTCCCACCGATCCTAAAATTTTGGCACCAAACCTACTTAGTATGTTTCAAATAGGAAACTGTTTTTCATGAAAATTCTGATTTTCTTTTTTATTTAAAACTTTATGAAACATCCTAAATTAGTTTTAACTTATTTTTCAAGCATGATTAGAACTCCTACTTAGTATGTTTCAAATAGGAAACTGCATATTTGACAAAAAAAATTGATTTTTTTTTTATTTGAAACTTTATGGAACATCCTAAATTGATTTTTAACTTGTTTTTCAAGCATGATTAGTTATCTTATGCCTACATATACTTATCTATGTATTCTCTACAATTACGTTTTCAAAAAATCTTTATTCTGGTGAGAGAACTTTTAAAGTACTTTTTGTAGTAACCCATATGGACGGGTGTGAGTGGGCGGGTGCAAAGACAGACACTGGGCTGAGCTACCACACTGACGGGGTACAGGGTGCTCAATCCCACATCTCCTGGGTGTAGAAAAGGGGATGTGCTTATATGTAGTATGTTCTCTTCAAATGGTATGAGGCCTTTTGGGGTAAAATCTAAGAGTAAAATCGTGCGGGCTGGGCCAAAAGCGGACAATATCATACCATGTGTTGGAGCGGGGTATTGCAGTTGATATCAGAGCCTGAACTCAGCCGGAAGTGTGCTGACGAGGATGTCGGGCCTCGTAGGGGGGTGGATTGTAGTAACCCATGTGGACGGGTGTGAGTGGGCGGGTGCAAAGACGGACACTGAGCTGAGCTACCACACTGACAGGGTACAGGGTGCTCAATCCCACATCGCCTGGGTATGGAAAAGGGGATGTGCTTATATGTAGTATGTTCTCTTCAAATGGTATGAGACATTTTGGGGTAAAACCCAAGAATAAAATCGTGCGGGCTGGGCCCAAAGCTGACAATATCATACCATGTATTGGAGCGGGGTATTACATTTTTAGGATAATAATTTATTGTTAGTTTTGAAAGCACACATCTATATTAATTGACAAGTAACATTTAGGATGGTGTTCTTTATTTGATCAACCGAACAAAGACTTTTTTAGAGTTACTTTCACTTTCTGATCAGAACATTGAATTTGCAGTTCATCTTTGTTGCTTGCTTGTGAAGAAAGGTGAACCAGATGGAACTACAAAGGAGACATAATACTTGCAGCATACTTGTCTTCTTCCAGCAACCATTCTGCAAGGATTGTGGATTGGTTTCCTAAAATTTGCAGTTATTGGACGTGGAGTGTAATACCCCGCTCCAACACATGGTATGATATTGTCCGCTTTGGGCCATAGCCTGCACGGTTTTGCTATTGGGTTTACCCCAAAAGGCCTCATACCATTTGAAGAGAACATACTACATATAAGCACATCCCCTTTTCCACACCCAGGCGATGTGGGATTGAGCACCTTGTACCCTGTCAGTGTGGTAGCTCAGCCCAGTGTCTGTCTATGCACCCGCCCACTCACACCCGTCCACAAGGGTTACTACAATCCACCCCCCTACGAGGCCCGACGCCCTCGTCGGCACACTTACTTTCGGCTGGGTTCAGGCTCTGATACCAACTGTAATACCCCGCTCCAACACATGGTATGATATTATCCGCTTTGGGCCATAGCCCGCACGGTTTTGCTATTGGGTTTACCCCAAAAGGCCTCATACCATTTGAAGAGAACATACTACATATAAGCACATCCTCTTTTCCACGCCCAGGCGATGTGGGATTGAGCACCTTGTACCCTGTCAGTGTGGTAGCTCAGCCCAGTGTCTGTCTATGCACCCGCCCACTCACACCCGTCCACAAGGGTTACTACAATAAGTGTGCCGATGAGGGCGTCGGGCCTCGTAGGGGGGTGGATTGTAGTAACCCTTGTCGACGGGTGTGAGTGGGCGAGTGCATAGACAGACACTGGGCTGAGCTACCACACTGACAGGGTACAAGGTGCTCAATCCCACATCGCCTGGGTGTGGAAAAGGGGATGTGCTTATATGTAGTATGTTCTCTTCAAATGGTATGAGGCCTTTTGGGGTAAACCCAAGAGCAAAACAGTGCGGGCTCAGGCCCAAAGCGGACAATATCATACCATGTGTTGGAGCGGGGTATTACAGTTGGTATCAGAGCCTGAACCCAGCCGGAAGAAGTGTGCCGACGAGGGCGTCGGGCCTCGTAGGGGGGTGGATTGTAGTAACCCTTGTGGACGGGTGTGAGTGGGCGGGTGCATAGACAGACACTGGGTTGACCTACCACACTGACAAGGTACAAGGTGCTCAATCCCACATCGCCTGGGTGTGGAAAAGGGGATGTGCTTATATGTAGTATGTTCTCTTCAAATGGTATGAGGCCTTTTGGGATAAAACCAAGAGCAAAACCGTTCGGGCTCAGGCCCAAAGCGGACAATATCATACCATGTGTTGGAGCGGGGTATTACAGTTGGTATCAGAGCCTGAACCCAGCCGGAAGAAGTATGCCGACGAGGGCATCGGGCCTCGTAGGGGGGTGGATTGTAGTAACCCTTGTGGACGGGTGTGAGTGGGCGAGTGCATAGACAGACACTGGGCTGAGCTACCACACTGACAGGGTACAAGGTGCTCAATCCCACATCGCTTGGGTGTGGAAAAGGGGATGTGCTTATATGTAGTATGTTCTCTTCAAATGGTATGAGGCTTTTTGGGGTAAACCCAAGAGCAAAACCGTGCGGGCTCAGGCCCAAAGCGGACAATATCATACCATGTGTTGGAGCGGGGTATTACATGGAGTCGCAAGAGTAGCCTAAGGCGTTCAACAACAAATTCTTGGCATAATGGAGTGGGTATAAGACTGAGACAGGGTCTGTTGTACTTTGCTTAGAGATAGTGAATTTGTTTCCTAAAATGTTGCCTACTCCGTGATTTTCTCCCTTTTCAAGGCTTCCACGCATATCAGGTGTTATCTCTACAATTTACTTTATTTACTTGTTTTGTGTGATTGTTTTATTTTTAAATTGGATAAAAATTAAAAAAAATCTAAAAGCGAACAAGTTCAATCACCCATTCACCCCTCTAGGTGTTTTTATTAAACTATCACAGTCACTTTCACACCACGCATCTTACATGTATATGGAACTTCGAAAGAATAGTCATCCAAAGAATTAAACTGAATCTAGGCACATTACTAGGAAACCAAAGAAGGCTTCAAGTGTAATGCAAATATAATGTCAATATATATTGAAATTTGTATAAGACCTCTCACTGATTTTATAGTTTAAAGCATGGTTCAAAACTAGCTCATTGACAAATAAGTTCTGCCGGCAAAAGCGCATATGTACGTGTAAAAATGTAATCACAAACAACTAATACCACACAAAAGCATATATAAGATTAGGCGTGGTTTTATAAGGCGTGTCTATATTCACTGGTGAGAGGAGATAATCTAACTGTAGAAAAAATGAGTATATGGTAGTAACCAATCCCTTCTTTCTCAAGTTTATGATCAAGTAGGAGCCACACATACTTAGTCCTTGTAGTCCATGAATTGAATGGCGTCCATGAAGAGACAAGCTTCTTTGCTCCCTCATAATTGAAGAAGCCATTTTTTCTGCTTACTTCCTTTGGCCAGTTTACAACTGAAGAATCACTGTATATAAATACGTGTGTGCATATATATATATATAGAGAGAGAGAGATTTTGAGTTTTATTTATTTATTTTTAATTTCAAGCATACCATGTGTAAACATAAAGTCAATCAGAACAAAATCTTCCCTAGTGGCCAACTTGTCATCATTATACTATAGCTAAAGTTTGAGGAATGCCAAATGAATTTGTGTCCTGCACCAAGTGGAATTATTGGACCATAGAGTGAAAAATGAAGAGGATAAAAAGAAGACACTTGATCCACATTGTTGAAATTCTATCAGCAACAATTATTACTAACATTCAACTATAGTCAACATTTATTTTATTAATGATCAAAAATATAAAATCTCTATTAGATTTTCTGTTTCCCTAGTTGTTGTTTTTTTATATATAAACAAATTTAGTTTGCTTAATAAGAGTGGGAGTTAGAGGGGTACCACCATGTTGTACTAATACTTGAGCTACCACAATTTATATCTAATATAGAAGTTATGAGAACTGTTTACCAGAAATCAACAAAGATTTCAACAATTCAGACTAATTCTTTGGGAAATAAAAAGGCTCACCCTAATTTGCGAATATAAGACGTTTATTCTATATAGTTCTAAGCTGAGGTTGAGTGGACACAGTTCTTATCTGGCGAAGCCTACCTTGATTCAAACAATTTAAGTCTATGCAAGTTGCCAAGCCAGTGTAGAGCCAGAGTGAGTCTTTGCCTCCATCTCAAGCTGGAAGGACTTGAGATGAAAGAGAATATATTCCTTCATGGGCAGCTAGATAATGCAGATAAGAAATGGAAGATAAAAAAAGTGGCACTTGGAATTTGATCATCTTTATCTTCTTAGCTATAAATAGAGAATGAGAGACTACACTTTTTAGCATGAATTTGATAGGCAGCAAAGAGGTCGATCTTACATGAAGAGATGAGTCCTTTTTGGACTTATGGTGTCTTGAAGCTCTTGTCTCTCATGAAAGGCCTTCTTTTCCTTGACAAACACTTCGACAGTATATATCTGCTGTATATTACAATGCAATCACATTATCATGTCACAGGACAATGATTGTTATGAGAAGTGAGGTCTAAGATGAAGATAAGAGTCTTGTTTGGTAGCCAAGGATGACTTGCCTCCACCTGCCTAGGGGGTCTCAAAGTTTATATATATATATATATATATATATATATATATATATATATATATATATATATATATGCACACACAAAAAGAATTTAATTACCGTTTTTCTTGGACCCTTGATTGGATTTTAGGCAGGTCGTCCTTGCTATCTTGACTGGCTCTTCTCTCTCATTTTAGACCTTCTCTTCTTTTCCAATGAGCACTTGAAGTTAATTAGCTCGTCAATATTTCGAATGCAGACATTTTATATATGCAACCAATGATTTTTACTTGTGTGTTTATCACTTCTCCATTAATATCTTCTTCCACTTCCACACACGTGTGGTGTGTGTGTAATGGCCTAATTAATAGCTTACACAATCTTATAATTGTTGCAGAGTATGGTTACACATTGCAGAGTAAGGTTGCATGTAATTGTTGCAGAGTATAGCTTTCATATGTTTAATTGCAGATTTGAATCAGCTTATAGATCCGAGGATGAACTCACCATCAGCAAGCGAATGTGAAGACTTTGACAAGGTTTTGAATGTGGCTCTTCTTTGCACTGCAGAATTTCCCATGAACAGACCCTCCATGCAAAGGGTTGTCGAGTTACTTAAGGGCCACTCACCAGCTCAACCAAAGCAATGTACTTAAAATTGTAGTAGTTTGTAGGTCTCTTAGACCAATTGGCCTTTTTTGGGTAGAATCCAATTTTCGTGTGATTGTATTTATGCCAATGTGATGTACTCGTACAAGTAATGCTTTAATAGCCTAGCTAGTTTGGTGATAAGATCTTTATTTGATTTGTTAAGATCCAAGTTCATCCAATCCAAAGTTTGAACAATCAAATGCTTCAATTATTTGCTCTATGGCTGAACATTGGTAATCATAATTTTGCAGCCTCTTAAATACATAGAAGATGACCCAAAACTATTTCAGGCAATGGTCATCCTATTTCGGGCAATTGTTCTTAGTGCATAGCTTGGAAAGAATAGACATCCAAAGAATGGAATTGACAAATAAGGATTCAAATGTAATTACAAAGATAATGTCAATAGTGTTGTAAATTATATATGAGCTGAACATGCTACTCAGAAAATCATAACATCATCTACAAATTTCATTAATTATATAGAATTATCATAGTATCTTTGAATACAAGTAAATATATTTTTAGAATGTACAAGAACCCTCACTTTCATGCATTCTAAAATTTTCAATACACTATTATGAGATTATATAAATGGAAGATATATATCACTCTAAAATCATATAACATATGCACGACAGAAATTGCATGTTATCTAAGGCCAATGATATTTTAACACTATATAAACTATCATATAAAACCACATATAAAGAACCTGAAATTTGATGATCAACACTTGAATTAGAATCAATCTACTTAAGACAATTATCGTCCCGCAATAGTATTGAACGGACCTTTGGCGACTACATCCAAGGATACAATGATCTTCCTCTCAATTGATAGCAACACATCAAACCAACTGAGCTTCTGCGAAGTGTTAGTACTTTCTTGGACTTGACTCACTTAACCTTCTCTTGAACTTGACTCACTTGACCTTTGGGTTCAGACACAAACACAATTACTCGCTAGAAAATTGGGTTACTTTGTAGGGAGTGATAGAATAGTACATTTGGAGAGAAGTGGAAGTCTGAATTGTATATTTTCACAAATGAAAATTGAGGAACCTATTTATAGGCAAAATGGTACCCTTTCATAAGTATCCGAATAGCCATGGCATATGTCCTTTGATGCAAAATGTTGTAACTCGTATTGTTTCAACTTTAAACAATACTACATGTGTCTATTCGATACTAACAGACACTTTTGGTGTCTATTTAGTGTGAATCACACTATTTCACTTTCAACCTACACTAATAGTATTTATTTGTTACGAATTAATATTTACGTGTCTGTTAAGTAATATAATATTCAATTTTCATTCAAATTTTCTAACAATCCCCCACATAAATGAAAATTAGCCTCAAATGCAAAAAAGACTCGATTGACATTAGAGAGAGTACAATTAGAAAGTGATTGCATCGGGATAGATAGTTTTTGGTCTTAAATCTTTCTTAGTATAATACTATCAGGTTTACTTGGCTAACTAGTGACATAAAGTCTTGAACTATTCAGCCGTTTGTGTAAAATCGGATAATAGTATACACACAATATCTTTCTGCACAAAGTTGGTTCTTTCAGTTGTGTTCATTTCGACCCTAAACAAATCCTGGTGTTCATGAGTGCTCTAAAGAACTTAGCCTTGTCATTCTCATAGAAGCGGCTCACTTCACTATAGTGACCCTTGTGGGGTGGGTGTGATGTGGGTGGGTGCAAGAAGAGACACTGGGCTGAGCTACTATACTGGCAGGCTACAGATGCTCAATCCCACATCGCCTGGGTGTGGAAAAGGGGATGTGCTTATATGTGGTGTATTCTCTCCAAATGGTATGAAGCCTTTTGGGGTAAAATTCAAGAGCAAAACTGTGCGGGAGCGAACAATATCATACCATCAGGTGGAATGGGGTATTGCAGTTGGTATTAGATCCTGAACCCAGCCAGAAATGTGCCGACGAGGATGTCGGGCCCGTAAGAGGGTGGATTGTAGTGACCCTTGTGGGCGGGTGTGATGTGGGCGGGTGCAAGAAGAGACACTAGGCTGAGCTACCACACTGGCAGCCTACATGGTGCTCAATCCCACAATATTATCTGGGTATGGAGAAGAGAATATACTTATATGTAGTGTGTTCTCTCCAAATGGTATGAGGCCTTTTGGGGTAAAATCCAAGAGCAAAACCGTGTGAGCTTAGGCCCAAAGCGGACAATATCATACCATCAGGTAAAACGGAATATTACAAACTTTGTCAGCAAAATCATAAAAGGCCGAAGTGAACAAACATTTTTAAGAGGTCCTGCTCTCCACAATCATTATAAGTCAGATAAGGGAAAGCCCATAACGGGCGTAGAAAACCAAGGCAATTTTCTTGGCTCAGAAGTAATTCGGTTAGAAACGACCGAGACCATCAAGCTCGAACTAAGGCGCAGTTCGATCCTACACACGCACACACATAAATCTTGGAATTAGATATCCTGGCATGCCCTACAACTAAGACCCCACGAATCATTCCCATAAGCAAGCGAGTGAGCCGACGAGGGCCTCCCAAGGAACAGAAAGTGTCCCACCATGTAACGGAATGCCCAAGGGCATGCATTTGAGCCGAACAGTTTCTTATTAAGAATGGAACTTCTTAAGTCAAAATAATCTGATCTAAGAAAAAAGTCGACTGCACCAGGAAAAATTCAATAGCCTATCCTACATCAAATATACTAGAGTTTTAAAGTACTTCGCTTTACTTCCAAATTCACCTATGGTGTCCCAAATTTCTCAATCAATGAGCAACCTTTCCATATATCTTTTCATACCAAATTCTTCCTTACGATTAAATTGATCTCTTTCACATGATCATGATAAAAAAAAATAGTACTACCTCCATCTTATATTAGATGTCCATCTTTGGTATTAGAATTTTTTAAGCGGATATGCAATTAATGCATTGTGCCATTGTAAAATTGTCAAGTTGTCCTTTTATGTTCAATTATGTATATTACCGAGTTGAGAGATTTTTAAAAACTTGAAGGATAGTTATGAAAATATTGGGTTTATTTTATGGGTAAATATCACTGACACCCCTTGTGGTTTGGACTTATTTCACATGGAGAGAAACTTTGTTTAAAGAGATCATAAAACCCAAACGTTTTGCACCGTCTATCAGAGAGACCACAGACCGTGTTTAGGCAGGTTTGACACCATGCAAAAAGACTTGCATGCCCTTTGACTTTACAAATTACCTATTTAACCTTTAAAATTACATAAAATATCCAAATTCCCTAAGACACATTCTCTCTCTTCTTTCTCCTTCTCTCTCTCTTTTCTTTCTCCTTCTCTCTCCTCTCAGTCTGTCTTATGAATGTAGTATAGTAATGTCCATAAATTTCTAAAAAAAAATATAGTATTTCCATAGATATATATTTACATTATTATATATAATTATAGATATATTATATAAATAAATATATATATATATATATATTAATTGTTCACCATCGTCAACAAGAAAGACCTAACTCAATCACCACCATTGAAGCCGACCCCAAGCTACTGCCGGCCACTTCACCGTCCGAAATCCGGCCATACCATCTTCTTCACTTCACCATCCGAATTTCCCACATGCCAGAGACACCTACTGCCAAACCATGCAAAGATCCACTTTACGAGTCTCTCCTAACCGAGTACCTCACCATCCACGAAAAAGAGACAACACCCACTAGAGCTTCACTGCCAAAATGGGTCTCCACCTCCACACCATCATCACCACTCATCATGGCCATCCACCATTGAAGCTGAACAAAAAAGACCCACCACCTTCCATCAGCCACCGAAGTTGCAATGACCACCAACATGAACAAACCCATGACATGCCAAACAATCCAAACTCCCAACCCACACAAATCCAAACTCAACGCACCACCACCATCTGTCGGCACCGATCAACAGATCACCCATCATACCTACGACTACCACCTAGCTACCTCACAACCAAAACCATTGGAAACCATATCCCACCATCAGCCACTATAACACAACCCACATCTAACTGATTTGGAAAGAGATTTGGTTTATGTCAGACCCAGAAAAAGAAAAACATAAAGATGCCTTCGTCGCCGCCAGCTTCTTCATCAATTGTCATCGAATTTTTCATCGGAATGTCGCCATCATTGGAGAAGTCTTGCCGTCAGTCGATCTCGTTGCTATCTTCACCGTTGTCATTCGCCAATAGTTGACGTTGCCCCGCTGTCTTCACCATCTTTGCTGCCTTCGCCATCGCTTGAGTTTTCCCTGTCAATGATCTTCTCTTCTTCATTAATCATTGTTGTTTAGTGTGAGATTAAAGAGAAAAGGAAAGAAGGTAGAGATTAGAGAGAGAGTTTTTTTTTTTAATTTAATAATTAATGTCAGCAACCAATGGGTTGTTGACACGTGGGCGAGTGTGGCACTCCTCATGTATATATATATATATCTATAGATATATATATATATATACATGAGGAGTGCCACACTCGCCCACGTGTCAACAGCCTATATATATATAGACACACATGCACACACATACATACAATAGATTGAAATTCATCCGGATGATCTTGGACAATAATGATGAGGGGTATATTAGAAATTTGGCAAACACTAATATTTTTATTAAATTTTATTAAAAAAATTCAGGGTATATTAGACATTTTACATCTATTCTAACAGTGTTAAGGACGTAAATATCACTTGGAGTCTCTATGATAGTTATAAGGAAACCTTTTTTCCGTGTGAAATAAGTCCAAACCACAAGGGTGTCAATGATATTTACTCTTATTTTATTTTAACTTTTCTAATGGACAAATATCTTTTTCCCAGCTAAAAAGAAAAGACAGCTAATGTGGGACAGAGTGAATATATCTTAGCAACCAATCTCTTCTTTTTTTTTTATGTTTTTGATAAGATGGGATTGAACTATCTACTTCCTTTTGTCAAGTGGAAGAAATATCACCCAAGTTAAAATCAGTAGTTGTAGAAATCAACCTGCATAGTACATTGTAACTGCATTGTTTTCTGTTATAAAGTTCTCTTTATGTGTTCGATTTGAACTTGTTGCAGGAGAAAGCCATTGCCCATTTTTCATGCACCTCTAAGCACCCATTTTCTTCTTACTTCCTTTGGCTAGTTTACTACTGAAGAAGCACTGTAATATGCATACGTGTATTAGAGAGAGAGAGAGATTTTGAGTGTTTTTTTTTTCTTTTTTTCTGATTTCAAGCATAACATGTGGCTAAACACAAAATCAATCAGAACAAAACCTTTCCTAGTGGCCACCTTGTTTTATACTATCGATAATGTTTGGGGAATGTCAAATGAGTTTGTGTCCTGCCATATATCAACTGGAATTATGGGACCATAGAGTGAAAAGCTAAAAGAATAAAAGAAAAGAGTTGATCCACATTGTTGAAATTCTATCAGCAATTCTTTATTAGTAACATTGAACTTTAGTCAACATTTATCTTTATTAATGAAAAAATATATAAAATCTCTGTTAAATTTTATGTTTCCCTAATTGTATTCTTTTGCAAGTGATGTCAAAACCATCTCATATCAATTTTCAATTCACTGCCAAAATCAGAGACAATACCGGAGAGGAAAAGCAAATAAGTTCAGAATGCAATAATTAAGAGCACAGAGAGAGGATAAATACAGTGATAAACATTATAAGTGTCAAATTTCAATATATAATTGGGACATTTTTAAACAAAATATGCTGAGGTTTTAACACTTCAGACAGATTGGTTGGGTGTAGAAATGCTCGCCCTGATTTGCAAATATAAGCCGTTTATATTCTATATATTTATAAGCTGAGGTTTAGCAGATCGAGTCCTTATCAAGCAAAGCGTAATTTGAGTATGCCAGACTAGTAACCGTCCCAATTGATTTGTTTGCCAAGCTAATGTAGAGCCAATTCAGGGACATGCACCCTTCAAAAGGAGTTAAAGGTCTGGCAATTTAAGTCTATGCAAGTTGACAAGCTAACGAAGAGCCAGAGTGAAGTCTTTGCCTCCATCTCAAGCTGAAAGGACATGAAGTAGATTCATTGGGTCCCTGAAGCTCAAAGAGAATATATTCCTTCATGGGCAGCTAGATTAATCCAGATGAGAAATGGAAGGAAAAAAGTGGCACTTGGAATTTTGATCATCTTCTCCTGCTTGGCTATAAATAGAGACTGAAAGATCACACTTCTAAGTATGCATTGAAGCATGAATTTGATAGGCAGCAGACAGGTCTTACAGGAAGAGATGAGTCCATTTTGGACTTTGGTGTCTTGAGCTCTTGCCTCTCATGGAATCACATTGTCATATATGTCACAGGTCCATGAATGTTGTGAGAAGAGAGGTCTAAGATGAAGATAAGAGTGTTGTTTGGTAGCCAAGGATGACTTGCCTCCTCCTTCCTAGGGGTCTCAAGTGTGTGTGTGTGTATGTGTATATATATACACACAAAAAGAATTTACATTAATTTTTCTTGGATCCTTGATTGGATTTTAGGCAGGTCATCCTGGCTATCTTGACTGGCTCTTCTCTCTCATTTTAGGCCTTCTCTTCTTTTCCAATGAGCACTTGAAGTTAATTAGCTCGTCCATGTTTTGCATGCAGACATAACAGGTAATGGTATTTTAATTAATTAATTTATTTATTATTATTATTATTATTATTACTGTTGCTGTTTTTCTTATTTTATATACTAATTTATTTTTCTATTTAGTTATTTATTTATTTTATTTTTCCCTTTCACATTATTGGTACCTAAAGTCGATGTGAAAAATAGGTTGAGTATGACAAATCCTTTTATCTTCTCTCACTTTCACATACTTGGAAAATGAAACTCAGGCTACTATTGATTTGAAGGGGTCTTTATCTTTTAATGTACGGCACTCATCTTGCTATCACCAGATTTAGTCTCACATTGGTTATGAGGTAAAGTTCACTATTTTTTTTTTTTTTTTTTTTTTTTTGCCACACTATCTTTCACTTAGGCTCGAATTTTAAATTTTTTTAAAAAAATTAGGACCTGTCTACCGGTGGACCAATTGATCTTTGGCAAGTAAAGTCCACTATGAGAACACCCTCATGATAATTGTTTTTTTTTTTTTTAAGAATTGCTTTAGAGCTTTGGAAGGAAACTCAAAATATAGATCAATTTGACAGAGTATAATCAAAAGTCAAATTAAAAGTTGTATGAATAATAAAAAAATGAAAATAAAAATTTGCTAATATTCAAATCATAGTTGAACAGTCCAGGCTGGCTGGAAAAAGAAAAAAAAAAGTTCAAAATAGATATGGATAAAAACCCAATATATATATATATATATATATATATATATATATATATATATATATATATATATATAATTAAAGACATAGCAGGACACGACGCAGCTTAGGCGACTTATAGGGTTGCCTAAGACCTCAACCAACACAAGTTCCAAAATAATTTTATTTCCTTATATTATTAGACTTCTTAAAAATTTTATTCTCTAATATAATTAGACTTTATAAGATTTTTATTTACTTGTATTATTAAACTCTGGTACAGTTGGACTCAAAGAATTTAATTCATTCTAAAACTCCTACTTTCTAAATCCTTATCTCACTATCTCTTTTTTTTTCCTTTATAATTGGGGAAAATTGAGAAATAAAACTTTCCATCTTATCCTATTAATTTTATCTTCCCCCTCACACAATTACAACATTTATTTTTTCTGTCCTCCTGTCACAATCTGATTACAAGTTATTTCTTCAATTTATAATAGATTTGAACAATTCAAAATATATGAAGATATTTTTTATTTTGTGTTTAAAAAAATTTAAAATCATTAGGTGATGATACTTTGAGAAAATATTGTCTTAATTTAGAACTCTTTTCAAAACATGAGTCTTCTTATCATATTGGTGGTTTAGATTTATTTTCAGAGTTAAAAATTTTTTAAAAATATTTTACAAATGGAAGTAAACATTCCAATTGAAATGTTAAATAACATAAAAAAGAATAGATTCTTTTTCGGTAAAGTGGGGAAAACATTCCTATAATATTGATATAGTGCATATACTCCCTCATGTTCAATAAACACCCATCAAGTTTAAAAACCATTCAAATAAGCACCTCTGACAAATTAACCTCATGAAAAGACCTAAATACCATTACAGCAACAAAACCCTTTATTCCTTAGCTAAATTAATCAATTGAAATCCCAAAAAAAATATTTTTTATTTATGTTGTTTGTTTACCTTTTAGAATTGATAAAACATTTTTTAGTAAAAAAAGAAATGAATGGGAAAAGTATTTATAAATTCTAAATTTCCTTTTTGATCACGAATATATCCTACCAAATCTCAATAAAAATGGTAAGTTTTGTTCTGCAAGTATTTTGTCTCCTTTGTAGTGATTGTTTCTCCTCCTTTTCAGATAAAATCACATTATCTTGTTACTTGGTTTTAGGAAGTTAGTTGTATGTTACTTCTATAAATAAATATAAAGAACTCCACAACCACTTTAGAAACATTACATCTACTGCAATATCTCTCTTTCACAATATTCAGGTTTATATCTCTCTAACTCTACTTCTCCCTATTATTTCTTGATTCCTACCTTTTCTAATCAGTCATTCTATTACATCCTTCCTTGCTATGATTCAGTTTCACAATTCTTTGTGCTTAATAAAGTCCCCTTAATTGAAGCAAAAAATGACTTTCTGGAAAGTTTGATATTTTCTTTTCTCACACACTCGTCTCATCCTACACAATAATCAAAATAAATACTGTGTTCGACTAGTTACCATAACTCTTTGAGCCAATTGAATGGCTTTGACGCCCACACACACTGAGATTTAGATCGGTCTATCCAATCGATTTATTGATCGAACACTAGGAAGCCAAAGAAGGCTTGAGGTGTAATTACAAATATAATATCAATATATGTTGAAGTGAGTAGAAGACTAAAGACCTCCCACTTATTTTATGATTTTAAGAATGGTTTAAAACCAGTCATTAATAAGTTGTGCCCACAAAAGTGCACATGTACACATTAAAATTTAATCACAAACAATTAAGATCACACAAAAACATAAGATTAGGCGTGGTTTTATAAGGCACCTTTATATTCACTGGTGAGAGGTGATAATCTATTGTATTGTAAGTTGTAACAGTAGAAAAATTACCATCGATGACCAACCTTTCCTTTGAATCACCTCAATGTTCCCTCATTTTTCTTCGTACCAAACCTTTCCATAAGATTAAATATATGTCTATTTCATGATCATGATCAAATGAGTATATAGAAGTGTTGGCACCCAAAGTGGCGCCACTTGGTAGCCACCTTGGTGTTGATGAGAACGAATAGAAAGATAACACGTGGACAATATATGGAGTTATGATAATGTTCTTTTGTGTTATAAGGTGGGGGGAAATGGACCTTGATGGAAAACAAGGATAACCTTTTTGATATGCACATAAGACAAGATGAGATATTTAAATAAAAGGGATAAATATTAGTCTGTTCTAAAGGAGTTCAAATTGGAAATAATAGGATAAGCTAATCTTTAGCAGGTTACTTTAATTAGGACTCTTCCTATATTGAGTAATTCATTAGCAGAGATTGAACATAGGAATTGATATATTTATGTTGGGGAAGGACTCTATTATTAGTTATTCAAGGATAAAGGAGTATGTAAACTAATACGAAGTGTGTGTTTGTCTATATATATATATATATATATATATATATATATATATATATATATATATATATGATCAATTTACATTGAAGATGGACTCTTAGAAGACTCAAAATGTATTTGTTGCGATTTAATCTTGCAATTATTTACGCACTTTAAAGTCCTCTTCATTGATGCAAAAAAAGAACTCAATAGGGAGTTTAGTATTCTCTCTCCCTCTCCAATCGTCGAATCCAACACAATACTCAAAAGAGATACTAGGTTCGACCAACTCATTCACTCATTGAGCCAATCTCACGACTCTGGCATGCCCGCACACACACTAATAATATAATTGTCCTACCCAGTCGATTAATTGACCTAACATATTTTTGCACACCCAGTGGGACCGGAAAGTGCTAAGAGATTGTAACGCCCGTGGACTTGTCTACTCCATTTGATGAGTTGGAGGCTCGCTTGAATGCTCATTTGGTCAAATTTTATGAGGAATTAAATAGGTTTATTCAAACTATAAATTTTAGTGTTCAGCAATCGGTTCCTTAGCCAATATCTCAAGATGTTGTCCAGCCACTTATGGCTCAGCCAACAGTAATTGTACAATAGAATTAGCCAACAGTCCTGGCTCAACCAGATTAGCCACTAGGATGGCCTAAGGCTTACCAATTTGTTGCGGATAATCAGCCACCTACAGCAAATCAGCCACCAGTGGTAAATCAAGAACGAATAGTTAATCAACTAACCCAAGACAGAGGTCAGTTGGCTGATTCAATGAATCATGAAAGTTACCTTCTTTCAATTCTGGAAGGAGACCCAAGTAAGGCTTTTGATGGAGAAAGTAAGGCTAATCAGTCATATATTTGTTTAGAAAAAAAGAACTCAATAGGAAGTTTGGTATTCTCTCTCCCTAGCCAATTGCCTGATCAACACAATAGTCAAAAGAGATACTGTGTTTGACCAACTCATTCACTCATTAAGCTGATCTAACAGCTCTGGCATGTCTGCACACATGCTGATAATATAATCAGCTTGCCTAGTCGATTAATTGATCAAACATATTTTGACATGCCTGGTGGGACTGGAAAGTGCTAAGAGAATTGGAACACCTATGCTCAATTCGTTGAGTTGGAGGCTCGCTTGAACACTCATTTGGTCAAGTTTTGTGAGGAATTAAATAGGATGATTCAAACTGGAAATTTTAGTGTTCAGTAATCGGGTCCTCAACTAATGTCTCAAAATTATGTCCAGCCATCTGCTATCGAACCACTTGTGGCTCAACTAACAATAAGTGTATAACAGAATCAGTCACGACTCATGAGTATCTCAGCCACAACAGTCATTGGAAGAAAGTGAGGAAAGTTATTTTCTTTCAATTCCATTTAATCAACCATACATTTTGCCAGAGGAGTTTCGTACTCAACGTAAATCTTCTGATCCCGAAGGACAACAAAATAGATTGGAAATGAAGCCAAGCCTGCAGATGAAAACAAATCGGCTATAATATCATAATGCTAGGCCGAGAGTGATATCTAATTCTCAGCCTGAATAATCATTGGCTGAAAGATTTCTCTTATCTCATCTTCCTCGATCTAAGTTCAAGAAAATATAAAGACAAATGAAGAGATGAAAGCAAAGCAAGGTTAAGATAAGAGGAAAAATGCAAAAGAACAATAATCAGCCACCAGCAAAAAAATCAGTCATTAGTGGTAAATAAAAAATCAAAAGCTAATCAGTCAGCCCAGGACAGAGGCCAATTGGCTGATTCAGTTAATCAGAAAAGTTACTTTCTTCCAATTTTTGAAAAAGTCTCAAATAAGAGTCTAGGGAGGCAAAGCATAGCTGATCAACCATATATTTGTCTAGAAAATGAAAAGGTTCGTCCTCCACATAAACCTCTAAACCTTGGGGGCCAACGAAATTGGGTAGAGACGAAGTCCACCTCATGGAAGAAAATGAATCGGCTAGTCAATACATAGTTTTATGTGGATGATTCCATTCTGCCTGTTGAAAAATATGTGATACAATTACTAGCATTGGCCAGTATAAAAAAAATCTTGGTTGATGTTGTCTTGAAAGAATTGCTCAAAGACATATATTGGCTGAGGATCAAACTTCATTGGCCGATTAATGGAGAAATTCAACTCTATTGAAACAATATCATTCTTTCAGTAGTCTGAATCGGCCAATATGACGCTGCATAATAATTTGGTCACAGCCAATCACAGTCATTCGATGCTAAATTTGGATAATAGAACTTATCTCGGGTATATGGAAACTCGATGGGTATCAGCCAACTTTATGGAAAGTTGTGCAAGTTTCTTAATCAACCAACTTTAAAGGGAATAGTGGAAGATCATGATCAGCCAGTGTAGTAGGGCTGACTTGGAATAAAGGCTACCTCATTGGTGGATCGAAATAAATGAGAAATAAATGAAATACATTGTTTAGAGTTATATTATTTGTCATTCCCTTCAAAGTGTTAGATCAATCAGCTATAGTTATGAAAATTTTTCTTTCAATGTATATTTAAAATTTTTAAAAATCCTTATTAGCTTGATCAGCCATAAGACATTTGAAATTAGGAGGCAATTGTTAGTACCCAAAAGTGGCGCCACTTGGCAGCCATCTTGGTGTTGATGAGAACGATTAAAAAGGTAACACGTGGACAATATATGGAGCTATGACAATGTGATTTTGTGTTGTAACGTGGGAAAAAGGGAGATTGCTGGAAAACAAAAATAGCCTTTTTGATATGCACATAGGATGAGATAAGATATTTAAATAAGAGGGATAAATATTAGTCTGTTATAAGGGAGTTCAAATTAGAAATAATGGGATAAGCTAATATTTAGCAGATTACTTTAATTAGTTCCTATAATGAGTAATTCATTAGCAAAGATTGAAGATAGGAATTGATGGATTTCTATTAGGGAAGGACTCTGCTATTTGTTATGCAAGGATAAAGGATGACATAAACTAATACGTTGTGTGTGTGTGTGTACATTTGATCAATTTATATTGAATATGGACTCTTAGAAGATTGAGAAGGTATTTGCTAAACTATAGACTCTATGAAGACTGACGGTTATGACAACTATACAAATAAGGATGTGACAGTTTAGTTGGCAAAATTACATGAAGATAAGGTTGAGTATGACTTGGACTCTATAAGCTTAGGATGACACGCTACAAACATGGGGCTTGAAGACACATGTATGGATACATATTAATTTATTTATTTCTTTTTATATAATTAATTATTCCATTTTATCTTCTAACCTAGATATAAGAAGTTAGTTATTTTAGTTTCCTATAAATAAAAGAAAAGAACATTGTATTGAGGGTTCCACAACCACTTCATAAACATTACATCACGTGCAATTCTTCATTCTACATCTTCCTCATACTTGATTCCTCCCTATCTCTTCTAATCAGTCTCTCTGTCTACATCTCCCTCACTTTCTATCTCTCTCCTTGCTATCTCCCTCCTTCTACCTCCCTCCTTACTACGATTCAATCTCGCAATTCTTTACGCACTATAAAGTCCTCTTCATTGAGGCAAAAAAGAACTCAATAGGGAGTTTGGTATTCTTTCTCCCTAGCCAATCGTCTGATCTAACACAATACTCAAAATAGATATTGTGTTCGACCAACTCATTCACTCATTGAGCCGATCTCATGGCTCTGATATGCCCACACACACACGCTGACAATATAATCGATCTACCAGATCAATTAATTGATCGAAAAGGTAGTAACTAAGTTTTAATTCTTTTGATGAAGTGGACTTGAACCACTTCTTTTGTCAAGTGGAGATATATGACCCAATTCAGTTAAAATCAGTAGTGATAGTCTCAACCTGCATATATAGTACATTGTAAATGCATTATTTTCTGTTTATAAACTTCTCTTTATGTGTTGGATTTCAACTCATTGTAGGAAAAAGCCATTGCCCATTTTTCATGCACCTCTAAACATTAGAAAGTCCATGAATTCACCGGCATGTGTGTGTGTGTGTGTGTATATATATATTGAGAGAGAGAGAGAGAGAATTTTTTTCAATTTCAAGCATATATGTCATGTGCCAAAACACAAAATCAATCAGAACAATACTTTTCCCAGTGACCACATTTTCTTTATACTATAGATAAAGTTTGGGGAATGTCAAATGAATTTGTGTCCTGCCATCAACAAAAATTATGGGAACATAGAGTGAAAATTAATTAAAAAGGATAAAAAAAGACACTTGATCCATGTTGTTAATTAAAGTTCTATCAGCAACACTATTAGTAACATTCAACTTTAGTCAGCATTTATCTTTATTAATGATCAAAAACATAAAATATCTATTACATTTTGTGCTTCCCAAGTTGTATTCTTTTGTAATTGATGTCAAAAACACCTGATATCAATTTTCAATTCACTGCCAAAATCGGAGAAAATATTGGAAAGGGAATGGAAATAAGTTCACAATCCAGATGATTAAGAGGACAGAGAATTTAATTCTATGCAAGTTGCTGAGCTAGTGTAGAGCCAGAATGAAGTACTTGCCTCCATATCAAGATTGAAGGACATGAAGTAGATAAATTGGGTCCCTAAAGCTCAAAGAGAATATATTCCTTCATGGGCAGCTAGATAATACAGATGAGAATTGGAAGGAAAAAAAATGGCAGTTGGAATTTGATCATCTTTTCCTGATTTGGCTATAAATAGAGACTGATCGAGAGACCACACTTTTAAGCATGAAGTTGATAGGCAGCAGAGGTCTTGCATGAAGAGATGAGTCCTTTTTGGATTTTGGTGTCCTGAGCTCTTGTCTCTCTCATGCAAGTCCTTCTTTTCTTTGACAGTATATATCTGCTATATATTCCATTGCAATATATCAAAAATGTCATGTAACAGGACCATGAATGTTATTAGAAGTGAGCAGGGCGGAGCCATGATTGCAAAGTAAACGGGGCTAAAAGTATTAAAAATTAAAAACAAATACAATAATTTTTTATGATAAAAATATGTTATAAATATTTAAAAATAGACAAAAAATGTAAATATTCTTGTATAAATAAATAAATATGCTCTACACGACCAAACAAATAAATATAAACGATAACAGATATGTTCCATATGGCCAAACAAATAAATATATAGTAACAAATAAGTCTCACACGGCGAAACGAATAAATATGTCTCACACGCCGAACAAATAAATATAAACAATAACAAATATATCTCACACGGGTAAATAAATAAATATACAATAACAAATAAGACATATTCAGCGAAACAAATAAATACGGGTGGCCAAACAAACAAATAATTATAAACTGTAACATATATGCTCACACGAACATACAAATAAATAATTACATGTAACAAAATAAATGTGGCCTACATACAATAGGTTATTATATATACGCTAAAGCCAGCATGCACGAACTGACCCGAAGTTGGTCTTCTTCCCCACTTTGATTTCATGTCCAGAACACTAACTTGAGCACTAGATTATGATTCCAATCTCTTCCATCACATTGTTATTTTTTATATTTACTTCAATACCACTTTTTATTTGTTTATTTAGTAGTTTCACTTTTCTCTCTCTCCTTGTTCTTTTTTCTGCATTTTCCAATTTCTGAATCTTGTTTTATCTTATCCATTCTATCCTTTTATGCTCATATAATTCGATACTCAAAAAAAAAAGTTTTTTTTTTTAGCTTTCTCTTGTTTGGGTTTTGAGAAAACCAAAGGATAGATTTTCTCTTTTTTAGCCTTTCTCTTGATGATTTCCTTAAGCAGTATAAGATTATCTAACTCAAGTTAAAAGACAATTAAAAAATTTTAGATAAAATTTGAGAACTTACCTCTTTGGGTCGAAAACAGGAGCATATTTCTATTTCTCTCTCTACACAAGAAATGAGGCGCAAAGAATGATCACTGTGATCAACCGCTCAAAATATTCTCTAAATGAGAGCCCTGGTTAGAAAATAGAATACCTGGGCTAGGCTAGGCAAGTGGGCTATGTAAAACAGAGTGGTAGTAAAAAGAGAAAAAAAATTGGACCTGGGCTACAGCCCAGGTTAGCCCACTTCTAGTTCCGCCTCTGGAAGTGAGCTCTAAGATGAAGATAAGAGTCTTGTTTGGTAGCCAAGGATGACTTGCCTCCTCCTTCATAGGGGTCCAAGTATATTTAGTCTCATCACTTCCAAAATTAATTTACAATTTTTCTAGCAAAGGGCGGCCTTACGAGTGAGTTGATGTGAGAGGTTCAGATGGATTTGGTAGAGTGAACATTGATGCTGGGAATGAGTCTTATGGAGTACATGGAAAAGAAATCTAGGGTAAGAATATATGTACATGACTGGGAATGAGTCTTATGGAGTACATGGAGAAGAAATCTAGGGTAAGAATTTATGTACATGACCGATATTGAAAATTAGCTCTCCTCATTTGTGGACATAAGCCATGTTATACCGAATCACATAAATATTGTGTTTTGTTTGTGATATGGTTTATATTATTGTCTTTGCTTTGAATCTTCAATTTTCCCTGTATTATTTCCGCAATTTCCTATCAACATAAATGTATATAATGATTAATGATTTCTGCTTATGTGGGATTTCAAGACTACCTTTATCTTTTAGAGTAAGGTACTCACCTTGCAACCACTGCATTGAGTCTCTCAGGAGCTTAAATGTAAAAAAAACACTCCTAATATCTGGATATGACATAAAGTAGATTCATAATTTCGGTTTTGCTCCCCTTTCTCTCAATGCTCTTTTCTCTTTTACATTCCAATCTTCTCTTTATTATAATAATATTTAAATAGAAATTAAATTTTATAATAATTTGATGTGTAACCCAATTTATTGTTTAATTATTTCAAGATGTTTAAATTTTATTTTCAAAATTTGGATACTTTTTTTTATAACTTTAATTATTAAATAATTAGTCATTTTTCTAAACGGTAAAAAAGTCATTTTTTTAAATGAAAAGAAATAATAGTATTTTATTTAATTCTATGGTATGTATACTTTTTTAGAGAAATTTTTTTTAAGTTATAATGTAATTTTTGTAAGAGGTTGTTTTACTTGAATTTGAATTGAATTAATTAATTATAATTTAAATTCATAATTTAGTATTCATGATTTCACTTAAGCATGAAAACGAGATAAAACGTGATTTAAATTTAGGAATACTATTGATGAACTAAAAATCAAATAAAAATTTATAATTATAAATTACAAAGGGTAAATCTTGAAATTTGAGATATTGAAAATCAGTATAAAAATATTTACTAAAAACAAAATTTACTATTTTTATTGTGATTTGATAGAATATATTTGTGATCAAAAAGAAAATTTAGAATTTATAAATACTTTTTCCATCAAATTTGTTTTAGTGAACAATGTTTTATCAATTTTAAAGGTAAAAAAAAAAGAGTAAATTGCTCAAACACTCCTTAGATTTACTTTTGTTGCTCACTGAGAATAGTTGCGTCAAAACTAGCTGTGACACTCATTGTGAGACTTAACTGTCATTTGTTTTTAACAGTTTAAGTGTTTTTACTATTATACCCCTTGTTTTTAAGAATTTAGTGTTTTTACTATTATACCCCTTGTTTTTAAGAATTTAGTGTTTTTACTATTATACTCCTGTATTATTCAACCATTTTGTAATGCACTTGCTGAGAGTCATTTCTGACATATACTCCTTCCTTACGAAATGTCCTAAATGCCCTTAGAGATAAATTTAGTATCCCACCAATTTTTCTTTAGAGCACTAAACCCTAAATCCAAAAAATATATATAAAAAAGAAACTCAAGACAAAAAAAAAAGATACAAGATCGCAGTAACTGAGAAGCTTCAATAAAATTGTCGGCGTACGGCCAAGCTTCGTCGTTGTGCGATGACGAACTGTTACGGTGTCGTTCTCTCTCTCTATAACACCACTACTCCAACTCTCTCTCTCTCTTAATACCACCACCGCAACCTCTCTCTAATCTGTTATCAAATTCCCAATTCACAGCAACATAGCCTCTTTCTCTCTGTGCTCTGTTATCAAAACCCCAATTCACAGAACCCACCTATTGAGTTTGTGGTTGTCAAGCAATTTCCTAATACGTTTCTTATACCTTCTCCTAAACCATCTAGGACAAAAATTTCTTGTTTCCTAAATTTACTTAACTTTCAAGATTATGTGCCTATAAATAGGCATTTATATATTCTTCATAATTCAATCAATATAATTCTCCTTTTTTATTTCTAAAATGGTATCAAAGCTAGGGTTTTTAATTTTCTTTCCGTGTAATTGTTCTCATCAATCAAAGAAAACTCTTTTCTATTTGGTGCCGAAACTCAATCTTCTGGAACCTGTTTTTATCTTCTGAATATATCAGATCAAAGCCCTCGAAAAAAAAATCAACTTGAAATAGTGCCACGTTATCCGCCATGTCATCTGCCATGTCATTGCTGACTCAGCGTACAGGGCTGCATCAGCGTTGACTCATCTGACACGTTATCGTCCTAAACTACAACGTCAACTTTCTTTGCTGCGCGAACTGCTACGTCAGCTTTTTGTACTGCATGGACTGCCACGTCAGCCCTTCACTGCCACATAGACAGCCACGTCATCCCTTCACTGCCACGTCAGCTTTCTCTGCCTCGTAGCCTACCACGTCAGCTTTCTGTGCCGCGTGGACTACCACGTCAATAGATACTGCCACGTCATCAACTAGAAAAAAAATTGGGCTTACCTTGCGTGAAATTTCACTTTGATTCTTATTTTCAAGTCGATTTTGTCATTTGGGCTTTCCAAATAGCTAAAATGAGCTTTTTCACCAATAAATGAGATTTCAGTCTAAGTCTTCACTTCACAGCTATTCTTCTTTTCGACCTTCACTCAATAGATATTCTTCTTATTTTCGTCACAATGGTGATAACAAACAGTGAGCACAGTCATTTCATCCCAAACCTAGTGAACATTCTTGCAAATACTGTCACAAATCAGGCTATACAATTGAGAAGTGGTTCAAACTTCTTAGACCTTGCAATACTGCAACTATAGGTACCACAGAGAGAGTGTCCTCTCATTTTTCTCCTTCTACACCAATTACTACTCCTTCTCAGGCGTCCCCATTTATATTTCTGGTGCTGATCTGGAGTCAATTCTCAACCAGGTTCTATCCAAGCAATCAGGTTCAAGCTCATCTAACTCTGTTTTCTCAACCGCACCAGGTACACCTAATTTATGGATTTTTAGACTCTGTTTGCTGTAATCATATGACACTTGACCATACTTTGCTCATTGCTCAGACTTTTACATCTCATGCCCCTATTATTCACACAGCTAATGGTTCCACTATGACCATTAGTCACATAGGCACTGTCTCTCAGTCAAATCTGTCTGTTCCCAATCTTTCTCTTAATCTTTTATCTATTGGTCAATTGACTGAGTTAGGTTTGAATATAACATTTACCTCTACTAGTTGTGTTGTACAAGATCCTCAAACATGTCAGATCATTGGGACAGGGCGCCTATTTAAGCTTTATTCCTTACATCTACCTACCTCATCTATCACAACTGCATCTACACAACGTAGTATACCTACTCTTGAGTTGTGGCATTCTCGTTTGGGTCATGTATCGGTATCTCGAGTCAAAAGTCTCGCATCTAAGGGTTTGTTAGGATCAATTAAAACCGATTCTTTTAATTGCATTTCTTGTCAATTAGGCAATCAGTTTGCTTTACCATTTAATAACAGTGAGTCATTTACTTCTTCTCCTTTTGATCTTATCTCTGAGTTATATTAATGAATGAGATGTCAAATAATATACAGTAAGAGCATATATATAGGAAAAGGAAAAAATGGAAAGCAAGTTATCCTATACATCAGAGGAATCCTAATTGGATGTGGAAAAAGATAAATATAAAATATAATATACAAGGTGGGTTATACGATGCCATCTGAAATTTAAAAACAATCTCTCGAAAATGCCCTGGTGGAAGAGATTTGGTAAAGATATCTGCTATCTGATCATAAGAAGTGACCGATCGTAACTGCAAGATATTCTGAAGTAGATGATGATAAACAAAATAACAATCAATCTCAATGTGTTTGGTCCGCTCATGAAAAACATCATTGTGTGCAATATGAATAGCACTATTGTTATTACAATAGATGTGAGTAGTAGTGGGCGAACAAACACCCATGTCTTGAAGAAGCTATCGTAACCATAAAAGCTCAGAAGTAGTATCAGCAAGTGCTCTATACTCGGTCTCAGTGCTAGATCGAGCAATAATAGACTGTTTCTTACTATGCCAAGAGATCAATAAGCTACCAAAAAAGAAACAATATCCTATAGTGAAACGACGATCTTTTGGGTCACCAGCTCAATCTGCATCAAAATAAGCACGAAGCACTAGTGAAGACTAATGAGAGAAAAAGAGCCTACAAAACACAGTACCCTTGACATAGCGGAGAATACGAAGAACAACAGCAAAGTGAACTAATCTCAGCAAAGCCATGAACTGACTGACAATATGAACAGCATGAGAAATATCTAAATGAGTGACAGTAAGATATACCAGACTACCAACCAACTGACGATACAGAGTGTCATCACAAAGAAGTTCACCATCATGTGGAGTAAGTCTCACATTAGGCTCAAGTGGAGTATCAACAATCTTATTGTCTGTGATACCAGCTTTGAAAAAAGATCAGAACAATACTTTGCTTGAGTAAGGTAGTAGCCATCAATAACTCTAGTAATTTCCAATCTAAGAAAATAATTGAAAGGTCCAAGATCTTTCATTTCAAACTGATGATTGAGAAATTACTTAAGTTCTTGAATACCCTGAGTATCATCCCCGGTGATGATCATATCATCAGCATAAAGCAAGAGAAGAATAATACCATTTGTAGTATGCCGGATAAATAAAGCTGAATCATATGTAGTGGTAAAATAGCCAAGGCGAGAAATAGTAGAACTAAACTTGGCAAACCAAGCTCGAGGTGCCTGTTTTAAACCATACGAAGCATGCCTAAGCCGACAAACCTAATGAGGTGGATGAGCAAAACCTGGAGGAGGCTTCATCTAAACTTCTTCGAGCAAATCACCATTGAGGAAGGTATTTTTGACATCCATTTGAAAAAGTTCCCAATGACAGGAAGCAACCATAGCAGGAAGATGAACAACAGGATCAAAAGTCTTCTCATAATCAATGTCATACTCCTGTGTCAATCCCCTTGCCACAAGTCGGGTTTTATATCGCTTAATAGATCCATCTGAACGAGTCTTGATTTTATAAACCTATTTACATCTAATGGCAGACTTCCCTGGAGGCAATTCAAACATAACCTTACATTAACCATTCATAAGTACTGATATGCCCACTCACCACCATGAAACCGCCCGACGCCGATGTTGGAGACAACCCAGCGCCGCTGCTGTCAAAGAGTTAAAATTTGGATTTCGATTTATGTGTTCTAAACCATTGCTAACACCGACTCTTTACTATTGTTGTAGTGAGAGAATCAAAAAGAGTGATTTTATTACGATTTCTAAGTGAATAAGGTGTCTATTTATGTGGATTACTTGACCTCATCGGAGATAAGCACCAGTGTGTCACTGCAGGCATCACTATATGTATATGCGCGTTTCAGAGTTATGTGTGTGAAACTCATCTTCAAGCCGAGCCATGGCGATCTGGGTCAAACTCGTCGAGTAGGTGGTGTAGCCAATAACTAGAGAGAGAGAGTAAACCGAGAAAGAGAGATATAGTAAAACGAGATTGAAAGATGTGCAGAGAGAGAGGTAGAAAGAGAAACTAAGCTGAGAGTGATGTGTAGAGAGAAAGATGGGGTAGAGAGAAACAAAGCCGTATGATGAGAGAGTGAGTGTAAAACTTTTTGGGTATAATGGTCAAATGACATTTGAGGCTAAAATTGTAATTTCAAAAAGCAGGGTAGTGTTACATTTTTTTTTGGACAATTTGCCAAAAACAAAGAAACAAAAAAAAAAAAAACTCTCGTGAGGGAGGTGATTATGATAAAAATGTCGCTCTACACTAGGGCTTCAACTTGGGCGGGTTGTGCGGGCTAGAGGTATAACTCTGGCTCAACCTACATATGAAATGTTCAACTCTAACCCTACTTCCAACCCTAACTATTCAACCCTAGCCTAATGCATCCTTAAATTTTTAAACTCAGGTTTGTAACTTGGGTTGTGATTTCGGGTTAGAAAATCGGGTTAATTCTGGTTATCTATATCACCAATCTCCATGTTAAAAATTTAAAGTGATCTTTAATAAGTTTTACATTAGATTACTCCTAAACACACAAAAAATTAAGAACTTAATTCAAATTTCTAAAAAATTACAAACAAATTTTTAGGAAATTAATTATCCAAAGTGTTAACATACAATAAATTAAGATTTAAATAATGGAAGTTGAAAAGAAAAAAGTTATCATAATTTGAATATTATATATAATATATTTAAAATAAAAAATATGAATAAAAATAATATTACAATTCAGGTTCGGGTTGGTCTCGGGTTGTTGGCACCTCAACCCAAGCCCAACCCTAATTAAGTTTGGGTTTAGGTTTTCAATCCAAACTCAACCCTAATTATAAAAATAGTTGCCCAAGCCCGTAAAAAATTGGGCTGGATTCGAGTTGGGTTCGGGTTGTCCAACTCAAGTTGCACCCCCACTCTACACATAGAAAATGTAAGAAAATGAGAAAAAAAAAAAAAGTAGGTCAATCTCTTCACACTAAAAAAATATCAATAAGTATTAATTTATTCTTTAAATGGCTATGTTTTAAATTTCAATAATACCATTAATTGAAACATTTTGTTAAATATTTTCATATTAATTTTAAATTTTCCAACTTTCAACTTTAGCCTTTATAAATTTTAATTGTATACTTTTACGATTTATTGAATGTTAATGTTCATCTTTAATTGTCTCCAAATAAATTTTATGCATCCTTTGTAATATTGTATTTTTATTTGGAAAAAAAATTGAGTAACTTCTTAAAGGATAATAATATTCAATGTAACTTCTTCGACGATAATAATATTCAATTTTAGCCTTTCCTATTTAGAAAAAATATTTTGAACTTATTCCCTAATTCTATTGTATTTTTAGTTGTTTCCTAAATAGTAATTTACTTTTTATTGTAATTCTATTATATTTCAAACATTTTCTTTTAATTCTATTTGATCTCAAACTCTTTCATAAATAATAATTTTGTTTTTTTTTTCTAATTCTATGCTAGAGTTTCATAACATTTATTTAGGGAAGCCATATTCACACTCCACTCTTTACTGTTGCACTCCACTTTCTTTTTTCTTTTAAATAAAATGATAAGAAGGTCTCTAAACTTATTAATGCATTATCCGTTATTTTATAATATAATAACTACCCATTATATTATAAACTTTAACTTTTTTTTACTTCGTTTGGTAAAAAAAATTTCGGTTCTAGGCAAAAGAGAATTTTTTTTCTTGAGTATTTTTTTTATCCTCTCAAAAGAGAATTTATTTAACGGACATAAAAAAAATTTTAAGTCATGTCAAAAGAGATAATGGGTCCTCTTTCTTTTTCGTACTTTTGTATTTGGGTTTTCTCAAAATTAAGAGATAATTTATTAACCAAGAGAACCATTTTTTTTGGATTTTTTATTTTTTTATTTTTCACTTACTATACTTTTTTCTAGTGATGTCAAATGAGATCATTTAATGAACAAAGATAACTACTTTTGGGTCTTTTTCTTTTCTTTTTATTTCTTTTTTTTTTTTTTTTTGCGTACCATACTTTTTTATAGTCTTGTCAAAGGAGATAATTTATTCAACAAGGATAATATTTTTTTTTATCCTGTCAAAAGAAAATTTATTTAATAGAGAGAGAACATTTTTTTTGGATCCTTTTTTTATTTTTTATTTTTTGCGTAGTATACTTTTTTTTTTTTTTGGTCCTGTCAAAAAATATAATTTATTCAACATAGAAAACTTTTTTTTGAGTCCTGTCAAATAATAAAGAGAATTAATTTTTGAGTCTTTTTTTTGGATAATTTTTCTTTTTGGATCATGTGAGTAGAGACTAAAAATAGGGTAGTTGTGTAATTTAAAAAAAACATTAATCATTCATTTGTGAAGTTATGGTTAGAAATGTCATTTCTTTTAAGATAGGAATGCAAATATGCAATGGTAGAAAAGGAGAGTGTGAATATTGCCTCCCTTTATTTATTTTATTTAGGGTAAATTGCAAAAGAAAAAACCTTACTATTTTACTTTTGCACTAAACCCCCCTTTTGAACTTTTTTTTACAAAAAGTCCCCCTCAAGTAGCATGAGGGGGTGATTTAACAAATGGAAGTTAGTCAAATGTCACCGTTTAGACATTTACTTTTCTCATATTATTTTGAGACAAAAATGCTCCGATGATTTATTTTTTATTAATTAAACCTATATACAATATTATTTTAATCTAGATTAGCCCAAAAGTGGACCCACATGCTTGGACCCACGAGTAGGGTTGGGTCCACCCTTTTTCAGCCCCGACCAGTCACCGAAGTTCCTCACTTTTAATTTTGATACTACACAGATTGAGTACATAGAAATAAATAAATATATATATATATATATATATATATATGCACATATAACTAGCCAATGAGCTTACATTGATTCTAAGATTAGTTATTCCCACACTTTCTTAATTTATTTTCTTTCACTTTAACCATTGAATATATACATATATGTTGTATGTATAAGTCTTTGTTATGTATATTAGATATCAGTCAATGTTTTATTTATATACATACATGTTGCATAGTGAGCACCCTTTACTTCTAATCCAATTGCCAAAAGTATATTATCTCCAATCAATCAATCGTACTGTGCGCTTGATATAAAAAAAACCTCAAATATTATTGATGGTCAGGCTATGCTTGGTAATAGAGAATTTATTTCCCTTCACTATTAATTGAAATTTATCATATTAGCCTTTAAGAAAAGGTAATCTTTTTCTCTAGAAAACGATTATAATTTTTAATAATTGAAGATATATAAAAACTCTCCTAATTGTACTAGCTCAAATTTAAGAAGTTTATTATCTTTAGTGACTGGTCGGGGCTGAAAAATGATGGACCCAACCTTGCTCTCGAGGTCAAGCATGTGGGTCCACTTTTGGACTAATCCAAATTAAAATAATATTTTATGTATTTTTTATTAATAAAAAATATAAAAATAAATCATAGGGGCATTTTTGTCTCAAAAAATATGAGAAAAATCAATGTCTAAATACTGACATTTGACTAACTTCTGTTTGTTAAATCACCCCCTCCTGCTACTTGAGGGGGGATTTTTTGCCAAAAAAAAAGTAAAAGGGAGGTTTAGTGCAAAAGTGAAATAGTAAAGGGGTTTGTTGCAGTTTACCCTTTTATTTATTTTATTTATTTCAAGTATTTCCAAATCAACATAAATACTAAACATGCAATTACTTTGAAATTTATGCATCAAGGCTTTTTTTCCCTTTTCTTGTTTTTGGAATATGCATATACATTTTTTGCGGTATATATCCACCCAATCTAATTTAGTCTATTGTTCTAATCTAATCTCACCTTTTTATTTTTATTTTTCTATGTTAAATAACTAATAAATATTTATTTTATATTATTTTGCAACTAATAGACTCTTAAGAATTCTATTTGAATTAAATATCTAATCTTTATTGATTTTTTAAGTGAAGATAACAATCCTACCATTTTTTATTTCCTACATTAAATAACTAATAATTACTACTTTTATATTATTTTGTAACTAATATACTCTTAAAATTTTAATTTTACCTAAATAACTAATAGTTATTTATTTCTTCCCAGAGATAACAATCCTACTAGCTGTTTATCTCAAATTCCTTTTATATATTTTTTAAACATTGTTATTAAAATTAAAATATTTTTAAAAAATAATAATTAAAGTTACTAATTAACTATTTACATAAATAATTTGATTCAAAATATAAATTCACTTTTTATGCACGTGGTCTTTTACTAGTATGCGTGTGTATATATATATATGTGTGTGTGTGGGACAATTAACCTCCCCTCTTTCTTGGCGCGTGATTGTCATCCGCAATAATGTTGGGAGTGGGAATCGTGGGCTGTTTAATTTAATTTTTTTTTGTTATTTTTTAAATTACATGAAAGCCTATAATTTGTCCAAGAAAATATGGGGAGAAGCTTGTACTCCCCGGGAGATATATATATAATTTTAATTTTTTTTGTTATTTTTTAAATTACATGAAAGCCTATTATTTGTCCAAGAAATGTGGGGAGAAGCTTGTACTCCCCAGGAAATATATATATCTATATATATATATATATATATATATATATATATATGTTAGTTGATCATTCTTCTGATCAAGTTTTTTCATTTCTAAATCCGAAACTCTTATGTGATTTATTCAAGAACAAATACTTAAAGGAAATTTTTATCAACTCCCAAGTATACATACAGTCTTCAAGTAAAAGATATTTACAAAGGATTGTACTCATCTATTTTTTATTGTCAATAAAATTGATAGTTTGTGCACTTTTGAGTTCCTTTATTTATGAACTCGAAATTTGTGTATAATTTTTTTTTTCTTTCTTTTCTTCTACTTTTCAAGCATTGCTTCACAACATTGGGAAGAAACTTCAAAAGATTCAAATTGTCATCAAGTGTTTATGGACCAGGAATTTGAAAAAAAGAAAAAAAAAAAACCAAAAGTCGAATTAAAAGTTGTAAGAATAATAAAAAAACTGAAAAATAACAATTTACTAATATTCAAATCATATTTTTTATTTGATAACCCAAATCACCACTTGATTCTAAATTCAACACTTAATTATGAGTGGATTATAGTTGAATAGTCATGGCCAAAAAACAAAACAAAAAAAAAGTCATGACAAAAATGGATAAAAATCCTATTAGAAAAATATATATTCATATACTTTATAGAAACAACATTAGCATTTTGCATCCTCTTTTACTGCTTGAAGCACTTTTTTTTTTTTTTTTTTATTTTAATTTTATATATATATATATATATATATATATATAAATGAAACGATAAATCATTATTGATGGCCAAATAGTGTCATTGTAGATTGCAGAGGACAAAAACCCCCCACTGGAATTGTTTGACGTATAAGGTAAGGCTGACTGTGGTCCAGCAAATTAATGGGTCAGCTGCTTATAATTTGCTTCACTGGTCCACTAAGATAGGCACTCCACCATACAAATTATGAGTTACAAAGTTAGGTGCCAACTAATTAAAGATATTTTAGGTGAGATCTATATATATATATATATATAGATATATTCTTTTAACTCAGTTTAAGAGAATAATCTTTTTTAAATTCTTTAAAAAATATATTTTTTTCTTATCAATTTCTGAAAACTATTTTTTAAGAACTGAACCAAATAATTGAGGGTTATAAAAATCATCTAACAAATAAATAAATAAAAAATCATTTTGACGTTTTTGAGATTGGATTCTCTAATCTAAATTGAGCAATAATAAAGTTTTTCTTATATTAAATTTTGCTTCATTCAATTAAAATGAAAATTAAAATGCACTTTTTTTTTGTTTCCTAATGAAAATACACTAAATTAGACAATTAAATTTGTGCTAAATTGTGTTTAGAACTATAGTTGAACTGAATCGAGCCATCTTAAAGCTATCTTTAGATGGTTGAACTTTGAATAGTTTTGAATTTATACTCAAGCTTATTATTGAAGGTGATACTAAGGTTAATAAGAAAAAAAAATATAATTATAAAATCTAAACAAATACTAATAAATAAGCCATATTCACGAGATTGAGCTAAGCTTATTTGCTTAGCAAACGAGTTTGAGTCATAAAGTTTGAACATTTCATTTTATAGAGAAAAATAAAATAATTCATTTCATTTACACCCTAATTTGAGTTAGCAAATTCCAAATAATGGAAAAAATAATAATGAGGTAAGGGTCCTCCATTCATTTTCTTTTGGGAGGGGTAAGAATGAAAAGAAGAAGAAATATTGGCTGAATTGTAAATAAAAGAAAATGCAGATCAATTCGGACTTTTAAAAGAAATATTAAATTAACCACACTTAATTACTGTGTAAAAAGCAAAAAAGGCCAAAAGACAGACGGGTTAATTAACGGCGGTTAAACGCTCCTCTCGGATATTTCTTCCCCCTCCTTCCTATATATAAAGCCAACCCGAGCAATAGAGACATACAAAAAAAACACACAGCACCACAGGTTTGAATCGGAGGCGTCTTCATAAACGCCACCACTTTCTCTCTCTACTTCTTCTTTCTCTCTCTCTCTCTCTCTAAGCTTCCTTCTTCAGATCTATCTTTCACAGCGAAGATGAGAGAGTGCATCTCGATTCACATCGGTCAGGCCGGTATTCAGGTCGGCAATGCCTGCTGGGAACTTTACTGCCTCGAGCATGGCATTCAGGTATATCTTACTACTTCAATTTCGCATGTGTGTGTGTGTATATATATATATATATATCATGTCTAGGGTTTTAATGCATTATGTGATGCACATTCCATCTCTTCTATGATATGTTGCCACTCTAGTATCATAGATTATGACATGGTTCAATTTGAATATTGAAGTGTTAATACGTACTTGTACAGAATTTTCTTTTTTCATTTGTATGACTTCTTCTGATCTGGTGTTGTATATTGGAATATATATGCCCATACATAGATAGTGGGTTTTGCTGTGTTATATGATTTACTGAAATCTTTGCCATTTTTGGTTTCTCAGGTCACGATTTCCATTTTCAGTTCACATCTTTTTGATTTAGGATTGTATGCTTCTGCTCTATATATATATGTACACTTTAATTTTTTTTGGTACTAGTGTGGTCACATAGTGTGAAGGCTAGATTTCTGCTTGGCTGGAATTATGTAGGGTTGTAATTGAATTTCTTTAGAATTTGGAAGAAGCATTTGTATTCTAACTTGTAACCATTGGATGTTTGGAAACTTTGAATAGAACTTTGAAAATTTGTAAGGAAGTTTGGAAAAAGGGATTGCTTAGCCTTTTCAATGGTTTAGGTAATTTGAACAAGTTATTCAGTATAGATTGTAAATGTGGTCATTTTCAATTTTCCAAAGTCAGTTGTATGTTTTGTCATTACAGATTCACTGGATTATGACAAGAAATTGGGAAAGTAGGAAACATTTTTCTTCTCGTGTTGTTTAGGATTGAGCATTTCATTGAATAAACCCGTTCTTTATTTTTATTTCATTGCCCACCGATGTTTATCTGTGTTATATGCATGGCTCTACCAAACGTTATTTAATAAATAAATATACCTCAAACCTTGAAATATATTGCTTTTGATTTACATTATATGACACAGTTAAGAACTGTATACCTTTTCTTTTTTCTTTCAATGAAGTGTGCTATTTACTTCTTTCCATACGATTGAGGTATTTTGAAGTAGAATTGCAAGTGAATTGTTTGAATCAACAGTTAGATGATTTTCATTCCTACCATGTATGTAGCTCAATATCTTTTAAACTGCTTACTGACCACTTGTACCTCTATTTGATATGTAATTTTTTGTATGTGACAGCCTGATGGCCTGATGCCAAGTGACAAGACTGTTGGGGGAGGTGATGATGCTTTCAACACTTTTTTCAGTGAAACTGGTGCTGGGAAGCATGTTCCTCGTGCAGTTTTTGTGGATCTTGAGCCCACTGTTATTGATGAGGTGAGGACTGGAACATACCGTCAACTCTTTCACCCAGAGCAGCTCATCAGTGGCAAGGAAGATGCAGCTAACAACTTTGCCCGTGGACACTACACAAGTAATTTTTTGGCTCCCCTTCATGCCATTCTGCTCTTTTTACCCTTATTAGGTAGTCAATTATACTAATATTTTCATTATTTATCAGTTGGAAAAGAGATAGTTGATCTTTGCTTGGATCGCATTAGAAAGCTTGCCGACAACTGCACTGGTCTCCAGGGTTTTCTGGTTTTCAATGCTGTGGGTGGAGGTACTGGTTCTGGTCTTGGATCACTTCTGTTGGAACGTCTGTCAGTTGACTATGGTAAGAAATCCAAGCTCGGGTTCACCGTCTATCCCTCACCACAGGTTTCAACATCTGTTGTGGAGCCCTACAACAGTGTTCTCTCTACCCACTCCCTTCTGGAACACACTGATGTTGCGGTGTTGCTTGATAATGAGGCCATCTATGACATCTGCAGGCGCTCCTTAGACATTGAGCGGCCTACTTACACCAACCTAAACCGTTTGGTTTCTCAGGTAATGCTCATTGTTCTTCTTGGTTTCCACTTGTTGCCTCTGCAATTAGTTGTCTGACCATTTAATGTATGGTTTAGGTCATTTCATCCCTGACTGCCTCTCTAAGGTTTGATGGAGCATTGAATGTCGATGTGACTGAGTTCCAGACTAACCTGGTTCCATATCCCAGAATCCACTTCATGCTTTCTTCTTATGCCCCTGTCATCTCAGCTGAGAAGGCCTACCATGAGCAGCTTTCAGTTGCAGAAATCACCAACAGTGCGTTTGAACCTTCATCTATGATGGCCAAGTGTGATCCTCGCCATGGCAAATACATGGCTTGCTGCTTGATGTACAGAGGTGATGTGGTTCCCAAGGATGTCAACGCAGCTGTGGCCACCATCAAAACCAAGCGTACCATCCAATTCGTTGACTGGTGCCCAACTGGGTTCAAATGTGGTATCAACTACCAGCCCCCAACCGTTGTTCCCGGTGGTGATCTTGCCAAGGTGCAGAGGGCTGTATGCATGATTTCAAACTCCACCAGTGTTGCTGAGGTTTTCTCCCGTATTGACCACAAATTTGATCTCATGTATGCTAAAAGGGCATTTGTGCATTGGTATGTCGGTGAGGGCATGGAGGAAGGTGAGTTCTCCGAAGCCCGTGAGGATCTCGCTGCTCTTGAGAAGGATTATGAGGAGGTGGGTGCAGAGTCTGCTGAGGGTGAAGATGGTGATGGTGATGGTGATGAGGGAGATGAGTACTAAGAGGTGAATGTGTCCTTGTCCAGCCAGCTTTATGTCTTTATATTGCTTTTGTTCCATGTGTTGTTTGTTATGTAACAACTAGCAGACTTTGTGTCATTTTCTACTTATTTGAAGATGCTTATGTGCCCTCTGTTATCACTTTCCTGTACCAGACTTCTGGACCTCCATTTCAGTTGCAACTGCTGTTTTGATTGAGAAGTGTTCTGTTTTATAGTTGGAGCACTTAATTTTTGCATCAGTTTATCTAAATTCTTTGGGACTATTCCACGAACTGTTTATATATATATATATATATATATATATATATATATATATATTGTAGCATTTCTTTGGGACTAGTTAAATGTCTTGAACGGATGGTTTAGTGGTATTCCCTTTGAAGGGTGGAGGGTTAAAGTCTCTTGAAAGGTAATAGTCTTCATTCTTCAAGAGCATTGCAGGAGATGTAACAAAGATGAACATCTTGGTAAACTGTACTAATCTACAACACTTCCATTTCTAAATTCAAAGTTGTTCAAAATCAAGTTATCTAGGCTACAACAGATTTGAAATTAGTTCTGCATTATCTTGCAAACAATGAATCTTGTAGCATATTCTTCTCTTTGAAAAAATATGTGTATATGATAACACTAATATAACAATCGTAAACATATTATCATACAAATTATATTCAATCAAATATAATGTAGCATAATAAAATAAAATAAATATAAAAATATGTAAACTGGGGCTAGTCTCCCATAATACAATGATCTCTTGTTAATTAAGAGCAGATTGTCATTTGATTCGAACCCACTAGAATTGGATTAGGCTTTATAGGGAGGGAGAAAATATTAGACGGATGATTGTGAAGTATGTAATGAATTGCATTTGAAAGGCGTGGGCTATTTATAGAGGCCTTTATGTCTGTTCGGACCAACCCAAACAGGCACTAAACACATTGGTTCGGCCCAATAGTCATGGGTTACATCTATTCAGTTCAGTTAAATAGACATGGATTGCCCCCATTTGTCCTTAACCGCCCCAATTACACCTGAATAATCACCCATTCTAACTTTAATTAACCATCATGGATTAGCCTAACCACACCCTATGGCCCAATCTGAAATAAAAAGTTGAGTGGGAATTGGAAAGTTGAAGCTTCTAATAACTAGCTGATTTTTCGTTCCTTCAGCTGACTTCTCCTCCCTAAGTACAAATATCTATATCCTAACTGTGGGTGCTCTGTTTACGAAGCACACTTATTTAAATTTGTGATAAATTTTCTTGAAATTGAAACTGATTTCTTTCCTTCTTCATTTGTTGTTGATCAGTTGGTATACCTCTAGAACAAAGTTGGGTTCGAAAGGCCTTCCATTAAATCTTTCTTATTGAATGAAAACCTCCATGACATAACCAATTTTGCTGCTAGAATCAGAGAGGTGTATTACCCTAGAATCATTTGTCAAACTGCAACTGAGGATGAGAAGAAGAATGTTGCACTTCTTCCCAATGCCCATGCTACTGAAAAGGCTGCTGGGAAAAGGGTAATTCCTAAAGAAAATAATAAAAACCCCCAAGGTCGGGCCTAATGAAAAGTATCAAAGGCTAATGAGGGACGTCTTTAAGGATCCCAAGGCTAGGGCTATAGCAAATAAAGGTGCAGGTATTGAGGAACCCATCCCTCCAGAGGCGATACCTCCTACTGGGGAATTTTGGGTCCCCAAACTCAGGAAATCTGATGGAAACCCCATTCAGATTAATGAATAAACAATAAAAGATCTTGGTGCTCTTCTGGCACTAATAAGGGGCATATGGCCTCCTCTAGATTAGGTTGAGCTAAAAGGGGTTTCAAAGAACTCTCTTCTTTCACGTACCTTTTGGCCCTTGTGGAGGTACATTTATTAATTTTACTTACATTCATGTTTTACTCATTCTGTTTAATACCTTCTGACTTGGAAAATTGGTAGAGTCTGTATTGCACCATTGATTTTTGTAATGTATTGGAGAGTGAAGACTTTGTTCTCCAAAAGATAGAGCAAAAGTTGAAGGTTGCTGACAAGAGAAAGAGAGAGAGAGAGAGAGAGAGAGAGAGAGCTTACAAAGATTTGGAGGATGAGAAGAAAAAGTCTGACATCGCTGTTGTGTACTGGAAGGATAGGGTCGAAGTTAATGAAAGCAAAAGCCATGCAAGAGCTAGAGAAGAGGCTTACCAATGCCTAGGCTTGCATCTCCAATTTCAAAGAATCCATCAAGCTTGATTTTGAGAGGTTTGGGAAGATCTGCGTTCTGAGGAGCTGCGAAGGCTTCAGATTTGGTTTTGAGGAAGCTCTGAGGGAAGAAGAGGTCATGGAGTACTATTACCGTGATGCTCATGACGAAATGGTTCAGACTTTCCCTTCTTATCAAGATCTTGAGCCCAGTCTTTTGGAGGTTAAACTGGAGAAAATAATCTTTCCTAGTCAGGCTCCATCTTCAGCTTCTCAGCCTCCCAATCCTGTGGTGGCTGGCTCATCACGGACTCCAATTGTGGATTTGTTCAAAGTCCCTTCCAAGACTCCCTGACTCCTCATGACTCCTTTAGACGTTAATGTGCCCTTAATTGGGTTGTAAATAATATTTTTTTTGTATGTGATGCTCCATAAGGAGCTTTCCTTGATCAAAATTTTTTTTGATGTTGCTTTGCTTATCTGCTCCTTAAAAACATCCTGACTTCATGCTTTAATGCTTGCCAAAAAATTTTACTCCTTTTCAGACTTGTATTTTTTTTTACGTTTAAGTTGTTCCCTCTCCCTTTTTCTTGTGCATTTGGACCGATGTTTAGGTACTTATACCCTTAATCGTTGCGTTCAAATTCTAATGTTTAAGTCATTCTCCTTTTTTTTGTGCATTTAGACTAATTGTTTTGGCGTTTATGCCTTCAATCGTTGCGTTCAAAGTCTGATGTTTAAGTCATTCGCTTTTTTTTTTGGTGCATTCGGACTAATTGCTTAGGCGTTTATGCCTTCAGTCGTTGCATTTAGAGTCTGACGTTTAAGTCATTCTCCTTTTTTTTTTTTTGCATTCAGACTGATTGTTTAGGCATTTATGCCTTCAATCGTTGCATTCAGAGTCTGATGTTTAAGTCATTCTCCTTTTTTTGTGCATTCAAACTGATTATTTAGGCATTTATTCCTTCAGTCGTTGCGTTCAGAGTCTGATGTTTAAGTCATTCTCCTTTTTTTTCAAATATAAAAGAGTTTTGTTCACAAAAGAAATAATAGACAGATCAGATTAATATGAACTCCTTCATTTTATTTATTCCTTTGGAGTACAATTGTTTCTCCTCTATGAATTATATCACTCCAATATAGTAACAATAAATTGTGAGCTATGCATAATACCTTTTTAAGTATGTTGCATTCTATGGCTTTTCCACATCCCTACCATGAAATCTATGAAGACGATGGGCTCCTCTACTGACGACTTCAGTTATTTTGAATGGTCCTTCCCAATTGGGTTCTAGCTTTCCAACTCTAGTCATTACTTTCCTAAGTACCAGATCTCCTTGGCTGAAGCCTCTTTAACTGACTCTCTTGTTGTAACCATTTTTGAGTTGTTAATACGTTGCAAACCTTATCTCAGCCTTTTCCCTTCGTTCTTCCACAAGATCTAAGTTCTTTTCCAAGTAGTCATTATTGATTTTTGCATTAAAGTCTTGAGTTCTGTAGGTTGGTACTTCAAGTTCTGTCAGGATTACATTCTCCGTTCTGTAAGCAAAGACGAACGAACTTTCTCTTGTAGCGCTTTGGTGTGGTTCTATACCCCCACAAAACTGTTTGGAGTTCCTACTACCACCTTCCTTTCTTATCTTCTAACTTCTTCTTGACGCAACTAAAAATTATTGTTTGTCAAAGACTCTATTCACCCCCCCTCTAGAGTCTATTATTGAGTAACAATTGATATCAGAGCCTAATCTCTATTGAATGTGTCACGCCCCGGAACTCGGACCGCTGGGACTCTCCCGGACCGACCCGAATCCCGAGTGTGAACCCGTTCACTCAATCCCATGAACGACCTTAACCATACTCATACGATAGTATCAAGCTTTGATACCATTCTTGTCACGCCCCAATTCCCGAGTCCCGAGAACCGAGGTGTGAATCTGTGAGATCACCCTCACGATATAACCATCACCTGATTATACAATCTCAATTTTCTATTATTTTCAAGAAAATTGGACATCACACATTTGAATAAATCAGATCCTAATATGTCATTCATACTTTAAATTCAAAGTGGACACTTCTGGGCACGTGTCCCTCCAACATTCACATCCTAAATTCAAAATGGACACTTCTGGGCACGTGTCCCCCAACATTCCTACAACATACATAATATAATTGAAATATAATTCAGTCTTCGAATGTCCGTCTCATATACATACATCAAATGTATAAATAGGAGAAGCTGCCCAACATAAAAGTCCGATACATTTAATCTAAATGTAAAACATCAATCCAATGTCCTAAACATACATTAAATTCTAAAGAATTTAATTACTACCTCTGCATCCGGTACTATTGATCCCCCTAACTGACTCCACAATCAACAATACCTGCAAAACCTGGGAGAGGGTGAGCTCAAAGGCCCAACAAGATATGTAGAACCATACTATCACTGCTGCAGCAGGTCGATCCTCACATATTATCAAAAATATACGTGCACTTAAATATATCACAATATTTAAGACCATGCTCCTCCTAGCATGCATGAACCAACAATGTATATGGCTACTCTAGCACATGTGAACATACAAAATCCACTACACATGATTTATGAAAATCATTCACAACATGTTCAAAAGCAATAAACATCCAACATCAATATGTATAGAAAACATATATGAATTGAAGCATCTACATAAACAATGTAAATTAAATACCACATCACCTACTCAACAAGTAGCAAATCTCAAATGCAATGTACATGCATTTAAATAGTACAACATGCTTAAAAATAATAAACATCCAACACATATCATGTTCATTCACAAGCAACGCATATATGAGAATGCGTTATACATATAGCATGCTTCACAATTTAGAATGAGAGCATTAGACACACACTTGTCTCTCTCTCGAACTCAATCGGAACCCTGACATGGTTCTTGTGCAACCATGTGACTGAGACACTTCTCACACAACTACAACACCATCACCGAGAATTTATATCCTCTACGGTGATTGTCCCACCACAACCGAGAATTTACCTCCTCCAGGTGGTTATCATCCCACCACTACGAGAATTTGCATCCTCCAGGTGGTCCGACCCAGTATTTGAATCCTCACTGAGTATTTACCTACTCCAAGGTGATTGTCCCACCACTACCGAGGATTTACTTCCTCCAAGTGATTTTCGTCCCACCACTACCGAGAACTCGCATCCTCCAGGTGGTTCGACCACTAAACGCCCTCACCGAGTATTGACCTACTCTAGGCAATCCGACTACTCTTCCCCGTCTTCTCACAACGGCCCCATATATGCATTTCAAACATATAATGATCAAGCATTTTAAATGGTATGCCTCACAATGAATAAGTTAGTTAAAAGTACATAACATGCATTTAATTCACATAAACCCACATGTAATCACATACATGTCAAATCATGCATATAAATCACATATGCACATACACTAGCATAAATATAGTCATGCTCTCATTCAATGTATACATTCACCACAAGTGTCTAGCATGCATTCAAATCACCATATATATTCACATATATATTGCATCACCCATACATGTATTATGCACATATATAACACTTAGCATAAATCATAATTCTCAATGCTCGTTGATGCTATAATCATATTTAGCATGTATCTCTACCACTACCCAATATATATTCAACCAGTGCATAAAATCCACCTATGCATACGAAACAACGCTTAACTAAACATATATTATTTAGCATAAATTACATGGGCTCAATCTACGCATATACATGTCACAACGTAAACAAGCATTTAGATTAACATGATTTTCTTCCCACCATATATATATGTATATACACACACACACATATATATACATATCACCACGTCCCACGTATATACTACCACAATCACCTTTCTTCATATATATATATATATATATATATATATATACACCGCATATGATCAAATTACAAACATATGTAAAATTAATCGACATAATTAAAGTATATACATAGGAGATAGAGGCAAGAATCAACTTGCCTAAGGTCCCGCTTTCGCTAAGTCCACGCCTGCAAAGCGATCCATCTCCATGTCCTAGTCCAGTCCCGTGTCGTAGTCTACACAACCGATCCAACTGAACCATTTTCTTTTCCATTTTGTTTCCATGCTTGGCCCAAGTTCATACTTATTCCAACCCATATAATGAGCTCAAACCATAAACCAATTTTAGGCCCCAAATTAATTGCAAGCTCAATTAAAGACCCAATTTAATCCAAGTTGGCAGCCCAAACATCACCAACTACCAACCTCAGCCCATTCCTAATTTCCAATCCAGCCCAATTATCATGAGGCCTAACCCAGTCCCTAGGTCCATTGCACTTTCATTTCAACCTAATCCATGGTTGAACCAATTCTTTCCAACTGCCAGCCAAACAGCCCTCAGCCGAAACCCACCTTCACCATGCGCACCAACCAACCAGCCTACACGCATAGCCGGAGCTCTCCCATGATCAACCCATAAAGAAGACCCATGAACCACCATGCCCAGCCGAGCTACTTCTGCCCACACCACCAGGAACCATTTCAATCCTCAACCGAAGACAACCCACAAACCAACCACCATGGCTGTCCAAGTTAAGCACTTATCACGAAAACCCAGCTTGAGTCCCTTCCGAACACAACCCGCCAGGTATCAGTATCGTCAAAGCGCAGCTCGGTACCGTCGATCGATTGAAGAATTGCTTCGGTCGACTGAAATGGTAGTTTCGGCCGACCGGAGCAATCTGTCAGTCATCCGAAACTCTGCACTATTCAGTTATCTTCCTGACCATCCATCACCAGAGCAACTTCCATCATCAGCTCGCTAACCACCAGGAGCCGAACCCAGCGACACCCGTACCAACCATTTGCCGAGCCAAACGAGACCCACAGCCGCTGCCATCGCCGTTGTCCAAGCCAGAGCTCCACCGTGAGTAACCCAGTTGCCACCGTAATGGCTGAGCACCAAGCTTTCTCTCGGCCTCTCTCTCTGTTTCGTTTCTCTCTCTACTTTCTCTCTCTAGGCTCTCGGTTCTCTCTCTTCTCTCCTTCATTCTTATTTTCTTCTTTCTTTTTTTTCTTTCTTCTTTTCTTTCTCTCCTCCTCAGCCGACCCACATGGGTCTCTTTATTTTCAATCTTCTTGTCTACTCTTTCCTTCTTTCAATATACACCACACATAATATCATGCACTCTCAGCCACTTTGATATATATGCATATATTATATACATATACATACTTAAACCGCATGTGTATTTAAAAGAACACATACATACACTCATGTAGGTATACATTACACTGTACATACATATTCTCCTTTCTCATATTTATACATGTATTTATCATATACATGCACCACCATATATTTATAATTAAATATAAATATATGTACTATATATATATATATATATATACACACACACACATACACCTTCCACTTATATGGAAACATATATATCCACACCTTTTCGAAATTTAATTAATTCGAAAAAAATTTAATCCGGTCCAAAATAGTCCGGAACCGGTCAAAATTAATCCGGGTCGTTACAGAAGGACTTAACCATCTAGAGAACGATCATGACAAACAATAACGGTGTTACTCACCAAGAAGGCCAATCAAACAATAGACCTCCATGGTTTGATGGATCAAACTATGGCTATTGGAAAAATAGAATGATAGATTTCCTTCAGGCCATAGATTATCAAATTTGGCAAGTCATTGTAGATGGACCTTTCATTCCTATGAAAGAGGTCCAAACAAAAATGATTCCCAAAGAGACTTATGAATGGACTGCTAAAGATCGCAAACTTATATCCATAAATGCAAAGGCCAAAGTAAATCTTAATTGTGCATTAAGTCCTAATGAATATAATAGAGTCTCTACTTGCACAACGGCCAAAGAAATTTGGGATAAACTACAGGTAACTTATGAAGGTACCTCATAAGTTCGTGAATCTAAAATTGACCTTCTTGTTCACCACTATGAATTATTTAAAATGAAAGAAAATGAATCCATTACTAATATGTTTTCTAGATTCATTGATATTATAAATGGCTTGAAGCATCTTGGTAGAATTATCTTTAACTCTGATATTGCAAGAAAAATTCTTAGAAGTCTACTGAAAGAATGGGATGCAAAAGCAATTACAGTTAAAGAATCTTATGATCTTAGTAAAGTTGATCTTGATGAGCTTTTTGGATCACTTCTCACATGGGAAATTACTTTGAATAGTAGAGAAGAAGAATCAAAGCAAAAGAAAGGTCTAGCTCTTCAAGCATCAATCAAAGAAGATAAGATTGACACAATAGAGGTTGAAGATGATGACGAGGAAATTGCTTTCATTTCTCAAAACTTCAAAAATTAGCTTCAAATAAAGAAATTTGAAAAGAGAAATTCAAATAGAAGAGGAGAATCCTCTAATGGACCTAACAAGAGGGATACACCCACATGCTTTCATTGTGGCAAGCCAGGTTACTACAAATCTGATTGCATCAAGTATAAGTCCTTTCAAGAAAACAAGAAAAAGAAAAGGGCTATGCAAGCTACATGGGAGGATGAAGAATCCAATGCCTCTGATAGTAAAGATGAAGTAAAAGAAATGGCAAACCTTTGTCTCATGCATGGCTATTGATGATGAGGTAACTTCTGATCTCGATTCTTTCAAATATTTACTTCCCTCATATGATGATGTTGTTGATTCATATAATGATTTGCAAGACGCTTTTAAAGAATTGCATAATGAACTCAAGAAAATGGTTATGAAATGTGCCTCTTTTAAAAGAGAAAATTACACTCTTTCAAATAATCTTTCCAAATTAAAAAGTGAGATAAGCTCTTTAAAGGAATGCTATCATCCAAAAGAGACACCATCACTTGATTTTATTTTCGAAAATAAATCTTTAAAGAAAACCATTAAAAATCAAATTGATATTCTAGCCACCTTTACAAAAGGCAAAGAAAATTTAAGCATCATGCTTGATAAACAAAGAAGTTCATTTTTCAAAGAAGGTCTAGGTTACAACTCCTATGAAAAGAATGATTGTTTAATTAAAAAGAGAAAACATTCATACAAAACCTTTGTTAAAAGTTCTTTTTCTTCAAGTTATAATTGTAACTATTGTAAAAGAAATGGACATAACATTTTTTATTGTTTACGAAGAAAGAAAAATGACACTATAATCGTTACAAAAAGAATTTCGGTTGAAAAGGGAACCTATGTGCCCATACCTAACCCAAAAGGACCCAAAGACATTTGGGTACCAAAACTCGTTACTTAAGCTTATCTTGCAGGTTTGCTTAAAGTCATCGTCTTCCAAGAACAAATGGTTCCTTGATAGTGGATGCTCAAGGCATATGACGGGAGATAAATCAAAAGTCATTTCTCTTAAGTCTTATGATGGTGGTAACGTAACTTTTGGAAACAATTCCAAAGGAAAGGCGATTGGCATTGGAACTATAGGTATTTCTCCATCATTTTCTATTGATAATGTTTTGCTAGTTAATAGATTAAAGAATAACTTGTTAACCATTAGTCAATTATGTGATAAAGGATTTAATGTAGTTTTCAAACCAAATGCATGCATTGTTAAGCTTGATGGCAATCAAGTTTTTGTTGCAAATAGAAATGGTAATCTATATGCATTATTTTTATGTGAATTACATGATCAAGATGTTTAATGCTTTGTCTCATCATCTAATAAAAATAGTTGGTTGTGGCATAGAATACTAGGACATGCTAATATGGATTTAATGTCTAAATTGTCTCTAAATGACTTAGTTAAAGGCCTCCTAAAAACTAAGTATGTTAAAGACAAGACTTGTAGTGCTTGCCAAATAGGCAAACAAGTCAAGACATCTTTCAAAAGCAAAAATGATATCACCTCTACAAGACCACTTGAACTAATTCATATGGACTTGTTTGGACCATAAAAAGTAGCTAGTCTTGATGGAAAACTCTATACTTTTGTAATTGTTGATGATTACTCTAGATTCGCTTGGGTTTTCTTTCTCACTCATAAAAATGAGACTCATACAATCTTCTCTAAGTTTTGTAGAAGAGTCCAAAATGAAAGAAAATGTAAGATTAAAATCATTAGAAGTGATAGAGGAAGAGAGTGAGTTTGAAAATCAAGACATAGAGAGATTTTGTGATGAAAATGGATTTAATCATAATCTCTCAGCTCCTAGAACTCCTCAACAAAATGGTGTTGTTGAAAGAAAAAATAGGTCTCTTCAAGAAATGGCTAGAACTATGTTAAATGAGCATAAGTTGCCCAAATACTTCTGGGCAGAAGCCGTAAGTACTGCATATTATGTTATCAATCGGGTTGTCATTCGAAAGACCATTAACAAGACACCTTATGAATTGTGGTATGAAAAGAAACCCAACATTGGGTACTTCAAGGTGTTTGGTTGTAAGTGTTTTGTCTTAAATGACAAAGATAACCTTGAAAAATTTGATGCCAAATCGGATGAAGGTATTTTTCTTGGTTATTCATCTAGAAATAGAGCATATAAAGTATTCAACAAAAGAACACTAGTGGTCATTGAATCAATTCATGTATCTTTTGATGAATCACTACCACCTTCTTCTAGAAATATTCTAAATGATGATGAATTTGTTGAGCCTAACAAGAGTATAGATGAAGGAAATCTAGAGAATAAATCCAATGAGCCTTCACTTGATACATCCCAAGAGGACGAGTTATCTAATGACCATACTCTAGAAGGATCAAGTAATGCACTACCCAAAAGTTAGAAATTTGTGCAAAATCACCTAATTGAACAAGTTTTAGGTGATCCATCCAAAGGAGTTGGCACCAGATCTCAACTTAGAAATATGTGCAATCATTTGGCATTTATATCTCAAATTGAACCAAAGAATATTCAAGAAGTCGAGAATGATGAATCATGGATCCTTTCAATGCAAGAAGAGTTAAACCAATTTAAAAGAAATCAAGTTTAGAATTTAGTTCCTAGACCAAATGACAAAACAATCATTGGTACTAAGTGGATCTTTAGAAAAAAGAAGGATGAATTGGGGACTATTGTAAGGAACAAGGCCAGACTTGTTGCTTAAGGTTATAATCAATAAGAAGGAATAGATTATGAAGAAACATTTGCCCCTGTTGCTAGATTAGAAGCAATTAGAATGCTACTTGCATTTGCATCTCACAAGAATTTCATATTATATCAAATGGATGTAAAGAGTGTATTTCTAAATGGCCTGATTAAAGAAGAAGTCTATGTAGAACAACCTCCAGGATTTAAAAATTATTCATTTCCTAATCATGTCTTCAAGCTCACTAAAGCCTTATATGGCTTAAAACAAGCTCCAAAAGCTTGGTATGATAAACTAAGTTATTTTTTACTTAAAAATGATTTTACTTGTGGTAAAATTGACAATACTTTTTTTACTAAAACCATTAATAACAATTCATTAATTGTTCAAATCTATATCGATGATATCATATTTGGATCAACTAATGACAAGCTATGCAAAAAATTTGCCTCAAGCATGCAAAATGAATTTGAAACGAGCATGATGGGATAACTCAATTTTTTCTTAGGGTTGCAAATCAAACAAATACTTGATGGCATTTTCATTTGTCAATCTAAGTATGTTAAGGATTTGCTAAAGAAATTTGGTTTGGAGGAAGCCAAATATGCTAAGACTCCTATAAGTCCTTCCTTAAAACTTGATAAGGATGAAAAAGGAAAAGATGTTGATATTAAGAAGTATAGAGGTTTGATTGGAAGTCTTTTGTATTTAATTGCTAGTAGACCAGACATTATGTTCAGTGTTTGTGTATTTGCTAGATTTCAATCTTGTCCTAAAGAATCTCACTTAAATACCATAAAATGTATTTTCAAATATTTAAGCGGTACCATTGACTTGGGACTATGGTATCCAAGACACACATCTCTTGAGTTGGTAAGCTATTCGAACGCCGACTTTGCCGGATGCAAAGTTGATAGAAAAAGCACAAGTGGAACTTGTCACTTCTTAGGACAATCACTTGTTTCTTGGTTATGTAAGAAACAAAATTATATGGCCTTATCAACAGTAGAAGCCGAATATATAGCAATTGGAAATAGTTGTGCTCAAACACTTTACATTAAGCAACAACTTGAGAATTTCGGTCTTACATTTGATCACATTCCCATTAGATGTGATAACATAAGTGTAATTTGCATTTCAAAGAATCCTATCCAGCATTCAAGAACTAAGCACATAGAAATTAGACATCACTTTATTCGTGATCATGTGCAAAAAGGTGATATAGAACTATAATTTATTAATACTGACTTTCAATGGGCTGACATTTTTACTAAGCCTCTTCAAGAGGATCGTTTTTGCATAATTCGTAAAGAACTAGGTATGTGTAGATCTAAAGACACTATATAGCATCTAGTTAATCCAAACATCCCATTAAGATTTTGGCTTAGAAAACAAAGGATGCCTTTGAATCCCAACCATAAGTCTCTCATGATCCTCCAGAATTCGATCTCTTGAACTCTGTAACCCATCAAGCTTCATCCTCATTTCATTTAAATATTCAGTTACAAGTTTATGCAATTGTTTATTCTCCTCTTTGAGTGCCCCAATATTTTATGAGAATCCCTAAGTATTCTCTGAAGAACCAAAACTCAGGTTGTTAGCTTCTGAATTTCATTTGTTCTAGCCAACAGACGTCGACCCATATTTGAAATAGATGCAGCAGACTAAATGCTGAGAGCTAAGGAATCATTAATGGCCACATTGTCAGAGCTATTTGACAATAATTTTTCATCATGAGGAGTAAGAAAATTACTAGCTACTATCGTAGCAACTGCATCATCAAGCATCACAGATTCATCAACTGTGATAGGACCATCTGGGGATAAGAATGTTGGGCGCCCCATATTGTTTGGATGTACCTCAGGCACAACATTCAAATCTAAGGAAATTTTTGAAAAAGATGAGGAATTCATTTTCTTTAATAAAGGCAGATAAACAACAATGTTACTCTGCTCAAAAGCTGCTCTTCTAATGGCATAAAATGATTGTACTCCATTGACAACCAGTCTCAAATTTCAATCTTGTCTTGACTATCTAACAAGACTCATGTCTCGAGGTTCATATTTTCAAACCGACCTCTACTTTACAGATCTCTCATAAATTTTTGTCAAAATTACTCTGACAGACAGTCTGTCAACAATTGCAATTGTCAAAAGTAGTCTGTCAATTTGTCAACAATTGTAGACGAATATGTGACTTTTTGATCAAGCAACTTGGCTTCATTCATGCCCATATCCACTTTATATACTTAATCAACTTTGCCATCTCAAACACATATCCTTCCTGCAAAACCCAAATGCAGCATTCATTTGAGACCTCTAGCCATGTCTTGATGTGCTTAGAAACCTTGTATCCTCACCCATATCTTTTAAAAGCAAGACTATCTTTGATCATGTCTCTTGAGAGCAAGACTATCCTTGATCATGTCTTTTAAAAGCACGATTATCTTTCATTACGTTCTACTATTTTGCAAAGGTAGTAACACGATCAGGAAAAGGAATCTTTCCCTAAGCTTCTTAAATCAAACTATGACAAAAGAGAGAGAGCGTCATTTTGAGTACAACAAATCTTTTCTAGATTGCTCACCTAATCTGCCTTTCGATGTATAACATGAACATCTCAAGCCTTTTCATCACTTTATCTTTTGATAAACTTCATATTTTCCTCACAAAAGGGAGAATATGTTCTTAGGGGGAGCATATTCTTAGTGGGAACTTTTGTACCCCATATTTGCTAATGCCAAAGGGGGAGAAATAAGATCCATACAAAATTTTTCTTGTAATATATTTTTGTTCTCTTATTTTTGCAAAGCTAAAATTTTTGTATATTAATTTGTCATCATCAAGATGGGGGAGATTGTTAGCCTTGTGTCTGCTATCAATGCTTGTAGTTTATATTTTGATGATAACAAATTGTATCATGTTCTTCTAATGTGTCTATATCAAGTGTGATTAGCTATAAGAAACAGATGATCAAAAATACAAAAGACATTTGAAGACATTTACAGAAAGAATCGAAGACATTGGAAGACGGTTGAAACCAAATCAAGAAGCCGACTCTCAAGCTTATCGTTTGCTAATACGTAAGAGTTAAGATATTCTTGTAACCACTTTGATGATTGAACTCTTGAGACTCTATACCCTAAAAAATTATCTTAAGATCCTTCATTCATTTCATACATGAAAAACTATTTTTATCAAAATTTGGCTAAGTGTTGGATTCTAGGGGCAAAAATGTAAATATGATTTTCTCAATTAATTTTGACATAAAAAGTCCCGATAATTGTACCCCATAATTTTTCATAATCATATGAATTTTCTCAGCCCTAAATGACTTAATTTTGTCTTTCATTTTGCACAATGAAATTTTATTTCAAAGCTATGAAAACTCATTTTGTACTAAAACTGAAAAATTAGATTTTGTTTTACTTGAAATTTCATTTTGAAATTATTTTCAATGAATTCAAATGGGGGGTACTTTGCTTATTTACATTGAATAACTTAAAGTAAATCGAGATTTACTTAAATGTTTTCAATGTAAATAAGAATACAGTGTACAATGTACTGATGCACTATGCAGGACTGAGTCTGAATATGGCTAAGTCTGAAACTGGTTTCTACCAAAGCACTTTTACTCACCAACTGATAGAAACTAAAATCCAAACCAGTAGCTTGTGTACAACTTTAAGTTCAAATTCATTTTTTATATGTCAAACAAATGTGCAAATTTTTCAAAACAAATTTCTTCACATTTGACTAAGTTTGGTTTCCTAAAACATTTTTCAAACATGCCAACCAATATGTTCAAGTTTTTCAAAACTCTTGACTAAATGAATTGTCTTATCATATCAGATTCAAATTGTTAAATTATTTCATCAAATGAAATGATTCCATTTTTGCACTATAAATATGTGTTTTAAAACACTTGTTCAAACACAAGCTTACATTATCAAAAATATTTATCATATTCTGATATTCACTCCCTCTTGAGCCTTATTCAGTTCAGTTCAGTTCAGTTCATCAAAGAGATCTAATGTGGCTGTTTTATTCGAAAGAGAGTTATCATTGTGAGAGTGTTATTTGTATATCCCTCTCATAAAAGAGAGTTGTTGTTCTATCATTATTCAATTTTGTAAAAGTTTGTTCTTCACATACAAGAAAAAACAAGGGTTGGTGTAACCCAAAACGAAAGAAATGGTGTGCTTCTTGTCTAGGTTTGCTCTCCACCCACAAGGAGGTGCCATAGTGGAATTGGGGAAGTCTCAAGAGGGGTCTTGAGTCGAGGTGTAGGATTTATCGAACCTCGCTAAAATCGTCGTGTCAAGTGTTTGCAATCTCTCTATCCCTTACTTATTTTTATTTGTGCATATTCCTATTTATTGCTTATCATTTGCTCCATTTATTACATTAGCATTCAATTATTTAAAATCAAAATATTTTGTATTGTTTGTCAAAGACTCTATTCAGCCCCCCTCTAGAGTCTATTATTGAGTAACAATTGATATCAGAGCCTAATCTCTATTGAAGGACTTAACCGTCTAGAGAATGATCATGGCAAACAATAACAGTGTTAGATTTTATTTTACTTGAAATTTGATTTTGAAATTATTTTTATTGAATTCAAATAGGGGTACTTTGATTATTTACATTGAGTAACTTAAAGTAAATCGAAATATAAATATCTATGAGAGATTTACTTAAATATTTTCAATGTAAATAAGAATACAGTATGCAATGCACTGTGCAGAATTGAGTCTGAATATGGCTAAGTTTGAAACTGGTTTCTACCAACGAACCTTCAGTCACCAACTGATTGAAACTAAAATCCAGACCAGTAGCTTGTGTATAACTTCAAGTTCAAATTCATTTTTCATATGTCAAACAAATTTGCAAGTTTTTCAAAATAAATTTCTTCACTTTTGACTAAGTTTTATTTTTCTAAATCATATTTCAAACATGTCAACCAATATATTCAAAATTTTCAAAAATCTTGACTAAGTTTGGTTTTTCTAAATCCGATTTCAAGCATGCCAACCAACATGTTCAAGTTTTTCAAAACGCTTGACTAAATGAATTGTCTTATCATATCAGATTCAAATTGTTAAATCATTTAATCAAATGAAATGATTCTATTTTTGCACTATAAATATGTGTTTTAAAACACTTGTTCAAACACAAGCTTACACTATCAAAAGCTTGTGATATGAACAAGTGTTTTAAAACACATAGTGTAAGCTTTTGATATGAACAAGTGTTTTAAAACACATAGTGTAAGTTTTTGATATCACAAGCTTTTGATAGTGTAAGCTTGTGTTTGAACAAGTGTGTTAAAACACATATTTATAGTGCAAAAATAGAAGCATTTCATTTGATGAAATGGTTTAACAATTTGAATCAGATATGATAAGACAATTCATTTAGTCAAGCGTTTTGAAAAACTTGAATATGTTGGTTGGCATGTTAGAAATCAGATTTAGAAAAATCATACTTAGTCAAGAGTTTTGAAAAACTTGAACATATTAGATGGCTTGTTTGAAATATGATTTAGAAAATAAAACTTAGTCAAAAGTGAAGAAATTTATTTTGAAAAACTTGCACATTTGTTTGACATATGAAAATTGAATTTGAACTTGAAGTTATACACAAGCTACTGGTCTGGATTTTAGTTTCAATCAGTTGGTGACTGAAGGTTCGTTGGTAGAAACCAGTTTCAAACTTAGTCATATTCAGACTCAATTCTGCACAGTGCATTGCACACTGTATTCTTATTTACATTGAAAACATTTAAGTAAATCTCTCATAGATATTTATATTTCGATTTACTTTAAGTTATTCAATGTAAATAATCAAAGTACCCCCTATTTGAATTCAATAAAAATAGTTTCAAAATCAAATTTCAAGTAAAACAAAATCTAACACCGTTATTGTTTGCCATGATCATTCTCTAGACGGTTAAGTCCTTCAATAGAGATTAGGCTCTGATATCAATTGTTACTCAATAATAGACTCTAGAGGGGGGCTGAATAGAGTCTTTGACAAACAATACAAAATATTTTGATTTTAAATAATTGAATGCTAATGTAATAAATGGAGCAAATGATAAGCAATAAATAGGAATATGCACAAATAAAAATAAGTAAGGGATAGAGAGATTGCAAACACTTGACACGGCGATTTTAGCGAGGTTCGTTAAATTCTACTCCTCGGCTCAAGACCCCTCTTGAGACTTCCCCAATTCCACTATGGCACCTCCTTGTGGGTGGAGAGCAAACTTAGACAAGAAGCACACCACTTCTTTCGTTTTGGGTCACACCAACCCTTGTTCTTTCTTGTATGTGAAGAACAAACTTTTACAAGATTGAATAATGATAGAACAACAACTCTCTTTTATGAGAGGGATATACAAATAACACTCTCACAATGATAACTCTCTTTCAAATAAAACAGCCACATTAGATCTCTTTGATGAACTGAACTGAACTGAACTGAATAAGGCTCAAGAGGGAGTGAATATCAGAATATGATAAATATTTTTGATAATGTAAGCTTGTGTTTGAACAAGTGTTTTAAAACACATATTTATAGTACAAAAATGGAATCATTTCATTTGATGAAATGATTTAACAATTTGAATCTGATATGATAAGACAATTCATTTAGTCAATAGTTTTGAAAAACTTGAACATGTTGGTTGGCATGTTTGAAATCGGATGCAGAAAACCAACCTTAGTCAAGAGTTTTGAAAAACTTGAACATATTGGTTGGCATGTTTGAAAAATGTTTTAGGAAACCAAACTTAGTCAAATGTGAAGAAATTTGTTTTGAAAAATTTGCACATTTGTTTGACATATGAAAAATGAATTTGAACTTGAAGTTGTATACAAGGATTTTAGTTTCTATCAGTTAGTGAGTAAAAGTGCGTTGGTAGAAACCAGACTTGTGTTTAATATATATATATATATATATATATATATATATATATATATATATATAAATTTTCTTTTTTGTCAACATGTGTCTAATATATTAACTGCATATTTATATATTTAACTCCATAAATTTGCAAATTTATATCATCACAAGCTCAATTTATTTCACCTTTCTATGCATGTAACCGTCCTTTCATTCAATGTGAAAGAAGATCCTATTCACAATATTAATGCACATTAATTTACATAACTTGTCTTTATTCTATAAAAATTGAATGGGTCAAATGAATTCTCTTTTCTATTCTTTTCTTTTATATATTATGTCTTCATTTAAATTTAAATTTTTTAAGTTATTTTTAATTATTTCATCCCACTTAAGTTCTTACCCTCTAAACACGTTGAATATGATCTCACCATATAAGTCTATATTTTTTTTATATTTTTTTATTTATAAGAATACCTAATATTCCCCTCAACCGGTGATTAAATACCATGTCTTCTTAAAGTGAATGTTGCTCTTAATAAAGTGTATGAAGTTATGTATTTAATGAGTTGGAGCGGCTATGTAAAAGAAACGCTCAAAGTGTTCAGTGAGCATTCAAGTGTATTAATGAGAATTCATTAAATGTGTCACTTTTTTTTTAACTAATTGAACACTTAGCCATTTAAGAACGAAATACTTTATTCTATATTTAAGACCCATTCACAACTGAGATTACATGGTTTTGAGTTGTTCCAAGTAATTCACGGCTTTGTAAACTTATCCACCAATTATAATATGTCATTATTAGTTTCTTAAAACCTTAACAAATTTCTAATGTTGTGAGATTACATTTATAAGTCAAGAAACAAATGGTTAATTGGTTATGGGCTAAACTTAATAAATCTTGTGATAATTGTAATGCCGGACTATTTATGATAATTGTAATACAATGCCTTTTCTTTATATTTTCTTTAATTACACAAACCTCGCTCCTTTTTTTCAAAATTACATGAAAATAATTATAAGTTGAGTATTTATATTTTTTATGCTTTTTTTATTTTTTTGAAATATGTTGAAGATAGTTCTGGCACATTTCAGATCTGCATTGCTTTCTTACTACAAAGAGGAAATGTAACTGTTCAGTCTTAATTAGTAAGCCTAAGGAAGCCGATTAACTATCGGTGTTTGCAGGTGTGCCAGAGTCGTGATATCGGCTTGATGTAAACAGTTGGTCGAATACAAGTATCTCCTTTGAAGGTCGTATTGGATCAGGCGATTGGCTAGGGATAGGGAATACGAAACTCCCTATTGATCGAGTTTTTTTCTTGCCTCAATCAAGATAACTTTTAATTGTGCACAAAGAATTGCGAGACTGAATTGTAGCAATGAGCGAGGTAGAAGGAGGGAGATAGAAACTAAGGGAGAGATAGACTGACTGACTGATTAGAGGAGGCCGAGAGCAAGAAAAATGGGGAAGATGTAGATCGAGTGAGAAACAGAGCAATATTCAGGAGAATATTGAGGGAGAGAAACAGATTGCACGCGATGCAATTGTTGAATTGTGGTTGTTTTCGAACCCCTAATACAGAGCCATTTTGTATTTATTTATAGTAAAGATTACATCACTAATTGTAACCTTAAACCTAAGTTACAAGATAATTGCAAAATAAAATAATAAAAGGAAATAAATCAACTATATTCTAATGCCCTGTGTCTTCAGCCGCCTTTGATTGTAGCGTATTAACGTCAGCCTTTCTAGAGTCCAAGTCCCACTCAACTTTATCCTTAATGCAGCCTTTATTTCTAAGAGTTCATGTTTAGCCAAGTCTTCCAAGGTAGCCGAAATTCATAGGAGTCCTTGTTCAATACAAAACTAATCCATGCATATACCCAGATCATGATTATACGTATATTCTGTATAACCAATTTCACAATAGTGGTAATTTGATTACAAGAGTCCTTATCCATGAAAAGTTCATTAGTACTTAAACTTAATCTAGAGTTCAAAGTGTGAATGACTCTATTCCCTACATCCCTATAGAGTCCAAGTAAACTCACTCTTCCACTTTGTATTAAACTCACTAGAGTCTAATTTACACTGGACTCTTTGCTTCCAGCTTGTAAAAAATAGTTATACAAATATATATATAAACCCATATGTATACACGTAACCACACATACATTTATATAAGTGCCAGCTACTTTTTAGGACAACTTGCCAAAAGTCCTCAGCCCTTAGAGTTTCCTTCTTGATGGGCTCTTTGTCAGCCTTACCCATTCGTCCAAACAAGCCCTAAGTTGGCTGCCAAGTGGCGCCATATTTGGGTGCCAACAACTGCCCCCCCCCCCCCAAATTCAAATGTCTTATGGTTGATCCAACCAATAAGATTTTTGAAATTTAAAATTATACTAGAAAGAACCTTTCATTACCATGGCTGATCGAACTAGAACTTGTAAGGGAACAACAAACAACAGGACTTCAAAACAATGTGCATTTCATTTATTCTGGATCACTATTCAGGTGGTCTTTATTCCAAGTCAACCATATCACACTGGCGGATCATATTCTTCCATTCACCTTTTAAAGTAGGCTGAGTACAATTCTTGTACAGACTGCCAAAAGTTGGCTGATACCCATCGGCTAGCCATATATCCAAATTTATCATAGCATAGTTATGATCGGTTGGGGTCAAATTATTATACAATGTCATGTTGGCCAATCGAACTACTTATAGAATGACATTGCCCCAATATACTTGAGTTTCTTCATCTATCGGCCAATGAAGTTCAATTCTCAGCCAATATATATCTTTGAGCAATTTTATCAAGTCAGCATCAGCCAAACTCTTCTTCACACTAGCCGATGCTAGTATTCCAGTCTTACAATTTTCATTATCCAACATGAAATCGGCCATATAAAACTTTGTATTGACTGGCCGATTCATCTTCTTCCATGAGACCGACTTCACCTCTATCCAACCTTGTTGCCCCCCAGGGTCTGGTGGTTTGTGGGGAGGATGAAATTCTTCATTTTCTAAGCAAATACATGGTTGATTGGCCATGTTTTACCCCTTTAGACTCATCTAAATCATTGGTTGATCGATGTCTTTCAGCCAGTCTTTGGAGTTATCATCAGCCAAGTTTTTCTTCGTACTGGCTGATGCTAGTATTCCTATCATACAATTGTCACCAGAAAGAATGGAATCGGCCACATAAAACTTTATATTAACAGGCCGATTCATTTTCTTCCATGAGGCTGCCTTCGTCTCTAACAAATCTCGTTGCCCCCAAGGTCTGGAAGTTTACGTGGAGGATGAAGTTCTTCAATTTTTACGCAAATACATGGCTGATTGACCATGCTTTCTCCATCAAAACCCTCACTCTTTCAGAATTATAAAAAAATAACTTTGCTGATTTTCTGAATCAACCAATTGGCCTTTGTCTTGGGCTGGCTAATTAATTCCTCTTCTTTTATTTACTACTGGCAACTGATTAGCTGCTGGTGGCTGATAGTTCTGAGACCAATCTTTTGGCTGATTAGCCGATGGCTACCCTTCGAGTGTTGGAGATGGTGGACTATAACCAAACCAACCTTGAGGTTGATCTGCCACTGGTGGCTAATTAGCTTCTGGTGGTTGACTATAAGCATGTGAACCATATGGCTGATAGAGTGGCTGCTGGTTCATTGAAATGGTTGGCAAGTTTTCTGGAAGGCTTGCTGGCTGATCATGATCATACCACCTTGTTGGGTGATTATTGTCGGCCTGCCCCCTCGACTGCTGGTGCAATTAGTAGATCTGACATTTTTCCTATATTACCATTTCCCCCCAGGTCGATTACACCTAAGGGGTTATTAAAAGCAATTACTTACTGTCGTGGATTTCAATGATCATGTAGCCGTTTATTCGCAGCCTCAATCAGTGGCTGATTTTTTACCCCAATTGGCTGAGAGCTGCTCCATGACAAGCTGACATGTGCAGAAGGCTGAGGCGAAGGTAGTATTAGACCTTTCTATTTTAATTGGTCAGCCTATTAGGTATTCAGCTGATTAGTCAAACCTTGCACACTAGAGCTTTGATTGATCTGTCTGTTTTAATGGCTGATTGTTTTAGAAATTCTTCTATACGATCATTAGCACGAACATCAGTCTAGGTAATCTTCTTGTCTAGTTGACCCAAGTTGGTCTAAAGCTTGCCGAGTTGGATGCGCATTGCATGTACAATTTTATTACGGCTGACAAATCTATTAGACAGGCTGTGGAGCCTCCAACAGGCTGAGAAATTTCTTCCTCTTGCTCATCATCGCCATGGGCTGAGTTCTGTGTGGACCTTAGCTTAGGCAGCATATTCTCAATTCTTTAGCACTTTCCTAGTCCTACCGGGCATGCCAAAATATGTTCGGTCTTAATTAGTCAACCTAAGGAGGCCGATTAACTATTAGTGTTTGCAAGCATGCCAGAGCCGTGATATCAGCTTGATGTAAATAGTTGGTTGAACACAAGTATCTCCTTTGGAGGTGGTGTTGGATCAGGCGATTGGCTAGGGATAGGGAATACGAAACTCCTTATTGAGTTCTTTTCTTGCCTCAATCAAGAGGACTTTTAACTGTGCGTAAAGAATTATGAGACTAAATCATAGCAATGAATGAGGTAGAAGGAGAAAGATAGCAATGAGGAAGGTAGATGTTGATTGAGTGAGAAAATGAACAATATTCAAGAGAATGTTGAAGGAGAGAAACAGATTGCACGCAATGCAATTGTTGAATTGTGGTTGTTTTCAAACCCCTAATACAGAGCCACTTTGTATTTATTTATAGTAAAGATTACATCACTAACTGTAACCTTAAACCTAAGTTACAAGATAATTGCAAAATAAAATAACAAAAGGAAATAAATTAAATATTCTCTAATGCCCCATGTCTTCAGCAGCCTCTGATTGTAGCATATTAACGCCAGCCTTTCTAGAGTTCAAGTCCCACTCAACTTTATCCTTAATGCAGCTTTCATTTGTAAGAGTCCATGTTCAGCCAAGTCTTCCAAGGTAGCCGAAATTCATAGGTGTCCTTGTTCAATACAAAACTAATCCATGTATATACACAGATCATGTTTATACGTATATTCTGCATAACCAATTTCACAATAATGGTAACTTGATTACAAAAGTCCTTATCTATGAAAAGTCCATTAGTACTTAAACTTAATTTAGAGTCCAAAGTGTGAATGACTCTATCCCCTACATCCCTATAAAATCTATGTAAACTCACTCTTCCACTTTGTATTAAACTCACTAGAGTCCAATTTACACTGGTCTCTTTGCTTCCAGCCTGCAAAACACAATTATACAAATATATATAAACACCCATATGTATACACGTAACCACACATGCATTTATATAAGTGCCAACTACTTTTTAGGACAACTTGCTAAAAGTCCTTAGCCCTTAGAGTTTCCTTCTTGATGGACTCTTTGTCAGCCTTACCCATTCGCCCAAATAACCTTAAGTTGGCTGCCAAATGGCACCATATTTGGGTGCCAACAGTAACCTAAACAAACACCGGTGTGGTGCTGGGAGGTACACTTCAATGATCAAGTTAGTGCCTGAGTATATTTATATCAAAGAGAAGACTATGTGTTCGGTATTAATTAATCAACTAGGTAGGCCGATTGTTTACAGGCGTGCCAGAGTCGTGGTATCATCTCAATGTAACTAATTGGTTGAACACAAATATCTCTTTTGGAAGTCGTGTTGGATCCAACGATTGGCTAGGGAGAGAGAATACAAAACTCCCTATTGAGTTCTTTTCTTGCCTCAATCAAGAGGACTTCTAAACCATATGCAAAGAATTGCAAGACTGAATCGAAGCAAGGAGAGAAGTAGAATGAGGGAGATAGTAAGGGGGGAGGTAGAAACTGAGGGAGAAATAGACGGATAGATTGATCAGAGGAGGCCGAGAGTAAGAAAATTGGGGGAAATGCAGATCAAGTGAGATACAGAACAATATTTTGGAGAATATTGAGGGAGAGAGACAGATTGCACATGATGCAATTGTTTAATTGTGGTTGTTGGAACCCTTAACATGGTGTCCCTTTCATTTATTTATAGCAAAAATATTACATCACTGTTTGTTTCTAAATCTAAGTTATAATCACATAAGGTTCAAGTATGGCGATACATATAATTCCAAGGGCATCATAAGCCACTTGCATTACATGCTAAAACATGTTCATTCCATGCATATGATAATGCAACAATTCCATCTTTCAAGAGCATCATAAGCTACTTAATTTTCATGTTAACACATGTATTTTCATGCACATAACAATGCAACATTTATAGAAAGGATCATTTTCATGCATGTTATCAAACATGTACAATGTTTCATGCATTGAATAGTCTTCACCACCATAAATCATGTAATTAAACAACATTGATCCACAATTGTTAACACTTAGACACATAAACATATTTTACGTCATCATTCAATTCTCAACATATTTAAACATACTTGAATTCAACAATAATATCAATTAACAGGAATTAGCCCAATTAAATATACAAGACTCACTTTCTAGCACCCCTACTCAATTCAAATCACATCAATCCCTATGAAATTGATGATAAGATAGAGAGAACACCCCTACCTCAACTCCAAGCTAAATTCTCACCAAACTCAATCTTGTCTGAAATTAATTTTGTTCAGACCAATCTCGAGCTCTTAATGCGTGGACCATTTCTCTTTTTTTCGGTGTCACCCATTTCTCACCCCAAGGTCTTTTAATTCAATGGAGAAGAAATGAGATGATATAGATACATACACACACACACACACATATATATATGAGTATATTGTATGAGTGAGAGGCGCTGAATGTTACATATTCTAGCCTCTTAATTTGTGATTTCACATAAATAAAAACCAAAAAAGATTTCCCTATTTTTCTAGATTTTTAGGCATTTTTTTCAAAAAATTGCAAAACTGGTCAAACTTGGTCAACTAACCAATTTACCCAACTGAACCGGTCCAAGGTGAAGGTTGAACCGGTCCAACAGGGCTCAACCAGAAGACTTTTAAGTGCAAGTGTGATGTGTGACTACATTTTGTGCTTCACTATTCATTGTGTGCCTTTCTATCCCTTTTTCCCTCACTTTGTCATAACTCTAAGTAAACTTTGTGCTACATCATATTGGTTGATATTTGTATTTGACTTTGAGTTGAATTGGTGGAAGGGATTAACCCTTGAAGTATTTGGGTTGATTTTGGGAGATTGAACTAACAAAGTTTTATTGAAACTTGTGTTTTCAAATATTGCACACGAAGTGTTTGGAAAAATTCTCCAATGGCTCTCACATTCCTATTTTACATTTCTCTCATCGTGGCAATGGTCGGTGGCTCTAGGCAACAAAGAGTTAATGTTTCTCTAACACCAGAAGGAAATATAATTTTCACGGTGGATCATTTTGATGATGAAAGAATCTTTGATCACTATAGTAAAGTGGTGGGTTGTAGGCCAATGAGGTGTGAACGGAGCTTTGATTTGGATAACATATGGCAAGGCTATCATTTGGAGTTTGTTCACTAGTTTAGAAATAATGGTTGGGGTTCACTAGCTAATCTAGGCAAAGATTGTATTCCCGACATGATTTGCTACTTCTATAGCAATGTGCTTGCTTATAGTGACAGTGAGCTATGGATGACGGTGAAATATTTTGGTTCAGAAATCAAAGTGACTACCCAATTAATTTCTAAGGTTATTAGAGTTCCAGAAGCATAGAATGGTATAATTTTTTCTTATATAGGTACTGAAGAAAATTGAGCAAGCACGGAAGAAATTATTAAGATGTTATGTGAACTGAATGCTCCATTGCTTACGAATAAAATTTCAAATGCCTAATCATTGACAATGTCTCTGCATTAAACTTGATTATCTCCTACATTCTTGACCCTCATGATCATAAGGGTGATTTGCCACGGCATCGAGGTGAAATCTTATATCACATTGTGAATGGTGATAAAATTAATGTGTCGGCTAGTATTTTGAGTTTGAGGACTATGATTCAAGAGACAAATGATTCTAGGCTTACCAATGTTTTGCCCTTTCCCTTGATTGTGATAAAAAATTTTAAGGCAAAGAATGTTTATATTTCTTCAAATGCTCTAGTTATAAAGCCCAAAAGGAAGTTCACGGCTTCAAATGTTAAGTCTTCGATAACTAATAAGATGAATTGAAGGAAAGAGCTCAAAGGGAAGCTGCAAGACATCATATTGTGTAGGAGGTTGTGGATGAGAGTGATGACAATGTTCCTATTGTCGAACTTTATGTTCTATATTCTAATCGTGCTTTGACTACTAGATAGTACAATCAATCTATGAAGGGGTTGGAGAAATACTTGAAGATGAAGTTTTCAAAGCTTGGAACATTGATGATGAGAGCCTTTCCTGGAAGCTCTGGAGCTCATGGTGATGATGAGGAGGATGAGGATTAGGTCTTAGTGGTTTAGACCTAGTTTATGTTTTGCTAGACTTTAAGTAATTGGTTATGTTTATTGCTCAAACATGTTATATCTAGTTCTTTGATGGTTAAACTTGCTATGTTCTATGTTTTTTATTTTTATTTTTTTGCTTAGACATGTTATGTTATATGTTTTATATATATTTTTGCTATGCTTATGTGTAACACTCCATCATTTTGAGACATATGTGATATATTTGAATGGAGGTTATGGCTATATCTCACTTAATAATGTTTGTTTTGGTTCTCCCTTGTTCTCATTATTTTTACTTTATCAATTTGTTCCAAAAAGGGGGAGACTTATATAGGTGCTTTGACAAAGGGGGAGATATATGTTTTCTTTGACACATATGGGGAGATAGTTTATTTCATTGGTTATATGATTAAGGGGGAGTTTGGAGATGATTTTATGATACTTGTTATCATTATATTTTTCATGACTAAATTTTCACATGTAGTGTTGTTTGCATGATGTGCAGATTTTACAGGTTTTGGCAGACTCTACACATGAAGTTTGAAAGCTTGCTCATAACGCTCTAAGATCTTCAAGTTATATTTCTTTGTATTTGGGACATATTATAATATGATTTTTCAGTGGTTAGGTTATAATTGTCTAGATTAATTTTGTCATGAAATTGCCAAAGGGGGAGATTGTGACGTATAATTTTGTAATTCACAATCTTCAGTGTCAAAACCAAACATAATCGAATTGTATTATTTGAGTTATATTCTTCTCATTAATCCTGGAATTGAAATCTCAGAGTGAGCATGAAGTTCTACACCAACCATGTAATTGTTCTTCAAATAATGAAGCTTAAATCTTCGGAATAAGTCATCAATGGTCTGAACAAGGATTGAAGTTTTGAGATGGTTCCAAGAGTATGAGGACATCGTTGATCACATATGAGAGATACGTAGTCACGGTGAAGTGGTGAGAACACATATATTTCAAGTTGGGAGGTTTCAACCTTAAATAGAGGGACTCTTTACCAAATTGCATAAATATTCAAGGTTGGACCCGTCCAGCTCAAACCTGGATCGGTACAAGAGGTCTCGGGATATCAATTTTGGATATACAAAATTATGGACCCATCCAAGTTTGAGCTGGACCCATCCATACTTCTGCTTTGGCAAAAATTATCCTCCAGACTCCTGTTTTGACCCAGAACTTTCCTAAAACATCGGGACTTATTTCCTATTGATTTTTAACTTGTTTTTCAAGAAAAATTAGAGTTTTTAATATCTATAAAAATCTCATATGGTTCCTATCTCATTAAGCTTTCAATATACAAAAAATTCATATTATAGAAAGAGAGAAAGCATTGAGATATTTTTCTAACAAAGAATTTTTCCCTCAATTCTTTGTTTATATTTTTGAGAGCACACACATATTCACTGAGTGATTTAGGGTGTCTCTATTTGCTTGATCAACTGTTCGAAGATTGCTTCAGAGATTTTTTATTGATCAAGTTACTGGATTGGTTTCTTCTACAACTGTTCATTGGTGAGGAAGGAGAAAAAGATCATGGTACGAAAGGGACATAATACTTGCTAAGTGTTCATGTTATTCTACATACCCTTCTAAAAGGATTTTGACATTAGTCGGGAATCTGCAGCAGTTGGACAAGGTAGTCACAATTGTAAGCCTAAGGTGTTCTGCATCAAGTTCTTGTCAAAGTGAAGTGAATGTGAGTTTGGGACAAAGTCTGTTGTTCTTTTCTTTGACAATAGTGGATTTACTTCTTTGGGGCTACAAAGCCTCACTTGTGGTTTTTTTCCGATCTGGGTTTTTCACGTATATTTGGTGTAGTCATTTACTTTATTGCACTTTATTTATTTACTTGCTTTGTGGGACAATTTGAAAGATTAAGCAAAAAGCGAGTAAACCTAATCACCCCTTTCTAAGTTTTAAATATAACTTTCACAACCACTTTCGTACCGCGCAACTCACATTATCAGTGTCTCACATTTTTATCATAGCTGTTTTTGACAATCCTTTTATAGGACACAAGTCTTATCTGAGTTACCTCCCTCATTTCTTCCAGGAGATCCAAATTTTTTTCTAATAGTTGATCATTCTTCCCCCTGTCTAGTACTTCTATTCTGATTGCTAGGGTAGACAGCTCGGTTGGTATCACTGCCTCAGATCCGTAATCCAAGCAAAATGAAATTTCTTTGGTCGGACGTCTAGGAGTCGTTTGGTAGGCCCAGAGCACTTTAGGTAGCTCGTTCATCCATTTGCCCTCTCGGGCCTTTAGTTTCTTTCGAACGCATTCAAAGACGATCCAATTAGCTATTTCTGATTGGCCATTCCCCTATGGATATGATCTTGAGGAGAATTTTTAGTTGATCCCGTATTTTCTAAAGAACTTCTCTATCGGTCGATTGTCAAAGTTTTTGGCATTGTTCATGACAATAGATTTTGGCAAATCGAATCGGCAGATGATGTTGCTCCAGATAAATCTTTTTACTTACACGTGGGTGATTGTTGCGTAGGCTTCTACTTCGACCCACTTTGTGAAATAATTCGTGACTAGCAAGACGTACTTTTTGCTATTGGCAGCTTTAGGGAGTGGTCCAACTGAATCCATCCCCCACATCATGAATGGCCAAGGACTGGTTATAATGGTTAGATCTTTTGAGGGTTGATGGGATATTTTTGCATGTCGCTGGCATTTATCACATCTTCTAGTATGCTATTTGGCATCTCGAGCCATGTATGGCCAAAAATACTCCTAGGTAATGGCCTTATGGGTCAGCGATCCCCTCTTGAATGATTTCCACACACGCCTTCATGAAATCTAGAAAGTAGTTCTTTTGCTTCCGAATGTGCCACACATCTTTAATATGGTTCTGAGAACAACCTTTTGTAAAGATGTCCGTCGATCATTGAATATCTTGAGGAATTCATTCTGATTTTTCTTGCTTCTTCTTTTGAAGTTAGTAATATTCCATCGACAAGATAGGCATTTATATGATCCATCTAACATGGCTGGTTATGCAAAACCAGCACCTTATTCTAGATATGTATGCTAGGCACTTGCAAGGTGTCACTCGACACTATCTTGATCAGATCTGGCTGAGCTACTGAAGCCAAACCCGCTAGCCTATCGGCTTCCAGGTTTGATTCCTTTAAAATTTGAGAAAACCTTGACTTGGTCAAACTCTCTGAGTTCCCTTTCCACCAAGTCTTTGTAGGTTTTCATGCGATCATCCTTTGAAAAGTAATTCCCATCAACCTGTTTCACAATCAGTTGAGAATCATGATAGACATTGAATGTTACGCATTATAGCCTCTTAACTTATGTATTTTATTCTCTTAGTGATAGATTATTTTGTGATTTTACTTTGTTTTAGTGTTTTCTGTATTTTCTGGGCCTTAATGATTATTTCAGTTAAAACCATGATTTTGGGCTTTTAAAGAAGACATCCAAGATGGTTAAAGGAAGCCTACATAAAGGAGATCCATTCAACCATTTATTTCAACTCAAATCAGCCCATGGAAGGGGTCTAAGAGAATTACAGCTGCTTAAGAAGGTTTCGGGCCTGAAGCCCAAATCTGCGCATTAATACAGTCTTAATCCCGTTTTGGAAAATAGACCAGAAGTGTTATTTATGAGCCTCAAATCGACTTAATTTCTTTAAAAGTTGAATGAAATTCGATTCTGCACACTTTTCTATTTCACAAAAATTTCGTGAATCGGACTTCTAGTGGGTCAAAAGTTGGGCCGAACATTAATAGAAAAAACCCACCTGATTAGTGCTGCGGGAAAACCTAATTAATTCTTAATTGGATTAGGACTTTGGTGTATTCTCTTGGGGCATAAAGTGAAGAATTGGAGGCTGAGTTTGGAAAGAGATTGGAGAGTCTGAGAGAGCTTTGGACATAATAGAAGACATACTTTGCGGAGCCATTGGAGAACGAAGTCATAGGCATAATTCATGAAGATGATGCCTTCTTCCTCAACAGTTGAAGCTTCTTCTTGTACCATGAGCGGCTAGTTCATCCACTAGGGTTTTGATGTAGCCCTAACAAAGCATCAATGGTTTGATTATTTTAATTATTAGGGACCTTTATATACATGCATAGATTGTGTAATTTAGAGGATTCTTATTATAGAATTGAGTAATAAAAGTCTTGTAAATTCAGTTTCAATGATTTCTTATCTTGTCTTAGATATTTTGTTGTTGTTATTGAACTTAATCTCTCTTATTTTCTGTGATTATGAGAGCGATTATTACACAATGGTAATCACTGAATAGATCATTAAAAGCTTTGATGGATTATGCCTAGAGAAGATAAACCATATTGCACCCTAGATTAGAGTAGTTAGGCAGATAGTCCATGCCAATCGAAGATAGTCCATGACTTAGCCTTAATTATATGTTATGTTTTTTACGGATGAAGGTGAGCTTGTAGCCACTGACACCACTTATACATGATGTAATCCCCCATAGTTGATTCAATTGACCATTGATTGTGGTGTTAGTGGTGAAGTCAAATACCCTAGATTTATCTCATATTATTTACACTCTCTATTTTCTTTTGATTTATTTTAATTTGCTTTTTAATTAGTTTAAATAGAAAAATCAGAATTCTTTTCTCTTAAATTTAATTAGAATTAATTCCGTATTCCAACTCATCAGACCATAATCCCTGAGGTTCGACACCCCTTTCGATAGCCCTATTCTACAAGGAATTCGTTCTATTGCGAAGTGTGGTAATTATAATTTGAGACGCACTCACAGACGAATCAAATCACTAAAAACTTGCATATTATTTACCTAGAGTGTCTGTGACAGCCTTAGGCCTGCTAACAGGCTTCGTACTCAGCTTCATTGTTTGACGTAGGAAACTCTAAATGGATTACTTGCTGTAGATCAGTTCCATTAAGAGTCTGAATTTCTACGCCAATGCCCGATCTTGTCTGCGTCGATGATCCATCGACATAGAGTTTCCATCTAGGTTGAGTTGAAATTTTTGATTCTTCATCGCTCTCTAGCTCATATTCAAGCAAGAAATTCATAACTGTCTGCCGCTTTATTGTGGTCCGAGGTTCATAAGTTATATCATAAACTCCCAATTCAATTGCCCACTTAGTGACCCTTCCTGACTGATCAGGTTTATGAAAAATCGCTCTAATTGGGAATTTAGTCTGGACAATAATTGGGTGAGCCTCAAAATAGTGCCTAAGTTTCCTCTTTGCTTGGACTAGGGCTAGCACGATCTTTTCAACTTTCGATTACCTCTGTTCTGCCTCAGTCATAGTCTTACTTGAGTAAAACATTGGGTATTGCCTTTTGCCGAGTTCTCTAATAAGAACTGCACTCATGACTATTCGAGATACCGTAATGTATAAATATAGAGGCTCTCCTGCGTTTGGTGCTGAAAGCGTTGGCAATTGGATTAAGTACTGCTTGAGTTTTACTAGGACTTCGTTCTGCTCAGCTCCCCATACTTCTTTTCCCTTTGCTCTGATGGCATTGAAAAAAGGGCTTACACTTGTCAAAAAGTCGAGAGATGAACCTACTCAGAGCAGCGATGCATCCTATTAAGATCTGAACGTCCCTGTGAGTTTTTGGTTCCTCGTTCTGAAGAAAGGCCTTTACCTAAATTGGACTTTCTTCTATTTCTGTTTGCTTTACTATGTGCCCCAAGAATTGTCCCAAATAAACCCCGAAGGAGCATTTTGATGGATTCAGTTTCATGTTATGGTTTCGCAAGGTATCAAATACCTCTTGCAGATGTCTCAGGTGATCTTCTTTTTTAAGACTTTTTACCACCATGTCATCTATGTATGCTTCAACTGTCCGACCTATCAGGTTCTTGAAAACTTTGTTGATTAGTCGCTAGTAAGTTGATCCAACGTTCTTCAAGCCAAACAGCATCACTTCGTAATAATAGATTCTTTTTTCAGTGATAAGCAATATTTTTTCCTAATTGTCTAGATTCATCGGAATATGATTATATCCAGAGTATGCATTAAGAAACGTTAACCACCATTTGATCGATCTATAGAAGAGGAAAACTATCTTTGGGGCAAGCCTTGTTAAGATTGGTAAAATCTATGCAGATTCGCCACTTGCCATTCTTTTTTTGGACCACTACCACATTTAAGAGCTAATCCGAGAATTGTACTTCCATGATGAAGCCTACCTGGAGGAGGAGATTTATTTCTACTATTATGATCTGATTTTTTTCTAGAGCGAATTGTCTTTGCCTTTGCTTCACAGGTGGGTGGTTTGGGTTAACATTGAGCGCATGACATAATACTGAAGGATCGATCCCTGGCATGTCTGTATGATCCTAAGTGAAAACATCTGTATTTTCTCTCAGCAATTGTATTAGTTGGGTTCTTTTTTCTCCACACAAAGAGGTCCCCAGGTTTGTGAGATCCTTACCGAGAATAATTTCTTCCTCTTCAAGCACTTCCTCGGTCGACTTTTCTTTTTCTTGCTCACGTGGAATGCCCTTCGGTAAAGAATTATGTAATTGCTATTTGGTCTGTTCTTCCTTCACCATCTTCCCTTTCAACCAAGAGCATAACACTTCTTAGCGACAACTTGGTCTCCTAGGATGTTAATTGTATCCCTTCTGTTCGGCGCTAGACACCTCATTAATCGATGGAGTGTTAACGAAATCCCCTGCATCCTGTGTATCCAACCTCTTCCTATTATTATGTTGTACGAAAAGTTGAAATCGACAATAACAAAGGACTCAGTCAAGGTTCTGGTTGTTGCTGTTACTGGGAGTTTTACTACCCCAGTTGGGATTACTTATCTTCTATCGAACCCTACCAACAACTCGGTAGTAAGTTTAATGCATTCTGCCTTCAAGCCCATTTGTTGAAAAGGCCACAGGGTTAGGACATTCACACTGCTTCCTATATCCATCAACACTATTTTCACTTCACAGTTGGATACGATGAGGCTGATTACGAGTAGATCTTCATGTGGGGTCTGGATTTTGGTCATGTCTTCATCTATAAAGATGATCAAGACCTTGGCTGAACAGTTATGCACTAAGTGGACTTATCTAATCCTCTGGACTTTTTGAGCATTCCTTAGGTGCGACCGCCTTTCAAATGCACTTTCTTGATCCGAGGCCAGCCGATCATAAATATCATTGATAATCCAAACGAGGGCAAGGTTGTCTGTTCATCTTTGGTTGAGATTGATCACAAGGTTTGGATTGCTCTTCTTGAATGACATATTCTGACAAGCCGCCCTTTGCGATCAGAGCCTTCACTTGTTGCCTTAAACTTCTGCATTCATTGGTGGTATGGCTGAAGTCACTGTAGAGAAAACAATGCTTGTTCTTATCCCTCTATTCTGGGGGCTGCCTGATGGCCGGAGGCAAACGAAAGATCCCCTTACTTTTGCTCTCGTAATAAAGCCTGACCAGAGATACTTTCAGTTGGGTGATCTTTTCTTCGACTTTTTGCTTTTTCACTGACTTTGGAGTAGACGAAGGGATGGCTCGAGGTGGCTTTACTTTAGTGATCTGGGTTTTTGTTTGCTGTGCTACAGTAATCAAAGTTGATCGTTGTTTTCTGGCCACTTCATCCTCCTCTATCCTTAGGTTCTTCTGAGCACGGAAGTTTAGATCACCCATATCTCTTGGGACACTTTTTACCAGAGATCTGTGGAAACCTTCCTGTGGTAAAACTGTTATCTTGAAAGCTTCTACTGTCGCGGTTTGAACGCATTGATCTATCAACAACATCTCTAAATTGAAGCGGGTTAAGAATAATTTTAAAGTATCTCCCTTAACTTGTCTCATAGTGAATAATGAGGAGACTGTCCTCTTTCATTCTTGATTTCCAGCGTATTGGGCGATGAACAGTTCACATAACGGCACGAAGCTCGCAATCGAATGAGGCGGTTGTTGTTTAAACCATAGCAATGTTGGCCCAAACAAGCTGGACAGAAAGATTTTGCACATGAGTGCATCGTTCTCCACATCCAGGGTCATTTTTTGCTAATACTGATAGATATGTTCAACCGGGTCTGTCCTTCCATCAAAGGTGGCGAACGTAAGTAGGGTAAACCTTCTCAGCCTTTCGGTCCTAATTATATTTTCTGTGAAGGGAGACTCACTCAGTCTGTTGGCTGCGAGCGCTTAGTTAGCTAGATAGCAAGATCGGCTACCTTTTAGTTCATTGATTTCTTGCTGGATCTAGGCCTTCCACTCCAGGTAGGGCTGCATAGGATTGGTCTGATCTTCATTGGGTCGACCTAGATGGGGGTTTCTGCTTGCGGGTTGGTTGTGATGAGAGGCACTCAGTGAGTGGTTACTCGATCCGACCCCTTTATTCCACTGTCTTTCAAGGTCTCTCGCGCTTTTGACGGGTTTGACCATTGCTTGGAGATCAGCGATCTACTGGCGCAGAGCCTCATTCTGCTGGGTTAACTGCTAAACGTTTGTCTGCACCAGAGGATCCTGTATGTTTGGTTGTATAGGCAACACCCTCTTTAATTCCTAAGGAGTCTACCCAGATCTGTAACGTCGTAAGTATTCCTTCTCGTGTCCACCATTATTGCAATTTCTTCAAGTTTTGAACAAAAAATTATAAACGTTTCCCACAAACGGCGCCAAAATGTTGGTACAAAAAATTGTTTAGCTAATTTCCTACTAATAAATTCAATGCACACATGCAATAATTTCAAGAACACAGTATATTTCAAGAGATCGAGGTGAGGATTCGAGGATCCTTTTTATTCCTTTTTTTCAAATATTTATATAAGTTGGAATTTGAATCCTTTTAGGACTCAAATTCCCTTATTTGCAACTATCTTTTTTCTCAAGAACAGATTCCTAAAAGAGTTTGGACTTCATGTCTAAGTTGGGTTGTTTTTGGCCTTATAAAGGGGCGACTAGGCCCATTTTTCTTTTTGAAATAATTCTTTGGGGCTTCTGCTGAACCTTGGGCTCAAATCCTCTTGGGCTTGACCCATTCGCATTTCAGTCAGCCCATGTGAATAGCTAGAGGGTTTTTTCCTTTACAGAACCGCAACATAGTTTTTTTTGTTAATATTGGAGAATTACTTCTTGGTTTGACTTTTTACTTTTTAATTTTAAAGACTAAGTATTAAAAAAATATATAAAGACCATAAAATCCTACTTTTAATTGTTATTTCTAACTAAGTTCAGAATTTTATTGAAAACAATCTTTTTCTAGTGTTACTCTTAATTATAATAATGCATCTAAATTTATTTTCTTATTAGAATACTAAATACATTGTTTGCTTTTATTTATTTTTATTTGTATCAATTTACAATAACAATGAAAAAACACATACTTTTAATTACCAAAACAATTAGCAAAATTTAAAAATACTTACCATTCATTTGAATTTAAACATTTATAATAAAAATAAATTTAAAAACAAATTCAAAAAGTTTGATAAGAAATATGTTCATATACAATTAAAGAATTATTTAAATCATTTTCACCTTTTTTCAATTAAATTTATGTAAATTTAGACTAGGGTAAATATTATTGACACTCCCTGAAGTTTGACCTTATTTTACACGAATACAATTTTGTGAAATTCCGTCACAAACATTCCCTGTCAACTTTTTTATGGTAACGGCGTTAAAAAAAGAGCATGAAATATCTAAAATACCCTTTATTTTTTGATTAATTTATATCATAAATGCAAAATTACTAAGTTGCCCATAATCATTAGAGACCCAGTAACTACTCATTTCTCTCTCATCTCCCGTCACTTCATTCTCTCTCTATACCCTCTCATCTTCTCCATCTTCTGCAATGAGAAACACACCATTTTCTCTGTACCCTCTCATCCCTCTTTGTACCCTATTATATAGCCAAGAAAGCTAAACAATGACATTACAAAGAATAATAAAATCGTATTCAAACCCTAAGCACCATTCCCACTCTGTTCAACCTCCACCGCTCATTCTCTCTCTACCTCCACCGTCGACAACCACTACCTCTCCACTATCAAATCCAAAGATCAGCTCCTCAAATCTTACACTCACACCCCTAATCAAACCCTAGCATTCATTCTTTGGAAAACCACCAGACGACTGTCTGGATCCTGACAGTGAAGGACTCCGCCAAAGAGGAAGGTCGCCTATTTGGATGTGATGAAGTGGTTTTGTTGCAGAGGTATCTCAAAGATCAATTGCTCCTTGTTGTTGGATCTGTATATGATTGTGGTGATGAATTAGATGATGAAGAGGATGGTCTTGAATTTCCTAGCATTGCTTTGCGTTGAACTCAATTGATTGATTTGTTTTGTTTGTATATAATTGATAATTGACATTGATGCCTTGTTTTGTTTTTTTTCTTTGAAATTATCAAATGAAGTGAAATATTTTATTTCTGTTTAATTATTGGCATTAGAAGAAGAAGAAGAGGTAACACAAAATTGAATGTCGGGTTTCCTCAAAGAAGAGTCATAGTAGTCATAGGGTATGTCCTAGGATGTCTTCTCCTTCTGATGGCCGAGAAAACAGAGCTATTACAAGAGGCCAGAAGTGGATTCTTGAAAGAAACTAAGAAAACTTGGGAGTATAGAATGGGCCAATCGAACATTGATTCTAAGGAGGGTGTATTCAATTAGAATTTTAAAGGATTTTGAAAGATATTTTTTAAGTGACAAACTTTCATAAATTTTTATAAATTTAAGTAAATTCATGGATTTCTATAGACTTTTATTACACATTTTCATGAATTTCTATAAACTTTTATTACAGACTTTCATGCATTTGTATAGACTTCTATTAGAGACTTTGATGGATTTTTATAGACTTATAATGATTTCTTCAATATATTTTATTTATTCGTATCCTTGAATTATATTTTTGCATACAAGTAAACCAATAGTTCAAGGGGCAGGTATAAGCTATCATTTATGGTTTCTGCTATTTGGAATTATTCAATAGAATGATTAAGAATCTATACAAAGTTACATATATCCCTCCTCATGAAAATGTAAAGAATGAGTAAGCAATATATGTCAAAATGAAAGTTGAATGTATGATTTGGATTGAACTGAACCATATTCCTTCTTTTGTTATTTTATTCGTATTATATGTTAAGTTAATGACAAAAAAGTTATACTCATCGTAAATGGAATATTTTCATATTTTATAAATTTTGCCTCATTGTATTAGATAGATAGGATATATAGACATGTTGTTTTTTTTATAAAAAAGAAAAAAAAGATTATGCTACTGCTCCATGCACCATAATTTTCACAAAAAGCAAAATTTATAACGCAAAATAACTGACATTCACAAAAGTATAGCGACAAGTTTATAACAAGTTTGAAAGCAAAATTTAAAGGAAAATATTTAACATTCATTACTCAATATCCTTAGTTCTCATTGTTATCATTGTGCCCGACATCTCCCCACATATTCAAAGCTATACATTCATTAACATTATCTCGTTGTTGCTTGTGTTTGAAAAAATTATTTTCAAAAAATTATAAAAGATAGCTCTCTACAAATTTTTTTTTTTTTTTGTAACTGATTTTTTAGAAAAAAAATTCATAAAACTTATTTTTCTTTTTATTTTGTTTATGTAAAAGGTATATAGACATTTGTTTTGTTATATGTATGGCTTGTTAAATGAGTATACATATGAGTATAAATATGTACAAGTGTATATAAACATTGTAGTATGTTAAATGAGTATCTATATGAGAGTAAATTCGTACAAATGTATATGCATTGATATATAATAAACTGTAAATTTGTACAACTTTTGAATAAATTATTTTCATATTAAAAACAGTATGGGCTGTGGGTATAGAAAGTGCATGCCCCTCAATGGACCATTATTTTTAACGACAAGGTAATACCACTCTCACAAACCCTATTTTGTGTGTGTGTATATATAGATATATATATATATTATTTTAAGAATTGATATCTTTGTTTATAGATCAAAGATCCACTGTACCCTCTAAAATTCGATTCTTGGTTTCAGTGTTGCGGTACAAATTAGGTTATGCACCGAACTGGGTTTTGGCATTGATGATCTTTGATATATTGATTGTATTGTTTGTGCAATTCATTTAGTTTTGTCTGTACTATGACTTTTTTAAAATCCTAATTGAATAGAAAAAGAGAGAAGATGATAAGAGAGAGAAAAAAACCAAGAGAGAAAAAAGGAGTATATCTTGAGATGGAAAAAAGTTGTTCATATTCTGCAGAACAAAAAAAAAAAAGTCCACCAAAATCTGTGAGGAAAATTTTGGATTTGTTATGAGTTTCGGTATTTATAACTTTCACCCTCATATTCACCAAAATCCACCACTTAATGAAATCCTTCAAAATCTATGACTTTATTAATACACCTAGAATTTTTTTTAAATCCTAATTGAATACCGCCAAATTTGTATGGACTCTTTAAAGATCCATAAAAGTCTGGATTGAATACACTCAGATTTTTAAAGTCTTTTAAAATCATAATTTAATACACCCTCCTTTATGAAGATTTGGTTAACTTTGCAATTTTTCAATTTAAAAAATGTCTAATTTGTAAATTCGCAATTACATTTTAAAAAAAAATTACAATTTGTCAATATCATAATATTCAATCAGATGTTTTTTAATTTGTAACCTAACCTTAGGTATTTTATTAATGTTGTAATTCTTTCATTTAATAAATTTATAATTTTTAAGTACATAATTACATATTTTTTAAATTTGAAAATTTTGTAATTTGTCAATTAATTGTTAAGTGCATAATATTTAATTACACAATTTTCAATTTTAATAATTACATATTAAATGCAACTACATCGTTCGTAAATTTTGTTGATTTTAAAGTTTACAAAATTAATTTATATTTAATATGTAAAATAAATATTTATATAATGTCAAATTGTAAATCTAATAGAGAAGTATATAAAATATTAGTTCTATTATATATGTAGTATAACTAATATAAAAAGGGTATTTTGGTTCATGAAAATATTGTATTCGGATAAATCGGTCATTTAATATGTCAAATATGTCTTTTCACAAGTCAAATGAGGGTATGAAGGTCATTTTACACAATGCCAGAGTCCTCACATGTTGTCCCGTAGACGATAAGAGTGTCTATGTCAAACGAAACAAATCTCATAGGGTGTTTGTGATGAAATTTCACAAAGTTATATCCGTGTGAAATTAAATCAAATCCTAGGGAGTGTTTACTCTTTGGACTATGTTATATATAAAATAAAATAAATTTTGATTTTTTTTCTTTTAAAAGTTATTTTATATAAAAAAAAAATCACATTAAAAGTATTTTGTCAAAAAAGAACAATACTGGAAAAAATCGTGTTAGTGAAATTATGAACTTGTAGCACTTGGGATTAATAAGTAAAAATTATGAACTTATAGGGTTGGTTACTTGGATTAGGGAGAGTTGTGCATCGAAGACTCGCAGCAGCAAACGCATTATTCTGTAAGATTCACTCTCTTCATACCAATTCATCACACAAAAACTGTCCAAATGTTCGTTATATGTTACTCCAAATGCTGTATTCTTTTCATTATCTCTTTGATCATATATACATGTATGCGTATCTAAGAGTTTCACATCGTCTGTACTCGTAATGTACTTTGCAGATTATGATCTTTAAACAATGGGCTTTAAATTGTAGTCCAAATTGGTTTAATCTAGAAATGTTTCAATTGCCATTTCCAAATCATTTGAAAATAACTAGAGTTCAAGGAGATAATATTACCATTAAACTGAAAAAATGGGGGCTCAGTATGTGTGTGTAATATATATTTACTTATTTATAAAGACATCTTTTTATAGTTGTCCAGCGCGCAAGGCTCCCATCATTACAGGGTATGGGAAAAGTTAGATGTATGTATCCTTATTTTCGCATGCAGAGAGATACTTTTTAAAGTTGTTGGTCTGATACATAAGCCATGTGAATCTGTCATTTCCTTTTGATTTTTTATAACTATTTGGTGATTAGTCTCATTTTCTATACAATTAGCTGTTACCTAATAATGACAAGAGTGAAATGAAAGTCATCCTAGTTCTGTCGCGTGGGGGTTGACCTTTATTTCTTAGTTAGGAGGTCTTCTTGTTGGGTTTTTATGATCAAAAGTAGTAGAATGGTTCAAGTTTTGGTTAGATCGAGTACTATTTATGTTAATTTGTATTAATTGCACCATGTTCAAAATTTTCATCAAATTACCTCCAATTATAACTTCTTAATTTGAATGAATCTTAGTATTGAGCCCAAAAAGAAGAAAAAATTGATTAAATGTCCTTGTGCAACGACATGCTAGACCATGGCATATGGCCCCATGTTATCAATCAACACTTCATGGTTCAAAATTTCCTTTAATCTTTTACTTTATCTTTTGTCTTGACACTGATTCATCTCATTCATGCAATTCAGAAAATTATAGATCATAGTAAATGATATTGGCACTTCAAGAAAAAGGCAAGGTGTCCAAGTGAGTGATTAATATAAATTAAGTTAAACGGCCTCAGGACAAGACGGTGGAGTGCCTTGGGCTTTTCTTGGAGTCTCAATATCATCATCTTCCTAAATCATATTGTATAATATTTAAAAAGGGAAAGAAAATGTAGTGTGATATATAGTAAAAGCTAGCTACATCCATCATTGTGCTAGTTTGTCAATCCTACTTCACTGGTTTCATTATTGAGTGTCGGCCATCCAAGATTGTTGCAGAAGTTTAAAACACCTAAAACCAAAAGTCCTCGATAACATCGCTAAATGTTTGGTAGTAGATACTAGTGGTATTGTTATTACAACTGGTACAACTGTTTTCTAGTTGTGTACCGGTCTCAATGCAAGTCAACATTTCCTCCTTTATTCTAGTCAACTTTTCCTTCTTAATGTATTTCCTTCTTTTATGACATTTGAGTAGTATAAATACCTATTGTATTCACTCTTTTTAGATAGAAATAAAAGTCTTTTCTTATCTCTCTCTTTTTAAGACATCTCTCTTTCAACGATTAATCGCTCAATTAACTTATACTTTGACATGATAATAGAGTAAGTGAGGTCCTGAGTTTAAACCTCATCGTCACCGTAATATGTGGTCCTGAGTTGGAACACATATTGGACGAAGAAAAAGGCTACACGTGAGGGGACGTTGGAAGATATAAATACTAAAGGCACACCCTCTTTAATAGTTTAAGCTTTTAGAGCAGATGGTTGTTAACATGAAAGAAAGAATGGGTCCATTATGGCTATTGCTCGGGCTCTAGTGATTCAAATAAATATACCTAAACCTTTTTGAGGAGACGCGGTTCTCACTGTGCCATATATTTTGAATAGAATGTCGTCTCGGGTCCTTAAAGGAAAATCACTTTTTCATATGATGTTTCCTAATGAAGACCCCTTTTTCTCTTCTCCTAAAAGTGTTTGGATGCATTTGTTTTGTACATAATTTAAATTTTAAGACGGGACAAACTTGACCCTCAAGATCACCAATGCATATTTTTGGCTATTCTTGAACTCATAAAGGATGTAGGTGTTATAGCTCTTCTCTGAAAAAATATTTTGTGTGTGTTAATAGCTAATGTGGCATTCTTTAAGCATGTTCCATATTACTCTAAGGAGGGTAGTCAAGTGAAGGAACCTATTCTTCAAGGAACTATTCTACCATCTCCGGTTCTTGATATTTCTTCTGCTCCTAGGGTTTATTCGGCGACGTCACATGCATACCACTCCTACTTCCACTACTATTTAGGATGAACCTCTTGTGCCACCTGCCCTAGCGATTGAATAGGTGAAATCTTCCTTACATCTTCCATCATCTTCCTCGGTGCCTATAGATTCGATTGTTCATCCTTCTAAGTTTAATCTTGATCTTCCTATTACAGTTCGCAAAGTAGAAGGGTTTGTTCTGGTTATCTTATATCTCATTTTGTTTCTTATGACCATTTATCACATTCCTTTTTTCTCTTTATCCCTATCATTTGTTACTGTTCCTAAGTCCTATAAGGAGGCTCTTTCCCATCCTGGCTGGTGAAAAGCTATGGAAGAGGAAATGTATGCATTATAATTGAATCATTCTTGGGATCTTCTTCAAAAGCTTGGAAATGCTCATGTTGTTGGTTGTCGTTGGGTCCTGATGGCATTGTTGATAATTTAAAGGCTCACCTTGTTGTTAAGTGTTTTACTTAGACCTATGGCATTGGCTATACTGAGACTTTCTGTCTTGTGACTTAGCTGAACTCCTTTCACATCATTATCTCTCTTGTTACCACTCTTGATTGGCCTCTTTATCAACTTGATGTCAAAATGCATTCCTTCACGGCGATCTTATTGAGACAGTGTACATTGCTCAACTGCCTGAGTTTGAGTCCAAAGGGGAGTGTGTTTGTCTTCGCAGGATGTCTATTTATGGACTCAAAGAGTCATCTCGTGCATAGTTTGATAAATTTAGCATAGCGGTGGTTGCTTATGGCATGACTAGAAGCCAGGTTGATCATTCAATTTTCATTAAGGAGACAAAGCTTGGCATTGTGATTTTGGTTGTTTATGTGGATGATATTGTCATCACTAAAGTAACATGAATGGTATTCAGACCTTGATTCATCATTTGGATTCAAGTTATCATCTAGGCTCAAGTTTTCTTACTAAAGATTTGGGCAAGCTTCGTTATTTTCTAGGTATTGAGGTTGCGAAATCAAATAAAGGTATTAGTTTATCTTAGAAAAAATACACACTTGATATTTTGAGAGATACAAGTTATCTTGGCTCTAAACCCTGTAGGCTATAGCAACATCTATGGAGACCAATCTGAAACTGATGCCTGATGTTGGTGACTTAGTTGAAGACCCAGAGATGTATAGGAGACTTATAGGTAAGTTGATTTACCTAACTATTACTCGCCTAGATATCTCCTATGCAATCAGTGTTGTAGTCAATTTATGACCAACCCACGGATTCCTCACATGGATGTAGTTATACGCATTCTGAAGTATCTCAAAGGTGTTCCAAGTTGTGGTCTTCTTTATCGATCATCTGAGTATTTTCACATCGAGGGTTACATTGATGCTGATTGTGCAGGTTCTCCTTCAGATAGAAGATTAACAACTAGTTATTGTACTTTCATAGGAGCCAAACTAGTGCCTTGGAGAAGTAAGAAGCAATCATTTGTAGCTCACTCCAGTGCCAAAGCAAAGTACTGTGCAGTGGCTCATACTGCCTGTGACCTAACTTGGTTGAGAACTCTTTTGTAAGAATTTGGAATTTCAGTGGAAGACCCCACTCCTCTCTACTGTGATAATCTAGCCGCTATTCACATTGTCAGTAACCCATTTTCCATTAGAGGACAGAGGACCAAGCATATTGAAGTTAATTATCACTTCATTTGTTCTAAAGTGACATCAAAAGAGATTGTGACTCCATACGTGCCATTTGATAATCAGTTACAGACATCTTCACTAAGACTCTTCCAAAGCACGCCATTGATTATATTTGCAGCAAGTTGGGAGTTCTCTAGCTTGAGGGGGAGTGTACAACTGTATTCTAGTTGTGTACCAATCTAGGTCCAAGTCAACATTTTCTTCTTTATTCTAATCAACTTTTCTTTCTTTATGTCATTTGAGTAGTAAATGTAGTATAAATACCCATTGTATTCGCTGTTTTAGATAGAAATAAAAGTCTTTTATTCTCTCTCTCTCTCTCTATGATTAATCTCTCAATTAGCTTATACTTTGACAAGTGGTAATCCAACATTCTCCTAGATGTCCTAACATTCAACTAGAAATTCAAGTCCATAACATGGGATAGTTCTCTTTCAATTTTGGCAACCAAAAAAAAAAATCAATTTATTCAAAATTCCTTTGGAAACATGCTAATACCATTAACTGGTTTAAGTTCAGTTTTATTTTTCCGTGTCTCAATCCACTAGGTTCTTCAATTTGTTTTGAAAAGAATTAAGTGACAAGAAAAACATATTTGGCTAGGATCACATGGAACAATCTTGAATAAACCAAGATTAATTTCAGGTCATTTCTTGAAGAACATGATCTGCCATATTCCCTCCAACCCTGATTCTTCTCCTTAGGAGTACACACGGTACAATTCCTTGCGGTTCCTAGCGGAACCAGAACCATTCCCAACAGTTCCTCAATTTTGGAACCGGAACTGTTGAGGGATGGAACCGAACCAAACCAAACTGCAGTGAACGGTTCGATTCAATTCCGAACCGGGGTTCTTTCCTTTTTTCTATCCAACTAAACCTAAATCTACTCTATTATGTCCCTAAAGCAAAAAAATAAGAAAATCTATCATGAACCAGAAGAAAATCTACTCTATTATGTCACTAATCATCATAGCAAAACAAGAATTTGGCATACTGTAACTTGTTAAAATTTTAGCCATCAAAGCAAACTACAAATTCAAACTTAGAGATTCTTCGTGGAGTGAGAGATTAAGCAGAGCAATCACAGCATGTTCTTGCATCCATGGATCAGTATACCAGAGAAGTGGAATCAATGACGGAATTGCACCGGATTCACCGATCTGAGCTCAATTGACGGTGATTAGAGTCCATCGATGCAGATCTACACCAGAGGAGTAGAATCAATGACAGAATCGCACCGGATTCACTGATCTGAGCTTGATTGATGGTGATTGGAGTCCGTTGATGTAGATCTTGACCGTCTGTTGGAGGTCCTCTGACGATATGCTCCCGGTCAACAAGTTATCGCCTTGCAGAAACCCTTGGCAAGACTCGGGTTTTGGATCGGAAACATTATCTGATGCCACAATACTAGCCCTTGTAACTCGACGAAGATGTCGAGGAGTAAGAGATGTCTGGAGCCCGTGTAACTCACTAAAGATGTCGTTGGACGCTTGAGAGATGTCGAAGAGTGAGAGCCGAAGATGCTGCCTTAGTGAGAGCCGTGAGAGAAAGTGTGTCTGAAGTAAATACTTAGGGTATACAAACTATTATAATATATATATATATATATATATATAATTAGTAACAGCAACGGTTCTGGTTCGGTTCTAATGGACTTGGAACTAGAACCGGAACCGTAGTCAACGGTTCCTAAAAAATAAAACTGGAATCGGAACCATATCGACGGTTCCGGTTCGGTTCAGGTACGGTTCTATCCGGTTCCAGTTCCAACGGTTCTTTATACACCCCTACTCCTCCTAGGGGTTATTAGGGTTGTGTTGCATAAACTCCTCCATGGTTCTCCGCCTAGGGGGAGACAAGGGGACCCACTATCATTCTCTTTCTTCCCTTATTTATATGTTAGGGTACACAAAAGATAATTTTTAGGGAAGTGCAAGTCTTCAACCTATTTATTGAAATAATGTCCCTGCTTTGAGCAGGGAGTATAATATGCTCTCACACGAGCTCCAGGACCTAGCCTCATTAACATTGGTACCTAATTTCCTCCTTTGCTTGGCAATTGTTTAATGGGTTGTCCAAAATACCTGTAGCGAAGGGGAGTTCTTTTTTTGGATTTTGCTTGATAAAATCGAAATTTGAATACTGAAGTTTTTTCAAAGTTATTTTTGGCTTGCTCTACTCCATTTCATCACCAGGCCAACCCTATTGAATAGCAAAGGGGACTTCTTTGCGATGGTGTTCTATATTCTGAAATAGTTTATTGGAATTATATAATTTGGGAATTTGAGCTCAAATCCATATGTTAAAGGATAGTTGTTTTCAGGATTTGGAAGAGAGGTATTACACTTATGCTGCGTTTGGTATGCAACAATGGAATGGAATGAGCATTCCATTAAAGTGAGAATGAGAATGGAATGGTCATTCTCATTCTATTGTTTGGTAGGAATGGAATAATGATTACATTATTTTTGATAACTAAATTTTATTTTTTAATGTTTATTGGGAATAGAATGATCATTCTATAGGTTGAGTAGTAGAATGAATTTTCATTCTTTTCATTCCTCACGGAATGGTCATTCCCACTTTAATTGTTCTTGCCAAACAAATGAATGGATCCAAAAATGTAATATTGGCATTCCATTCCATTCCATTATTGCGTACCAAACGCAGCATTAGAGTTGTCAAAAAACTAATTGGAAAGCTAGTTGTTTCTGGCTTTTAGATTATCTTTATTGCACAAAAAAACCACCCAATATCAGTGTTAGGACTTGCATTAGGAAGTAATGTGTTACATTAAATGTCTTGTTGAAATAACTGCTACTAAATATGTATTTGTGATAGACTCTGGGAAATTCATGTTAAAGCCGATGAATATCTGATATTTGTGTGTGCTTCCTTGTGTAATCTGGTGATATATCTCAGTTTCAGCCAATAATAGAAAATATGCTTCATCCAGAGAGAGAGAGAAACTTTTTTTTACCTCCCACTTGATCTATGTATAACATAATTCATTTTAATGAATTAGAAGAATAATTAACTAGAGAAATGATGAATAGAAGATTACTGTATACGCCAGATTACTTTGTAGGCCATTAGAAAATGGTTCACCGGTGTCCAAGATGAAACTTTTCACTCACCTACTGCTCTTTCAAGTCTTAATTTTCCTATGTATGAGTTGTAAAGAAATTGTTTTCTACCAATGAATGATCATAAATTTCAAGTTTCATGGCTTGTTAATGCATAATATAAGATGCAGGTTTGTGCACTATCTTTTATAAATTATATTCATGTCTCAGCCATGATCTCTCTCTCTCTCTCTCTCTCTCTCTCTCTCTCTATATATATATATATATACACACACACACACACACATGTAGTTTTGGTTGTGAAAGAATTTTGTTGGTCGAGGCCATTTTAACCTCATTCCTTTACTTCTCATCTGTAAATGGTTGGTCTGATTAACTTAGTATAAATGATATTTTAAATCCTAGACCATTACTTTAGAAACTATGCATTGGATGTACTGATAGAAACGGTTATATGTTAGTCAAATTCTGCTTATATAGTTGTATAATAACAAAAGTTATTAGCCGAATATTTTTTCCAAAAAATTCTCAATAGAATAAATTTTTTAAAATTAGGTTATAAGCTCAAGTACTCACATTTATTACTCTTTGGCGATGTAACTCAATTTTCCAAATAGAGGTAACTCCTGATATGTTAATCATTCTTTTCCCCTCCATTGTGGTGGTTTTCTTGCTAGTTCTGGAGGAAAGTATTTTTTAGAAGTACAAATCTAGGATCTATTAATACTAAATGCAGATCTGACATGATAGAATCATGGTCTAGCTCTTACAGAACCTGTTTTAATTATTAACCATCATAACCTCTTCATTAATGTTTCTTGCCCCAAATCTGGAAAAAAAGAATATATATATTCAAGGCTGACAAATGGGAATGGACTTTCAACAAAATGTGTTATTTGCTGCTTCCTTCAGTGTTATCAGATAATTAGTTGGATGCTTGAGAATTTGAAGCATGAGATCTAAGAGAAATCCTTGTTGGCAGCTTGCATAAGGGTGAGTCCCTTAGGCTCCATCATGATATTTAACTTATGTTTCATAATATGCCTTCTTCAGTATTTTGAAAAAGAACTCCATGGCAAATTGGCTTTGAGAAACCAGTATTTTGGTTAGAATGGGAGACAATTACATGATTGAATTATTTAGAAGATATTACAGATGTGGTGTGTAAAACAAAGTAATTACCATATCATGGTTTCTCCTCTTTATTATGGTCAGAACATGTTGTGTTTCTATACATAACAATAATAGTTGTAATAATAAATTATCCAATTTAAGGAAATTACATTCTGTGGATGTGTTTTTTTATCTGTGTTATTAATTTTACTTGTTTTATTAATTTGTCTCCTTTTAAGTTATGGCTTGGTGCAATGGTCATGCTCAAGTTGGCAAACGTGAGGATGTCGGTTCAAGTCTTAATATAAGCCACTTTGTACAAAATAATATCAAAGGTTAGTTTTGTCTCCAGTATTCTCCTCCCAACATTGTGCATAGATGGAACATATGCTGGGTAATACTGTATTTATTTATTTATTTATTATTCTTGGACAAGGCTTGACAGCATGGGCACCACTTCACTTCAACACCCACTCTGCTCCTCCATGGAAGGGTGCTCCATGGAAGGCAAGGTTTGAAATAGGAAGAAAGTTATTTATTAGGTTTTAGAGAATACACTCTGTTTGGTTGGAGGGAAGAAAGGAGGAGGGAGGGAGAAGTTCTCCTTTCTTTTGTACAAGGGAGAGTTGGATGGATGGGGGCATCCCTCATAGCTCATCATTTTCATTCCTCCAAAATTAGATGGAAGAGAGGAGGATGGGAAAGATAAATATTTAGGGATTACAAAATTCGACACGACCCACCAACACGACACAAAGTTAGCGGGTTTAAGTTGACTCTAATCGTATTAGTGTCGTTTAATTAATCGTGTCAGTTCAACCTAATTCACCCGTAACATGTTTTAACCCAATTATTATGGACATTTTTGTTATTTCAATATAAACCTAATATGAATGTTGTATTTTTCCTCTTTTTGTGAATGTATTGTCCCAATTATCCTCATTTTCATGAATTTAGTCATCCATTATGTCATTTCTATTATTATTTATGCATTTTATACTTAAGTTAGTAAACGGGTTACATGAATCATTTAATTTAAATGGGTTAAATAAGTTACTAAACGAGTCGTGTCATGTTGTGAGTCACATGACCCATTGATTAAATGGTATACATAGTCGTGTCGTGTTCGTGCCAAGGGTTCCTGACATGATTATTAAGTAGGTTGTATTCGGGTTGACCTATATAAGTCAACATGACATTTAATATGACCCACCAATACAAATTGTCACCCCTATAAATACGGTATATTATATAAAGTGACTTTATTACCGTTCATCATTTTTTTGCAAAATTATATTATGAGGGCATAGTGTTAAAAATAATATAAAGCCCCTCCTTCCCTTTCCACTTGCAAACAATTGAAGGTGTCACCTCCTTATACTCCCTTCCACTCAACCAAGCAAAAAAGGTGAATGACACTTTCTATTTCTTAGGGATGCCTTGTCCATCCTTCATATCCACTTTTCTATCCTTTGTCTGATTCAAGGACAATAAAATCAAGTCTCAGCACCACTATATTGAAATTGGACCTCCTATCACAATCATGTCAAACATTGACAACAAAGATTCCTGAGTTCTTGTTGGGAATTTTATCTCAAATTCCTAGTCTAATTAAGTTTCTATTTTAGAGTCGTATTCTGTTAGGGAATTTCTTGTAAGACGGGCTCGTGGAGTGGTACATGGTGACAAGACATGTACACGGTGTTGTTACTCTAGTATTGTAATATCTCTACAGAATCATAGTGGAATATCTTCTCATCCGTGAATGTAGACTAGTTTTGTCTGAACCACGTTATATCTTGTATTTGTGTGTGATTGATTTATTGTCTCACATTGGGTCTTCATGTTCCTATGATTTCTTTGTCGCAACAGTGCTTATTTTTGCATGTCAAACACCTAAATTAAAAAACATTACAATATGCAAGTATAATGTGGTATTACTTTATGTCCTGTTTTACAGCTCTTGCTTTGATATGTGTATTTATTACAGAGTCTCTCAAGTTTGAGTGCTCATACCAGAAACATGGGGTATCCACCATAGTTGTTAGAATCGGAATTCTATGTAGGATCGATTTGGATTTCGTAGAATTGGAATCGGAATCGTAGAATTGGATCGAAAATCATAAGATTCTACAAAATTAGTAAAAAAAAAATTCAAACTACTTTTAAACAATGATACCTCTAAAATATAGCAACGATATGCACAAAACACAAAAATATATAAAAAAATACCACTCCAAATATATACCGGGAGAATGTAGCTCAAAAGGTAGAGCTCTCATGCCACTTATGCAACTTCTAAATTTTTGAAATTGTGTGAGGAGATCAAGGTTCGAAACTTCGAATCTTTGCATTCTTTTTCATGCCAACTATGTAATTTAAAAGTTGTGAACTCTGGGATTGCCAATATAGAGCAACAGATGGAGTTACAAAATTCAAACAGAGCCTACGGATAAACAGAGTTAAAAACAGAGCCTATGGATAAAGTGATAAACAGAGTTACAGAATACAGAGTCACATACAACCAGTGAACAAATTGTAGAAGTTCCAGTGTTAACAACTTATTAATGTTCAATTAGTTCTGATTTTCCAACGACCACAAGATCAAAGATTCAAAATCATCAAAGTACTCCTAAAACAATAGATAAGTAAAACCAACATTATTAACTAATAAGTAATAACTACCCAGCAATCTTTTTCCCCAAATCATCCCATGTGATAAAAATAGAATTAAGATGCAAAACAGACCAATAGTTCTCATGACATAAGTGTTTAAAATTTTTAACCTAAGTTTAGTGTAATCTGATTGAAGAGAAAAGACTTGCAAAAAAAAAACTCAAAAGAGAGGAGAGAAGTGGAGACTGGAGAAGAAGAATTAAGAAGATGTGTAGTGTGACTCTGTGAGTCTGTGTAGTTGTGTACCTTTGGCCTTCTGGAAGTTGAAACACATCCGAAGTGAACAGAGAGACCTTGTCGGTGCTGCTGGAGGTTGCCGGAGCTGTAGGAGGTCGACAATCGCACTATCGCAGGTCTTCAAGACTTCCAAAAGAAAGAAAAAAGAAGTGGAGAAGTTGATACTTGAAAGTTCAAACACACCGATCAAAAGAGAGAAAAGAGAATGGCCGAAGTGAAAAGAGAGTGCTTTTGGAGTCGCCGGAGCTGCCGGAGACGGGAGACTTCGAGTCGTCGACACTTCGTGAAAGTGTAGGGCTTCTTCGACCGTAATGGCTTCGAGTATATCGTATCATCTGTAACTCTGTATAAGTTATAACAATTAACAGAGCTTTTTTTTTATTTTTCCCATCTTTTTATTACTTTATGGGCTTATTGGGCTGCTCAGCCTGTTTGGACTCTCTATTATATTGCCCAGTATGTTTCTAAAGACTCAAAGCAATAAATTTAACCAAAGAATCAAGGTGAGTAAAAACAGAAGTAAAAAAAATGATTTTCATAGTGTGGTAGAATAGTACAAAATCGTGCAATTTTACGAAACATTTTACAAAACCGTATGATTCCATAAATGATTCTATTGATTCTAGATAATTAACGATTTACATGTGATCTAACTCGTTTTTCATATTTTGAATTGTAAATACATAAAATTTTACGATTCAATTTACAATTTTGACAAGCTTGATATCCACGCATAATATATAGATGCATTTAATGGCAATGGTTATCCGGAGACGCTCTACACATGAAGTCAGCATATAAAGAGTATTATCTGGAGCTGTTTTACGAATTAGTAGTTTTACCCGCAAAAATTATGTACTTTATATCACTTAAGTAATTACAGTATGATCTGACGGTTGATAATCATCTGACAATCCTTACAGTATGATCTGACGGTTGAAAATCATCTGACAATCCTTATATCGTGCTCTCTAGAGTCTAGATTACATTGGGAGTCTTGGTAATCGTGGACCTTATCTCCTATTATCTGTATCTTTAACCGTCAGGAAGAGCTTAAACATGCCAACCAAATATATTTAATGTTCATACAAGGGTAGTCAGATTTCTCAGGATCTAGTAGACAACTATGGTATTACTCACCTACCAAAAAATAAAAAATGAAAATCTAAGTTAATATATGGAAAATAATGTAGCTGTTGAGCCTTTAAATTGGGGCTATTCTTCTTAAACGTTTTACCAAATCTGATGAAAACTAGATTTATATTTCTCTTCTAACAATTTTGCAATGGTAAGGAAGATGAGCTTGGGCCGCAGAAAGATCCAAATGAAGATGATTCAAGAGAAAGATGCTCGCCAAGTTGCCTTCTCAAAGCGCCGATCTGGCCTCTTCAAGAAGGCCAATGAGCTTTGTACCTTGACTGGTTGTGAGATTGCAATCCTCGTCTTTTCACCAGGTGGGAAGCCCTTTTCATTTGGCCACCCTTGTATGGACACAATAATGAAAAGGTTCCTTGGCCGAACCCCCATGCCGGCGGCGGTTGCTGATAAGCCGGAGGCCCATTTGGCTGTTAATTCTGAAATCAACCAACATTTCAATGACTTGTGTGAAGAAGTAGAAGCGGTGAAGAAACGAGGAGAGAATCTGAAGGAGATGGAGATGGAGAGCCATAATTTCGGCTGGTTGGAAGCACCAATTGATGACCTTGGTTTGGCTGAGTTGGTGAAATCTAAGTTGCTTATGGAAGAATTTAGGAACAAAATAACCAAGCGATTTGAGGAGATTTCCATCCCAACACCATCTCCATCTCCATCTGTGAACTCCATTGGAGATATCGATCTGAATGTCCCTAATCCAGATGAAATGAGGGCTTCTGTTCATACTTGGCTGTAGTGAATTAGCGAGTTGGAGAAGGGTCTGGCTGAGCTGTGGTTTTCCATAGATGTGCATCTTTATTTTATATGAGTAGCTAGCTGGTCTATCTGTTGTCTCTCTTTGGCTTGTACTGCTGATTAGAAATATCCAGATGTTCTCGTTATAATGCTTTCATTTACAGACTAAATAAAATAAACTCTTATTGGTAATTTGGTTTGACAGTGGAATGTTCAATTATATATTTCAATTGTTATTGCATAATAATAAGAATATTCAATAGCCAATTTTTTCTTGTGATTTGGGAATCTTTTAGAGATATTACTCTATTTAAAGATGAAGTCACCTTCGCACTAGTTAAATCTTAGAAAAACTATAGACTGTGCTATGGAAATGGAGTGAATCAGTGAATTTGATGGAGTGAAAACTCATATGTTTGAAGGAATATGAGGGCAGTTAAACATATTTTAGAGGGGAGTTGCAAATCCAGATATCGAAGCTTAAGGAAAACTGTGGCAGTTTGGCACCATGTGGAGCTATGGATATTAGAGAAGTAGGATCATGAATTTTGTTCTGGAAATTCCCTATACTTTATTCCTTTATTTAACTATTTATTTTAATTTCCCCATAATTATTTTACTATTTATTTGATAATGTTCCATGCTGCCTCCTTTAGGGAAATAGTTTGATGAACATACTTCTTTCATCTTGTAATGCAAATTCATTGAATAAGTGTACCGAAAGTACAATAATCATGTTACACAGCTCATCCAATTGCTTTTGAGTTGATAGTTCGGGCAAACATGTGTCTTTCATTTTATTGTGCTATCAATACCAATATCTAATAGTATGACATACAAACAAATCAGTCCTGATATGCACATCTTATTGTTCTGTTTTCCATCACAATTAGCTGACCAAAAGTGTTGAGATATCTCAAGTGTCAAATGAGCCTCGTGGGAGTTACTTAGTTTTGCACCTTCCTATTTTAACGAATCAAGTGTCATCTATCTCCAGTGTTCCAACTTCTTATCTTGGATGCAGTCAATGAAATATAATCAATCTTGCTCATTCATTTAGTATCCTCACGAGTCTCACCTTATTGGCATATGGATAGCCCCAACATTCTGTTATATGGCTTCTGTTATATGCACGTACATCTTATTCTGATGATGTTATGTGTATATATGTATTTATATGTTCGTGCAGGTACAACATTTTATGGAATAGTTAACCAAACTTTGGGAAGATGTGGTAGCTGCAAATGAAGATAAACCTCATAGTATGGGAATCCTGACTGCCTCGATTCTCATTGTGGTCTTATACTTTTGTTGGTGCTTCAGGTGTTACTGTTGACTATAGTGGCTGGAATCTACAGGCACCAGAACCGGAATTGTTGACTGTAGAAATTGCGGCACCGAAAGTGAGTGGGCATTAATGGCATTCGGTGACCAGTACGCATTGATGGCACCGAAAGGCTCATTTCACTGCCTATTTAGACTCTTCTTGTTACTACTCTAAATGTGTGCAAGTGAGCAAATACAGAACAGAGAGAGAGTGAGAACAGAGAGAAATACAGTGTTTGTAATTCTTTCTCTGAAAAATTGAAATTCGCTGCCTCCCGTGGATTTAGGCAATTGCCGAACTACATAAACCTCTGTGTATTTGTGTGTGTGGTGTTTCATTTGTTGAATTTCTGGGCTCCCGGCACAACAGTTACTTCTGGGAAGATTCTCTCTTTATGCATGGAGTATTTAGCTATCTATTTTGTCCATGATATGGAAAAGAAAGAACTGTTTGGTGTTGATTTAATCAATAATCAATTGTCAATGCTATATAGGTTGTATCTGGCATGCCAGTGGTGCTGGAAATGCATTGGTAGAGTCTACAATGGTGTTGAAAATGAATTGTTAGAGCCTATATATATGATAGTATAAATCTCTATATGTTCTTTGATTTAGTGTTCCATGGTTTACTTCTAACTTCTTTAGCAATTTACTTGGTGAATGGAAGTGGAGGTGGCTGTTTTATACTGTCTGTTCAAGCCACATGACATGAAACATCCTAAGAAGATTGCTCGGTGAGCCAAGAATATTGTATTTGTACTGCAGTAGTGCTCGATCTTGGCTCCAACTGCGGCTAATCTTCCTTGCAGAGCGCCTCCTGAGTGCTCTGTCCACATGAAGAGTTGCCATTGAAGCTCGGTCTTCTGTGAGATGCCTTAAGCTATAGGATGAATATCTATGGCAGTGAATAGGTGCAGTACAGTACATCCTAGATACCGCTAAACTCAGCACGGCATGGACACTACCAGAGACAATACATGGATTGAACAAATGCAGTGAACAATCTTCAAGTATGAGAACTGTAAGTCCATTTACATTTGCTAGTGCACTTGTATTACAAAGCATTGCTGTGGAACTAGAATTTGCTCTATTTTTTACTTTAGTGCATTCTCTTTCATTAGTCTTCTATTTTTGAGTAGGTGTTGATGTGTTATGGAAGTCTTTGTTCTGCCAATTTGATTTTGTTTTACATATTCTTGGGACCCATGTGGTCCCAGACCGACCAATCATTGGCTGACACACAAGCAAATGTGTCAACTTTATTCAATTTTTTTTTACTTGTGTGTCAATTTGTGATTGGTCCCGGGACCATGTAATAATTTCTCGTTTGTACTATAGAATTATTGAATTATATTATTAGGTCATGGTCTGATTTAAGCAGAAGTTTGTGCTCAAGTAGTGAAGTGTATAAGATATGAAAGTAAATGGGGCTTAACATAAGATCCTATATGACCCAAGTCTCATTTTACCCAGTTTTGGACTATATTTTTTAATCCGAATTTAAAAAATCAATAAGTAAATGAAGTGGAATATTTTTCTTCTTCTAAATATCTGTCTCATTTAGGAGTTCAAGTCGTAATATTGAAATATTTGTTTGGATTTTTAATATCCTTTTAATTTTCAATTGAAATTCCAAAAGCATCATTAGCAAAATCAATAAGTTTATCAGTAATCCATGAAATGGAATGGTTTTTCTTGATCTGATTTTAGATCTGCTTTTGGGTTTATTATTCATAGATTGAATAGTTCTGATTTAATTCGAGTGGGATATTTAGAAGAACAAGCATATTTAAATTGTTTTTAATTTGGAATAAAAGACTTCTTGTATAACTGACATATTAGTTTGAATTTTTAATAACCGTTCAATTATTAATTAGAATTCTAAATGTATCCTTAACAAGGTCCTTTTCATCCGAAATATGAAATACATAGTTGGAATTTATTTTTATTTTATTAGGTTTGGATTTACTCAAATCATTCATTGATTTTTGAGTTGGACATGGATTTTATCCAAAAATTTGATTTGAATTCAAATTTAATTTGAGTCGATATCAAATGTGCAAAAATCAAATTTAATAATTTTCATTATACAAATCATTATCCTAAAAGGATAAATTTGGACTCGAATTCCTAAGGAACAATGTTAGATGAGTGTTTATTTCATACCCTCCTCAAAAATGTGATCCTAGGTTGGATATTTTCGTCTCCATTTATATTCTTCTGGAATATATAAACCTAGGAAGCATTACGCTTGGTGTCAGAGACACGAGCACGAGCACCCCGAAGATATGGTCGAACACATGTCAGACTAGAAGTATTCACATTTTTAAATAATTAATTTTTTTGAAATGGACACGACCCAAATACGCTAAGGACACAGTTGGATACAAAAAGACACAACCAGAACACGCCAGGATCAATTTGTGATTTTTCTTTAAACCATAAAAAAAAAAAATAGACTTAAAAGTCCAACAACATATTCACATCTATTTTTGTTGTTTTGCCTAAAGCTTTATTTTCACTTTTCATAGCAAAATGTAAGGCAAATTAATGAGATAGAAACCGAGAAGAAATAGAAGAAAAAGTTGAGACATCCCTTAGAATGTGTATGTTATTATTTAGAAATTGAAAAAAGTTAATCTTTATGTATAATAATATATTTTTATTTATTTATATTTTGGTGTATCATTGTCGCATTTATGTCTTATTTTTTTGAGATTTGTCGTATCGGTGTAGCTGAATTGTGTCATACCTGTGTTTTATGTCCATTTCTGTGCTTCGTAGGTTTAAACTATCTGCCCTTCACCGATCAATTTGAGATTCATTATTTTTGGATTTTTGGAGATTCTCGATCATCTTCATCATCAGTTTCTTGGTTCATCTTAGTTCATTAAATTTGGTATAATCAGTCTAATCTATTCTCTTTCATAGTCACAGGTGCACAGTAATTAAATTAATTACATATGTATATGCACACTCTCACAGGCGCGCTTGTTGGGGCTTTCTTGTTGACACTCACAAGCACAGGAGCACAACTCTTTGTGAATACATGATTTTTGGTGAACCTGTGAGTTCTATGAACATTTGTTGCAATTCTTGGATCACACAAAGTTCTGTTGTTTCTTAAAATTCTGATTGTGGTGTATTTGCTTCCATTTCATCTAAATCAGATTGTGGCGTGTTTGCTCCTAATATGGCTAATTCAAGTTGTTGTGCATTGCTCCTATTCAAACAAAATTCAATTTCAAATATGTTGCTCATATCGCTATCGAATTATACATGATGCTGCTCAATTTGTGTTCTGAAACATGTTGCTACTGAATGTGTTTTCTGAACTCTTAAATTGCTAAACTTGTTTAAATTCTAAATTTCCAAGTCCTGAAATTGTTGATTTAATATTTTTGAATTTGAGAGTTAATTATTGTTGTTTTTGAGAACTATACATTGCTGATTTCCTAAGGTTGAAATTGCTGATTAAGTGAGTTGTTAGTGGTGGTTCTATAATGCCGAAATTGTTAATTTAGTGTTGCTGTTTTAGGTCTGAATCATTGCTGTTTTTGGGTATTAATAGTGTTGTTTGGTGGTCTTAATAGTGCTGTTTGGTGAGTTCAATAGTGTTGTTTGGATAGTTTTATATTGCTGATTAGTGAGTCTAATAGTGTTGAATTGTGAACTCATGTTGCTTATTTGTGAGATTTTGATATTGCTGATTGAAGAGTCTAAAGTTTGCTGAAAGTATACTTGCTCAACGCTCTCTTTTTATCGAGTATAGATTATTGAATATAAATGCTCTTTTGTGGAATTTCGCTGCCAAATTACATGTTGCCTGTTTGAATTATTTGAGTGCTACTTGCTAAATTTGCATTCATAATTTTTGTGCTACTAAAGTCTACTCTAGTTGTTGTTTAGTATATTTAAATAACAGGTACATAGACCAAGCAATGCCATGACAACTACTAAAAGGGAATACACCAAGCTAAACGGGAGTCTAATTGGTTGAAAAGGGAATTCATTGTAAGAAGTGAGCTTCTACAAGTTCTCTGAAGCTACACTCAGGGTGTATATATTGAAGCATATCATTGAAGAAATTCAAGTGTCATTATCTGTCAAGAAGACAAGTAGTCGTGTCTTTATCATGATGGACCTTGAAGACTAATTATCAGAGCTTGAAGATTTACAGATTGACTTGAAGACCAATAATCAAAGCTTGAAGAGTTGCTGCTCATTACATCGAACTGACTCCACTATCACTATGTATAGTTCAAGTATTGGGATACTTTGGACAGGGGGAGTGTGAGTAATTGTGGTGAGATAGGTGAGAGATAGCTTGGACTTTGGAAAGCCTGGGCTGGGTTGAGAGCGGAAAAGCTATTGTGAGAATTGGTGAGAGTGGTTCAGGCCTAGGAAGGCTATGAATTGGGTTGAGACATATTGGAGCTCAGTTCGAAGAGATTTTTTACCCTACCCTGGGGTTTTCCTCTATAAATTAACAATTGTGTCATAATTGTGTGATTGCATTTGCCAGCCAAACTTACAATATTAGGAAGAAAAATCATAGAACCTATTCACCCCCTCCCCCTCTAGGTTCTTAAATTCTATAGTAAGAGTCTCTGAAGAAAAGTCTTAGTTTTACCCAACAATAATGACATGAAACTCGTTGAAACTCATATCATTGGTGTGACAGTTGATCCTCAGGGTAAAATCTTATTTCTTCTTTTTGATATTTTTTTGTCTAATTTTCTATTAATAACCGATTTTTCTTTTAAAATTTTTTACCTAGATCAAGTGAATTTGTAAAGATAAGACATTAGAAATTTTTGTGGGTTGGTTGACAGGGCATCATGATTAATATGAGCTCAGCGACCTTTGTTTATTTAGTTATTTATCATTTTAAAAGTTAGAGTTCTTGGAAGCCTCAACTAATTGGCAGAATTGAGGTAATATATTGTATTCAAATCTTACGTGTTCCATCTCTTTTATTATAATATTGAATAATTTATTATAATATTTTTTTAAAGACTTTTTATTTTGTGAAACCATATGATTTTCTATGATTCAAGACATAGGTATTTATGGTGTTCGAAACAACTTAAATCGGATTCAACAACTTGACAGTATTATTCTCAATGTTGGTCTAACTAATATGACTTGTTGGCATCATAGCATTATGCAAACTACGCACCATATTGCTATTGTGGGAGAGTAAAAGCAATCGATAGTCAACAATCATTGTTTTTACAAGGTCAGGACTGAATATCAACAACCAGATAGAGTGATACGCTACCAAAGGTGATGTTTCGAGCATGTTACCTCCCTGGATCATTGAAAGTCGCAAAAGGTAAATAATAATTATGTTTGCTTTTTTGAATTCATTACAATTTTCAACTAGTGCCCAAATAATTTACAATGAGAGAGCCATTGGAAATTAATACTCAGCATATATTGAGATTTTTTTCCCTCCTAAAGCGAAAACTTAAATTTCATAATCAAATCTGAATTCAAATCAATCTCAACATAGATTTGAGCAAAACTCATTTGTTTTCTTAGAGTCAGCGTGTATAGAGGCTTACCAATAGCACTCATAATTTTAATTTTAACTTACAAATTGCATTTTGTTATTTCAATTTTATGCAGTCATTGCCTGAGAGAATTCTTAAAACATAATTGATTTGTGGTAAAGTTTTTCCACAAATTGATTTGTTAATTTTTTAATGGGCTTATTTCTGTTAGTTACAAGAAATGTTTACTCCCTTTATTTTTTTAATATATTTATTATCAAATTTGGTGTAATATACCAAAGTTTTATGGTATACCGATGTTGATACATGAATTGAGAACCCTTCTGTATCTATTAGAAAATTGAATGTTACGTTTATTAGAAAGTAATCTTTAAGTTTTGAAATAATACTTTGGTGTTTGTGAGTGGTAACAGATCAAGTGAGTCCAAGGTTTGATTTGTATATCCTCAAATCTGGGGTGTGTCTCACATCCTTCTGCCTCCAAGCAGATCCAGTCATCTTGATTTATATATCACCCTTGCTGATTACATTGCATGGCTGATCATCACTGAGATATACCTTACCAAGGTTTACTGGGTGAATAACTAATAAATAGCTCTCTGTTTTAGGTAGCATGAAATGAGGCCCCTGAGTCAATCAACCATATCTCTACCTTGCTCTCCAAAGACAATGTCAACACTTCATCCGAATCTTCCAAGACAATGTTTGCTTTGGTCTTCTTTTCTTTTCTTTCCTTCGGGACTTTGCATGAAGTCTGGTAATGACCCATCTTGCAGCAATACCAACACTATTTTTGAATGCCAAAGGCCACCTTCTATCAGCATAGCTTTTTTGACGACTTTGAGCGGTAAGCAAACGCTGTCTTATCAACTTTATCTTCTCTATAGTCTGTCAGACTATATCCAGTCCCAAGGCAATAGTCTCACCAAACTCTGTCCAACAAACGAGTGACCTACAAGGTCTACCATACAAAGCCTCAAATGGAGCTATCTTTATACTAGCTTGATAACTATTATTGTGTGCGAACTCCACCAATGGAAGGTGATCCTACCAACTACCACAAAAATTAAGTGCACATACCTAAATCATATCCTCCAAAATTTGTATAGTATGCTCTAATTGGCCATCATCTGTCTGAGGATGGAATATCATCCTGAAATGAAAGTCTCTATCAAGTGCCACCAAAAAACTCTGTCAAAAATGTGACATAAACCCCGGATCTCTATCAAACACAATGGAAATTGGCACTCCATACAGTCTCAAAATTTGATCAATATACAGTTGACTAAGACTAGTATTCCCGTCATTGGTCACTCAAATCAAAAAGAAATGAGCCACTTTGGTCAATGTGTCCACAATGATTGGTCAATATGTCCACAATGACCTATCTCTTTCTCGTTGACCGTATATCAATCACTAATAATTAGACACATGAATTCTACCACAACAATGTGGGATTTTGATACAAATGGAACTGACGCAATAGATGAAAGAGATGTATATCCCCAAATCTTTGGAATAAATCACCGGGATCAGGCATTAAACCTAAGAAGACGTCTTAACATCTACAACAGTCCCTACATCTTGAGGTATCTTATGTTTAGAGGATAGAGTAACGAGAGGACAACCGTGGTGTGTGAGAGGATACTGGGAACAAGGATTAGGGATTGGATCGACAACCAACAGGTTAGAAACCTTTGGATGCTAAACAACCGGTGATATGAGTATGTGGCTGGTACTAAGCTTTTTTGAGAGTTTTTTGAGGTGTTTTAAGTGGTCTCGATACGTTCATACATGGCGAAGGTTTCTGTAGTAAGAGTTTCTTAATAAAAATCTTAGTTTTACTCAACGGTGATGACATGAAACTCGTTGAACCTCATATCGATGGTGTGATAGTTGATCCTTAAGGTAAAATCTTATTCTTCTTTTGGATTTTTTTTCTTTTCTTTTTGTTGTTGTATTTTTAACCAATAACCTGGATTTTTCTTTCAAAATTTTTTACCCAGCTCAAGTGAATTTGTTAATACAAGACATTAGTAATTTTTGTCGGTTGGTTGATAAGGCAGCAAGATTAATGTGACCTCGATGACATTTTTTTATTCAGTTATTTTTTTTCTAAAACTCAGAATTTTTGGAGGCCTCAACTAATTGCTAGAATTAAGGTAATATATTGTATTCATATTTTACGTGTTCCATCTCTTTTATTATAATATTGGATAATTTATTATTATGTTTTTGAAGAGATTTTCTTATTTTGTGAAACCATATAATTTTCTGTGATTCAACACATAGGTGTTTATGGTGTTCGAAACAACACAAATTGGATTAAACAACCTGACAATATTACTCTCAATGTTAGTCTAACCGATATGACTTGTTGGCATCATAGCATTACACAAACTACAGACCAAATTGGTACTTCGGGAGAGTAAAAGCAATCGGTAGTCAACAATTATGGTTTTTACTAGGTTAGGACTGAATATCAACAACCAGATAGAGTGATACACTACCAAAGATGATGTTATGAGCGTGTTACCTCTGTGGATCGTCAAAAGTCACAAAGGGTAAATAATAACTATGTTTGCTTTTTTGAATTCATTACAATTTTCAACTAGTGACCAAAAACTTTGCAATGAGAGAGCCTTTGGAAATTAATACGCGGCATAGATTGAGATTTTTTTTCTCCTAAAAGCGAAAGTTTAAATTGCATAATGAAATCTAAATTCAAATTAATCTAAACACAGATTCGAGCAAAACTCATTTGTTTTCTCCTTTTTGTCATAGAGTAAGCATATAGAGGTTTACCGATAGCACTCGCAATTTCAATTTTAACTTACAAATTACATTTTGTTCCTTCTTTTTTTTATGCAAGAGAGAATTCTTAAAAAAAAATTAATTTGTGGAAAAAAAAATTCCAAGAATTGATTTGTTAATTTTTTGATAGGAATATTCTTGTTAGTTATTGGGAATGTTTACTTCCTTTATTTTTTTGTTGTTTAATATATTTATTATCATATTTGGTGTAATATAACAAAGCTTTATTGTAGGGTGACATTGGTACATGAATTGAGAACCCTTCTATATCCATTGGGAAGCTAAATTTTAGGTTTAGTATATGTGGGGTAGCAAATCAAGTGAGTCTAAGAAAAGGAAGGACAATTTCAATGGTGAGTGAGAGTTAGAAAGTAGGTAGATTGATTCAAAAGAAGAAATCAAGTTGACCAATGATAATCAAATCCTCTAGTTTGTGATTTATCTCACATCCTTTATCTTCCAAACAGATCCAGTAATCTTGATCTATATATCACCTTTAAGGACTACGTCACAAGGTTGATCATGACTGAGATACCCTTACCAAGGTTTATTGGATGAATAGCTAGTAAATAGTTCTGACATAACCTACAACGGCTAGATGCAACAGTGAGATTAATAAATCTATATCTATTATTCCGCTCCCTCCACAAAAAATATTCTAAAGCTTTAAACAGAAGTTTATTATTAATAGTTATCAAAAATTACTTTTCTGGGTTTCAGACATGTCAGATTTCTATTAAGTTTCTTCAATTAGAGCCACATTTTCTCCACTGCTCTTATTTTTTCTACCAACCACAACCTACTTTATTTTTGCTACTGGTTTGTTATAATTTTCTCTAGTTTCTACAATTCATTATAATATCTTAACATGTGACCAAAATATTGGGATTTTTCCTACCTAGAAGCGCAAGCTTAAATTCCTTAATCAAATCTGAATTGACATCAATCTTAACACATATTCGAGCAAAACTCAATTTTTTCTCCATTCTGTCATAAAGACTTCGTATAGAGGCTTACCAAAAACACTCGCAATATCTCTCTTAACTTGCAAATTGTATTTTTTTTTCTTTTTGTGTGTGCAATTTTTGAATTCTTGTTGCGGAATTGATAAATTATAATGAATTATTGAAATAGAAAGGAGGCTCTTTGCACCTCTATCAAATTTGTCCAAAAGTTTTTCAAGAATTGGTTTGTTATTATTTTGATGGGAATATTCCTGTTTACTCACTTTATTTATTTTGGTTTTAATATATTTATTATTATATTTGGGTCTGTTATACCAAAAATTATTACCGGTGAATGTTAATAAATGAATTGAGAAGACTTCTGCATTTATTGAGATGCTGAATGTTAGGTTTATTGGAAATTAATCATTAAGTTTTAAAATAATTTTTTGGTATTTGTGAGTGATAACAGATGAAGTGAGTTTAAGGTTTGATTTGTATATCCTCACACTATTGTTTTCACACAGAGCCATTCTCTCTCTCGTTGACAGTATGGTGACGCATTTTCATCTCTAGATAAGAAACGATCAACCACTAATAAATAGAGACGTGAATTCTAACACTAAAATATGGGATGTTGACACAAATGGGAGATGAAAGAGATGTATCTTTTCAAATCTTTGGGATAAATCACCGGGATCACGCATTAAACCTAAGGAGACGTCTTAACATCTACAATAATCCATACATATTTAGGTGTCTTATAATCAGAGGTAGGAGTAACGGGAGGACAATTGTGGTATGTGAGAGGCTACTCGGAACAAGGATTAGGGACTGGATCAACAACCAAGAGGTTGGAGATATGAGTATGTGGCTAGTACTGAGCTTTTTTGGAGAGTTTTTCAACGAGTTTTGAGCGGCCTCGATACGTTCATACATGGTGAACCTTATATCGATGGTGTGATAGTTTATCCTCAGGGTAAACTCGTATTCCTTATTCTCAGTTTTTTTTTTTAACCAATAACCTGAATTTTTCTTTTAAAATTATTTACCGCCCAAATAGATTTGTTAAGACAAATTATTAGAAATTTTCGTGGGTTGGTTTGATAGGGTAGTAGTATTAATGTGAACTTAGAAACCTTTGTTTATTCAGTTATTCATTGTTCTCAAAGTCAGAGTTCTAGCCGGCCTCAACTAATTGACAGAATTGATGGAATATTTTGTATTTAATTCTTACATGTTCCATCTCTTTTATTATAATATTTATAATATTGGATAATTTATTATTATATTTTTTAGGGGACTGTAGACACATAAATTTTATGATGGTTTAATCACCCGTCCGATTGGTTAATAAGTCAAACAATTTTGATCAATTTAAGTCTACGATTGTAGGTCCCAGCAACAGACACATGTCAAAATCGTGAAGGTTTAGGCCTTTAAAAAACATGTGTGATAATTCAAATTTAAATTTAATTTATTTTCATATAAAAGGAGATAAAATCTCTTTTTATGGAAGCTGGCACAATTAATGGGGAGTTACCAAATTAAACCCCCACCCTTTTGCCTATAAATACAAGGTCACCCTACACATTAAGGGGGAGATAGAGAAGAAGACAGACACAAAGAGTTCAAGAGAATACAAAAGCTCTGCCGAACCTCTGCCTCAACAAAGACTCGAAGTTCTGAAGACGAAGAATACCAAGCACGCCACACAAGTGTCGTTCTTCTTCAAAGATCTTAAGTCCTCGAAGAATCTGAAGACGAAGAACAACAAGCACGCCACGCAAGTGCCGTTCTTCTTCTAAGACCTTCAACCATCGAAGAATCTGAAGACGAAGAACAATAAGCACGTCACGCAAGTGTCGTTCTTCTTCTAAGACCTTCAACCATCGAAGAATCTGAAGACGAAGAACAACAAGCACACCACACAAGTGCCGTTATTCTTCAAAGATCTTAAGTCCTCGAAGAATCTGAAGACGAAGAACAACAAGCACGCCACACAAGTGCCGTTCTTCTTCAAAGATCTTAAGTTCTTGAAGAATCTGAAGATGAAGAACAACAAGCACGCCACACAAGTGTCGTTCTTCTTCGAAAACATTCAATCCACCGTTCGAGATCAAGCTCTATCAGCCCTCGATCAGAAATACCATCAAACCTTCCTCAATCTTGAAAATTTGAAGAAAGCTCATCAATACCGGTTCAAGAACAAGTTTTTGAAGCCTTTGTACCGAACATCAAGGAGATTGAATCAGAGGAAGATTCTTTATTGTAAAAGAATCGATCACAGAGAATTGTACCCCATTTTCTTAAATTAATAAAACTGATTGTTTGTTACTCAATTTCGTTCCTAGATTCTCGGACACGAAATTTGTGTGTACAGGGACGTTTTTCACTTTGTGAAAACCATACGATTTTATATGATTCATGACATAGGTATTATGGTGTTCGAAATAACTCAAATCGGATTCAGCAACCTTGTAGTAACCCTCTCAATGTTATGACTAACTGGCATCATAGCATTATGTAAACTGCTTACCAGAGTGGTACTGCGGGAGAACAAAAGCAGTGGCTAGTGAACAATCATCTTTTACTTTTGGTAGTGTTAGTAGCGTGTTACCTCCATGGTCCATCCAAACTCACAAAGGGTAAATAATAATTAAGTTTTTTTTGTTTAAAAATACTCAAATATTATTGCATCACATTTTTTTTTTTTTGATAAGAAAGTTGGATTACAATATCATTCCACAAAACAAAAAGACAATTCTTTTTACAGCCATCCTTGGGCATTCCCCAATAAATAAAGAATAATCATAAGTCTATCTTTCAAAAACAGCCTAAATACAAAAAAAATTACATCATAACATTACAACAGAAATCCAAAAAACACTTTCACAACAAAACAGAATAAATCATACTATTATAATGAGAGCCTTTGGAAATTGATACTATGCAGAGATTGAGATTTTTTTCTTTTTTGGAAGCGAAAACTTAATTATATTCCTTAATCAAATCTAAATTCAAATCAATCTCAACACACATTCGATCAAAACTCATTTGTTTTCTCCCTTTTGTCATAGAGTCAACATATAGAGGTTTACCGATAGCACTCACAATATCAATTTTAACTTATAAATTGCATTTTGTTCCTTTTGTATCCAAAAATTGTTTGATAGATTTTTAAAATAGAATTGATATATGGGAAAAGTTTTTCCACAAATTGATTTGATAATTTTTTGATGGGAATATTATTGTTAGTTACAGGGAATGTTTACTCCCATTATTTTATTTTACTTTGTTTTATTTATTATTATATTTGGTGTAAGGCTATGTTTATTGCTAAGTAATATTAATGTTATGAAATAATGCTTTTGGTATTTGTGGGAGTTAACAGATCAAGTGAGTTCAGGATAAGGAAGGAGGGGTGGAAAAATGGTTTAAATGGTGAGGGAGAGTGAGAAGGTAGGTAGATTGATTCAAAAGAAGGAAATGAGGTTGACCAACGGAAATTAGCCTCAAGTTTAAGATTTGTCTCACATTCTTTAGCTTCCAAACAGATTCGGTGATTTTGATATGCACCGTTGTTGACTACGTTGCAAGGCTGATCAACATTTACACCTTATCAAGGTTTATCGGGTGAATTGCAAGGCTCATCAACACCGAGATACACCTTATCAAGGTTTATCGGGTGAATAGCTAGTAAATAGCTCTATGTCTAAGACGACCTACAACTATTAGATAAAAGAAGTGAGATTAATAATTCTCTTTAGAAACATGATTCCATATCTGACAAACTATACTTTTTGAAATAAACTGAATATCTTTGTTTTCATTATCATATGCTCTATTATTCCTCTCCCTCCATAACAAATATAGTAAAGCTTAAAACATGAGTTTATTGATAATAGCTATCAAAGATTTATTAGTAGTTAATATGCAGGAATCTAGAAGTTGAGCTTATTTCTTACTAGTTATGGGGGAGGTTAAATGCATAACGGAGAAACTATTTTGACTTTTATGGTAGATATATATGGTTATTTATGGTACATAAATATTGTTATTTTGGGGGTCAAAATGCTGTAGAAACTTCTCTCTGAGCTCTTACTGTTGCTATAATATTGTTACCTTTGCTTTTATAGAAAATATTTTCTGAAAAATATTTAGCAACAAAGTCATCCCCTCAAGAATCTGTTCTAAGTTTTTCACCACAAGGCTTGAAATTTTGCATTTGAAGAAGCTACCATTCTGTCTAGAAAGATATGTACTGAATTTATTTATTTTTTGTTTTGTTTAAAAGCACTTGAAATTATAACTTTCCATGATCACTTAATTTTTTTCTTATATATGGAACAATTGATACTTCTTTCTCATTTTCCTTATATTAAGAGAACCCATGAGGTTTAAAACAATGCAACTATATTTATTATAGTGTTATTCTCTTGTGAATGATTGAAAGGTAGGCTAGTTTTGTTGTTCATTTGGCATTCAACTCAGGCCATAATCCCATTAATGTTTCTACCTGGATGAAGGCTAGATTCATCCCAAGTGTCTAATACACCCCTATTGTGCGCAAAACTTCGTACATTTTTTAATTTGTGCAAATAAGGACAAATCTTCAATTTCAAAGAAATTGAACAATGAAATGACTAAAGTACCCTTACTTTATGATTTTTTTTATTTAGAGAAGGGTAAAGTGCAAAAAACACCCCGCTATATACAAAATATGCAAAAAAAACCCATACAGTTTATTATGTGCATCTAACCCTCTGTATTTTTACAATCTATCCAATCACCCCCCTCAGTCAAAATTTTAAATGATCAAAATGCCTCTCAAAGCCTTTAAAACCATTGTGTCATGTTTGGATGCAATATTTTCTATTTTTTTATTTATAAAAAAATATATTTTATTATTTTAGATGGGCTCAACGAGTGAAAATAAGGGAGTATTTGCACATTTTTTTAAATAAAAAAAATTAATATTCGGATGAGCCCTTTTTGGACATCCAAACATGATACTAGAGTGTAAGGGTGTTTTAGATATTTTAGTTAAATTGATAAAATGTCCTTATTTGCACATTTTGTAAATAGTGAGGGGTTTTTTGCACATTTGGTATATAGTGAGGATGTTTTTTTGCACTTTACCCTTAAAAATAGCTAAAAAGTGAAATAACAAAAAGGGTACTTTTGGGTTTTTTTAAAAATTATGACATCATCATATGAAATAGAGAGCAATTTGTTCCAAATTTTGAAACTATAGAAATTTATATATACATACCAAATAGTAGGGGTGTTTTTTTGGACATTTTCTATATAGCGGATTTTTTTTGCACTTTACCCGAAGAAAATATTGGAACTCATGAAAAATAGTGGTCAGGAAGCAACTCTTCTTATCATATCAGGTTTCCATCCTGGGGACCTTGTGGGTTATGAGCCCACCACGCCTTATTAGTCTTCAAAATATAGTTGTCCATTTCATGTCAATTATTGTTAGTAGTGTTAGTTTTACATTTGGAGTCTTAGCCAAAGGGTCATAACATTGAAATATAGACGGCATGGTGTTTCCTTGTCTTTTGACATCCTTTTATACGTTTTTGCTCCCAAACTAGTTCTCTATTTCATTTTTGATTGTTCCAACATACAAGTCTCATTTGAAAAATGATTGCATCTCTAGAAAAATAAACTACAAGATTTGAAAATTTTTCCGACTTGAGAAATACAAAATTTGAATTTATAAAGAGTAAGTTGGAAATTTCAGAAGGGAACGCATCATTAAAGGCACGTCCCTTTACAAAGTTGAAATCCCGAAATGGAACCGCTAAATCGTAAAGGAGGGAGTAGAAATTAAGCAGGACAATCTATACATTTGACAACCTGAGCTAGCTTTAGTAGCTTTTATTCATTTTCTTTCGGTGACAAGAGCTTCACTGCATGGGCTTCTAATGTATGAATGAGGTGATTCTAAAGAGAATGGAAATGATCGACTATGCAGGAACATACCTACTTTAATTGGATTTGAAGGAAAGGATTTGGAAAGAAGAGGAATTCCTTTGTTAACTAAAGACACATAAAAAATAATAAATTCAGTGTACGAGACTCCACTATTGCAAAATCTGAGAAGGGTCAGGTCAGATGTATGTAGTCTTACCTCTGCATATAGAGAGGTTATTTATTTTCTTGTTCCAAATATGTGATCTCTAAACAATTAAATTTGTTATAAAAAAAAAAAAACCAAAAAGATAGGCATATATTATCTCTAATTGGTTTCTGTGTGACAGTACTGTCTTATGAAGTGGGAAGTGAGTAATCAAGTTTTTATAAGAGCAAACAGGGGTGTGGATTTTTTTGTTAATTGCCAAAGGGGGAGAAAAAAGGAAGAAGAAAATTGGGCCAAAAACTGGGTTTGGGCTTGATCTAATCTCTGGCAATCATAAAGCCATATTATTGGTCTTAGAAGCATTTTTGGTTGCCTAAGGTAAGACAACACCCATTTATGCTCAATCTACAAACCTTCA